>JABFEB020000044.1:10494121-10510409 GCA_019775895.2 Stomatorhinus ivindoensis
TCTCCCCAAACGAGCTTGATGGGCCGAATGGCCTCCTCTCGTTTGTAAATTTCTTATGTTCTTATGTTCTTATGATAGATAGATAGATAGATAGATAGATAGATAGATAGATAATACAACAAAACTCAAACAAAAGTGTTGAATATCAGACCTTTTTAATGCCTACCACATACTGCTAAATGGCATTCAATCTAATATGACTGTCAGGCATTTCAAAATTTCAGTCCTAAATGGAATTCCACCTAATATGACTTTCAAAGTTAAAAGTCCTTTTCGTCTCCATTATGCAGCCTATGTCCTTTTTATTTTTTTGGAGTATTTTCCGCCATCTAGTGGCCATATGTGATTACTGTACTTCTAAATCATGATTCAGAACTGTAAAAGATTGACTTTTGGTGTACGGTCGTTCATATTTAATAGTGAGTATTCGGATAAATAATGATCATTCTGCTTTTCTCCCCCAGAATCCTTATCCCGCTGTTCGACCCTGACTCCGGATTGCTGGTGATGTCAGCAAAGGTAAGTAGTTACTTCATCCATAAGCTACACATCTATGCAGATGACATGTAAATGATATGCAAAAGAGTCACATGTCCAGCTGTGATCAGTTATGCTTTTGGCCGACCTCTTTGCCTCCACAGGGGGACAGTGTCATCGACTGCTTCGAGGTGTCGGCCGCAGAGCCCTTCCTTTCGCAAGGTGAGCCCACTGTGGTTGTTTGTCATTCCCTGCCCCCCCCCCCGTCACGCTGATGTCACTCAGACAGATTTTCTTGGGCAGTGGCACATTCACACCATTACCTCCATCTCCGTGTCAGTGAGCCAATGTCTGACCGAGACAGCGACCCGCGGCGTCGCCATGGTGCCCAAGCTGGCGCTTGACGTCGTGTCGTGCGAGGTGCTGCGAGTGCTGCAGCTCACCGACGGCTACATTGTGCCGGTCAGCTACCACGTCCCCCGCAAGGTGAGCTCTGACAGGCCTACGACCTCTCCTTTGACCTTTGAACTGTACATGCAGACCCCAAAAGTTAGGTGCACTTATTTTGAGCCTATTTCCTTCTTATATTGAACGTGTGACAAAGCGCATGAACCCTGATTCATACCCTGACCCTGCTTTGTACCCTAAGCCAGGGGGGGGCAATCCTATCCACAAAGGGCCGGTGTGTATGCAGGTTTTTGGGATAACTTGTAGGTCAGCTGTTCAAACCCAGGTGTCAGGATTTTTCAGCCAATCAGTCGTCTAATTAGTAATCTAATTGGGAAGTTGCAGCGAAAACCTGCATACACAGCGGCCCTTTGCGGATAAGATTGCCCACCCCTGCCCTAAGCCATTGCTCTCAGAGCCATTCGAGACTCACCTCCTGTGACCTTTTGCTTAAACACTGTATCTGTATAGCCAAGGGGAATAACACAGCAGAATGTTTTCACAGCGCTGTTTGTAAATTTCCCTGTTTGGAGCAGCAGTTTTCAGTAATTAACACGAAAGCTATAATTAGAGGACGAGGGGAGCCCTCTCTCTGTTTCAGCAGAGCTTTAATGCCAGTATGTTTGTTTGCAGTTTATGGTGTTGAATATTCCCCCCCCATGGTTGCATATCCTGCGGTGTCGCATGCTACCTGACTAGCTTGTATATAACATTACCGCCTACAGTGGGGGAGGGGGAAGGGGACTCCTGACTAAGAATCCAGTCAGTTTGGCCTGGTTCAGCCTTGGTACCACTGGCTGCAGTGCAGTGAAGCGACTGAGGTTGCTCACAGTTCCATGTTCTCAGCGGCCCAACACTCCGTCGCTGCATGATACCAGTTTATCGTAAATGGTAACGAAGAAGAGTTTTAACAGGTGTGTCGGTGTGCCCGTATTTTCCAGCCTGGACAGGACTTCCACGCTGACCTGTACCCGGACACCGTCGGCCAGACGGCGGCTATGACGGCTACAGAGTGGTGGGAAGGTGGCAGCACGCCGGTGAGGAATCTCCGGATTTACACTCACTTTGGTTCGAAGTGGCGTGCAAGCGTGGCACACAGTACATCACCAGCAAACAGCTGTCAAGCGTCTGACTTTGATGATCTGAAATGTACAATTACGTCGTGACGAGTGTTATTGTTAGCAGGGAAGACAAAGAGCTTAGCCTTTGAAAGGGTTCACTCGGCAGACTGAAATCCAATCCAAAACTCTGGTATCCTCTTGAGAGAATGCTAGGTGGAACTGAATTCCTTCTGCGTAGTAGTGCCAGTGGAAGCCATATAACTGGTTGAAGAGACCTAGAGAGGTAGTGCACAGGCAAAAGTGGTGGGACCCAGAACCAAACCCTGAGGCACACCAGTTGACATTGGGTTGACCTACATAGCTCTGCTCCATATGATATTTGGAAAAATCTGCCCTCTTGGTAAGACTCAAACCATCTCAGCAACCTGTGATGCCCAGTTGAGAGGGTGGACAGGAGGATCTGGTTGTTCGTTATGTCAAAGGGTACAGATCGGTCCATCAGGATGAGGACAGATGGCAGAGATGCAGCTAGTGCTGGAAAGTCATATAGCCTTACAGCAACGTCCACACAGTTACTGACAGTACAACGACAAGGACTTCTTCCCCTGGTATCTCCCAGGTCCAGAGGGTCAGCCTGCACCCGGCCAAGCGGCCACAGCCCAGGGGCCAGCCAGTCCAGCAGGGGGCGCCCAAGACAGAGCTGCCCAGAGGACGGAGCAGTGAGGTAAGTGACATGGGAAACAGCGTGAATCCACTATTGGGAAGGATAGGATTTCTGTGACTGAGTGTGTGCGCTGCGTTCGCCCTGTGGCTCAGCAAAGACTCTGGTCCAGTACAAGTGAAAGCGCCTTACTTACAGCTAGATATTTTACTCATGAAATGTTGGTTAGTGTACAACACTGAGTGTGCCTGTCTTGGCTGTCCAGTCATGTTTTGGCTGATATTGGTTATATGCTTGTGTGGTGAAAACAATCAAATCCAACATATTTCCTCTCTTGGTTGTTGACCACCCTCAACCGCCACGCCCTCACCGACAGGAAGCCCCTCCCGGCTGTTCCACCTCCAGCAGCCCCTTGACCACACCCACCAGCAGTGCCGCACCCTCCCGTTCCCCTTCTTCCACCAGCGGCCTGTCCTCGGGATTCCTGCCCAGCCCTAGCCAAAGCTCACGGGCCATACAAAACATGCTGGGTAGGGCACCATCTCAGGCTGCCACCAGGAGGCGACATTGTTAACATTGTTGTAAGGATGGTACAGGGCACTTCAGTTTTATTCGACACTTGTACCTCTTCCATCCTCTCTCTTTCTCCCTCTGTACCCCTCTCCCTCCTTCCCTCTCCTCCTCTTCCTTCACGCCCCATGCTAGGCCCGAGCTCGAAATTCCGCCACATCCAGGGCAGCGTCCTGCACCGTGACACCCACATCACCAACGTGCGGGGACTCAACCTGACCACGCCCGGCGAGTCCGACGGCTTCTGCGCCAACCGGCAGCGGGTAGCCGTGCCCCTGGCCATCGCAGGGGGGCAGATCGCCGTGTTTGAGGTGCTGCCCAGCTCTGAGGGGAGGGGGGTGTAAAACTCAGAAAAATCAAAAAATCACATTATGTCTGTCAAAGTATGTTAGGTTAGCCAATTCAAAACATTTCCTAAAGACCCCAGTATTTGCAGCAAGCCTCCATACATACATGTATTTTTTGACGTTACCACTACCCATTATTATTGAGTTATTTGGACATGATGAAGTGAACTTGGTACACTTTTAACTCCTGACTGACTTTGTCATAACCCTCCAGTCATCCACACTGCCCTCATAACCTTCTGGCAGTGTATAATTATCCCAAACCTCATATATTGGTGACTGACAGCATTGCTATCTCCCGTTCAGCTCTCTCAGCCTGGGAAGCTTCCAGACACCACCTTGCCCACTATCCAGAACACGGTCAATGTGGCAGACCTGGCCTGGGACCCCTTCGACCCGCGGAGGCTGGCCGTGGGTAAGCATCTGGCCGGTGTCTCATCCTGGTTTGTCCACCATTCACGCCCTTCGTTTGTACTCGTCCGTTCGTCCATTTATTCTCTCTCTGCCTGTTTTCTCTCCCAGCGGGTGACGATGCCAAGATCCGCATCTGGCGGGTGCCAGCGGGCGGCCTCACGGAGACGCTGACGGAGCCAGAGTGTGTCCTGCAGGGTAAGTTTGGATGACCCCCGAGAAGGAGAAGGTTTCCGTGTGGTGCCGGGCGTATGAGGCAGGCTGACTGGGGTCCCGCCCTGCAGGGCACACGGAGAAGATCTACTCCATCAGCTTCCACCCCCAGGCTGTGGGCCTGCTGACGTCCTCCTCATACGACATGACCGTGCGCCTCTGGGACTTGCAGGCTGGGAAGGAAGTGAAGCTCCTGAAGGGGCACCAGGACCAGGTGAGGCTTCAGGGTGGGTGGAGAAATGGAAGGCTCCTGGGGGGCTGTGGGAGAGGATGGGGACAGGGATTGGAGGCGAAGGGTGGACAGTGGGTGGATGGTAATAATGGTTAAATTAAGCTTCATGAACCATTTGCTATATATTTAGCTCCACTAGATGGTGCTCTTTGGGCATGCTTTGAGCCCTTTTTTAACAGAGAGAGCCATCTAGTGGGGTCAGAAAATATAGCAAGCTGTTCATGAGACTTCATTTGGCCAACACTAGTGGATGGCAAGACAAAGGAAAGTGTATAGCGCCTGGGCCACATGTGAGGCTAGAGGTGTAAGGGCCTATGGAGACCCATGCAGCATAATAACCGCTTATGAGTTTGTTCTACAGATTTTTGGAATGGCCTGGAGCCCAGACGGCTGCCTCCTGGCCACGGTCTGCAAAGATGGGAAGGTGCGAGTGTACGATCCGCGCAAGTCTGCTGAGCCCATCAAGGTATCTGCGGTTGACAATCTCCACAGCCAGTGACTCAGGCTTACTGCGGTCCTCAGGGTGGTCACTGGCCTCTCTCACCTCCCCACAGGACGGCCCTGGCCCAGAGGGCCCCCGGGGGGGCCGTGTGGTGTGGGTGTGTGGGGGTCAGTATCTGCTGGTGTCTGGGTTCGACGGGTAAGCAGTACATGACTCTACTAGTAATGTTCCTGTAATGTTCCTGTAATGTTCCCCGATAACCTGCCACTGACAGGAGTGCTTTAAGGCATGGGCTTACCCAGGCTACAGTGCAAGGGCTTCAGCTACCCCCCCCCTCACTTTCATCAGCAACTACACCATCATGGAAAGTAGTGGGGGGCTTTGACTGTGTTCATGTGCCCCTGACCTCTGATGGCAGATTACAGTCAAACCTCGGATTGCCAATAACTTAGTTTGCGAGTGTTTTGTAAGACGAGCAAAATTTTAAAATAAATTTGAACTTGATAAACGAGCAAGGTTTTGCAATACGAGTATTACGTATACGCTTTGTCTGCCGAGCGTCACGTGATCACTGAGCCGATGGTTCTTCTCTCTCTCACACTGCGGGATTGTGGGTAACTATCTCCCATGCTCAGTCTCAGTCGGCGTGCCTCATTCGTATAGTCAAAATGTAGTAGAAAAGCACCACGCGAGTAAGATGTGAGTGATGAATCTTTTTAATGACAATGCGATGTCCACATTTCCGCAAATTTGAAAAGGAGGTAAAAGCGGCTGTCGCTGGAGAGGTTCCTTGTTAAAGTCGCACAAAAATAAAAAGATTCCAGTGAGCCAACAGATAGCAGTGATTCCGGTAGTTATAGTGAAAGTCGTCCTACATAATAACCCTCCTCTTCTCCTCTCTTTCATCTCCTTCACACCATCCACAATTCTTTTCAAAGGTAAAGTGCAGGATAATTTGTTTTATGTATTTTTACTTTATATTTTGTATTAATCATTTTTATATGAATATTTCTGGTTTGTGGAACGAATCATCTGAGTTTCCATTATTTCTAATGGGAAAATTCACTTTGATATACGAGTGCTTTGGATTACAAGCACGTAACGAATTATGCTTGCAATCTGAGGTTTTACTGTATTTTCCAGCCAGTGGCAAATGTTCGATGACTTTGTATTGGCTCAGTGCTGATGTCCCACAATGCCGTGCGTGCTCCAACACCCTGTCTACTCCCTTTGTGTCCCCTGTAGCCGTAGCGAGAGACAGCTATACATGTACTCCGCCCAGTCCCTGTCCTCGGGTCCTTTGGCCACAACATCCACCGATGTGTCACCCTCCACGCTTATTCCGTTCTACGATGCAGACACCAGCGTGCTCATCATCACCGGGAAGGTACGGCACGAACCGCTTTGGGATGGGGAGGTGGAACGAGGGCCGCCAGCAAACGTGTGCGTGTCTTTCAGGGCGACACTCGCGTCTACATCTACGAGATCCTGTCAGAGGCTCCATATTTCCTTGAGTGCAGCAGCTTCAATTCTGCGGAGCCTCACAAGGTACACGTCTGCCGAACCCACCCACCACACGCAAAGCGGGCAGTCGGGGCCAAGGGGGCGTCAGCGTGATGGCTGCCTGCATCCTATCTCCAGGGCTTCTCGTTCCTGCCCAAGACTGAGTGTGACGTGCGCAGCGTCGAGATTGCCCGGGCACTAAAGCTCAGCAAGACCAGCGTCGAACCCGTAGCTTTCAAGGTGCCCCGTGTCAAGGTAACTGTCGCCGCCCCACTGGACATACTGATAAAAGGCAACTCTTTTCCATATTACTAAGTGCTTTATGACAGCTTTTCTTGAAGAGCTCCACATGCGTAAGCACCTGGTTCCTTGGGTCCTCGTGCTCCTCATGGGACACATTTAGCACACGCGTGTTGCCTGGTGAGCTGCAGTGGTGAGTCTGTGCATGGGACTCACCGGGTCTGTCTGCCGTCTCAAACCCCACAGAAAGAGTTCTTCCAGGACGACGTCTTCCCGGAGACGGCAGTTTGGTGGGAGTCAACATTGACTGCCTCTTCTTGGCTGTCAGGGTCCAACGGACAGCACCGCAAGATCAGTCTACATCCCAAAGACATGATCCCTGGTGCGGCCCAAAAGCTTCAATGGGGACTTGAACAAACATCTCTATCTGTAGCCATTGTGCTGCGTCTTTGCCATACTCATGTTTATTTGGTCTAAAAAGTCCAAGATTGTACATTCTCTTATGTGTTCCTGTAGCCATCTCCCCCGCTGTTCCTGTATCTGTTTCCCTGCTGCTCCCATACCCATTTCCCTGCTGTTCCAATACCGGTCTCACCTTCTTATCTGCTTGTTCCCATACCTGTCTCCCCTGCTGTTCCTGAAACCATCTCCCTGCTGTTCCTGTACCTGTCTTACCTTTTTACCTGCTTGTTCCTGTATCCGTCTCCCCCGCTGTTCATGTACCCATCTCACTTTTTTATTTGCTTGTTCCTGTCTCCGAGCTGTTCTTGTACCCATCTCCCTGCTGTTCCTGTAGCTGTCTCACCTTTTTATCTGCTTGTCCCTGTACCCGTCTCACCTTTTTATCTGCTTGTTCCTGTACCCGTCTCACCTTTTTATCTGCTTGTTCCTGTACCCGTCTCACCTTTTTATCTGCTTGTTCCTGTACCTGTCTCACCTTTTTATCTGCTTGTTCCTGTACCCGTCTCCCTGCTGCTCCTGTACCTGTCTCACCTTTTTATCTGCTTTTGTCTTACTCAGTGAGTGAGGCCCCCAAGGAGGCCCCTGTAAGGAAATACCTCCCTTCATCTGTCTACCTGGAAGAGAAGACAGATGATCAGAAGAAAGAGGAGGTGCGTGTGGGGGGTACATTTTTTCCATCCCCACAAGGGGAAACTCAATAAAAAAAATAAAAAACGTGACTAATTAAAAAATTAATATTTTCAGACGTCTTATATTATGTTTGGTTACTTATGGTTAAGGTAAGGGCTGGATATAGGTTAAGGTTGTCATTGTTGGGATTAGGGTTATGCATGGATGAATGGACAGTCCCCACAAAGATATGAATACAAACTTGTGTGTGTTTGTATGTGCTGATGCTGTTAATGCTACGTGTCAGGCAAAGCACTGTGTTTATACTGTAGTCCATGTTACAGTCATGTGACTGTGTTTATGTCTGTTACATGTAGCAGTGCTTGTGGGTTGTATGCCCGTGTCACATGACAGTGTCTTTCCCATGTAGCTGCTGAGTGCCATGGTAGCCAAGCTGGGGAACAGGGAGGACCCCCTGCCGCAGGAGTCCTTCCAGGGCGTGGATGAAGAGGAATGGGTGAGGCTCAAAGCAAGACAGACAGAGACAGACAGACAGAAACACTGACACATCACACAGACACTCAGACAGACAGACAGACAGACAGACAGACAGAAACACACACACAGACACTCAGACAGAAACACTAGCACATCACACAGACACTCAGACAGACAGAAACACTGACAAATCACACAGACACTAAAGACACACACACACACACAGACACTCAGACAGACAGACAGACAGACAGAAACACTGACACACCACACAGACACACACACAGACACTCAGACAGACAGACACACACACAGAGACACTCAGACAGACAGACACACACACACACAGACACTCAGACAGAAACACTGACACACCACACAGACACACACACACACAGACACTCAGACAGACACACACACACACAGACAGAAACACTGACACACACAGAGATATGCACACAAACTTGGAGATTGACACTGACTGCCCTGACACTGTCTGTGCTTTTCAGGACGACTAACAGACCGTTCCGGGTTGGGGAAGGTCTGTCACCAGCAGATGGGACTCCGACACGTGCTGACCCTGCCCTCTCCACTTTACCGCCTTATTGCCGCTGAACGTGTCTGGAGCTGCCCCCCCATTCTTCAGCTGGAGGGTATATACCTCCTACACAAACCCCTTTCCCTTCAGCCCTGTAACTGCACTTCCACTGCATCCTCAAAGGACTGGCAGGGGTATACGTGCTTCACCGGGGCAACCTTTAGCCCCCACTTAGCAATCAGGTGTTAGGGATGCTAACACAATGCTTTCAGGATTTAGCCTGGCTAAGCTAATTCCCCCCCACCCCAAACCACTGACGTTTGTCAAAGGGCAACCAACTGGACTTCAAGCATACCCTAACAGTCCATGTTTGCTGTCGTGTGTGTGGTTGGCGAGTCTTTGTGTGTTGGACTGTACCCCTCACCTCAGACCTTGTATTTGGACAAAAAGCCATGCTTCCTGGACTTTTTTTAATGTGCCATATGCACCTCACTCCTGATCACTCTTGTGAAACACGTGCAATGCTATCTGATTAAAAACTACGTGATTTTCTCATGAATGGCACATTTGAGCAGAGGACACTCTTAAATCAGTATCCCACCACAATTAATTAATCATTCAATTAAATCGCCCACAATCCCTGCAACACTGGCATGGCTGGTCACCGTTGTTCAGCTCCCTGTATTCCACAGAGTAGTTTCCGGCATTTTGCATTCTCGCTTGTTTACAGGGTTTTCGGGATTTTTGATGTTGCTCTGTCGGTTTTGCTGCCTGATTCCTATGTAGAAGTGGGACGCTGGCACTGAACAACAAACAAAACTATCTAAAATAATAATATATGTTTGGGGGTAGTTCCTTAAAGAAAATTAATAAATCTCGACTGGCACATTTTGTAACAATCGTTTTTATTTAATGTACACAATAACAATTTGAACGCAAATCATAAAAAGTTATAATTTTTTTTCCATTTGGACAATAAAGTCACTCCAGAAACTCGATCCATTAATGTTGCAATTGTCTTTGCGAAAGACATGCTCGTATTGTGGGTTTGTGAGGGTAACTTTCAGGGATATTTTGTCAAAAAGACGATTGTGTCTTTTACAGCATTTTCTGCTGTGTTTTTGATGCCTCCTTTTGCATCGGTGGGTATAGATCTACTCTTTCATCGGAACCAAAATGGGCATTTTGGAGGGTAAACCTCCACTTCCAGTTATATACATATATCCTTCTTATGTGCCGCTTTTTATTTTTCACTTTTTTAAGTCGTCTTAGCCGGAAACATATTATTCATCAGTAGAAATTACATCACGGTTTTGGTATAGTTGTTGCTATAAAATAAGCATTCCTTTACGTTTTAATTTTATTAATATTGTTTCAGTTTTGCACCTGTTATCTTACAGTATTTGCTGTGCTAACAGTCCAGTCCACTGTTTCATTCCCTATTAAGTCCATATAACAGAGACAGAACAATTTCTACTTAACGTTGTCTTGTAATCTTACGTTGTTTACAGACGCATGACTGGAAAATGACAACATGTATATTGCACACTCCCGTCTAAGACACATTTCATGTGTTTTATGCTTGCCTGTGAGTCGGTTTGTGTCTAATTGTCAGAAATATCCTGCATGGTTTTGATGGAAAATTACTTGCACTGGTCTTAGCGGAACAGGATTTCTTCAAACGTGGGACTGTGCGTTTTATAATTTTTTTTTCTCTGTCCAATATGAGTAGAAATAAACACCGTTTAAAGTAAATCGTCTCTGTGGTTGGTTTTCATTTTAAATCAGGTTTGTGTATGTCTTGCTTTCAGAGGGACGGGATGTTCCCCGATGCATTTCAACTTCCACACACACGGTGGCGCCGCAGAAATTTTAAATGCGTGATTTGAGCCTCTGTGATTCGTTGACGGTGCCGCCCTTTCAACTTTGACACCACGGTGACATTGAAAATATACGGCATGTGCTCGATCTCATCGATGTTAATGTCATAGATTAAACAGCTACTGGAATAAGGCATGGTAAGATGTGAAATTTAAGTGTTTAATTTGTGGTGAGCGTCACGATAAAAACGCGCGTGATAGCGAGAGCCGCTGAAACCTAGCACGTCCTCCAGATGTTACATCTTGCTGCGATGTGTATTTCATATATAATACATCAGTAACGTAGAGGCAGTCGCGCTTTAAAACCTTGTCCGAAATGCATCATTTTTAAAGCTATCTACGGGCCTCGCACCGTAACATCAGTCGAGAAAAGCATAGAATGACAGACTGTCAGACTGTCCCCTGTCTCTCTACCCCCCGTCTCCCCTGTGTCACTTGTCTCCCCTGTCTCTCTCTACCCCCACTCTCCCGTCTCCGCTGTATCATTTCTCTCTCTACCCACTCCCGGGCTCCCCCGTGTCACTTGTCTCTCCACCCTGACTTTCCCTTGTCCCTTGACTCTCCCGTCTCCCCCATGTCACTTGTCTCTCCACCCTGACTTTCCCTTGTCCCCTGACTCTCCCGTCTCCCCCATGTCACTTGTCTCTCCACCCTGACTCCCCTGTCCCGATTCAGGCGAAGTACCTCGCCCAGATCATCGTCGTGGGCGCGCAGGTGGTGGGACGCGCGTTCGCGCGGGCTCTGCGGCAGGAGTTTGCAGGTACGGTAAGGGAGCATAACGCAGACGTGTCTCAAATCGCCTTCAGCACTCACTGGTCAAACTTTCAGTCTCTGTAGTAGGTCTGAGTTCTTCGCTCAATTTCTGTTTCATGCCTCAGCTAGCCAGGCCGCCGCGGACGCCAGGGGACGGGGGGGGCAGCAGTCAGCCGCCGCCTCCAGTATCTCAGGGATGAGCCTGCAGGAGGCGCAGCAAATCCTCAACGTTTCAAAGCTGTCTCCCGAGGAGATCCAGAAGGTACGTATGTTGGCTTTTCTATTTGATCTTCTCAGTCTCAGAATTTTTAAATGTTTCATTCTCTCTTTATTTCACCTCTTTGCACTTTTTACAAACACTTTTTTTTTTTTTACAAATATGAAAGATTTTTCTGCCTCTGCTCCTCTGTGTGTGATTTTGATCAACTCAACGTGTCTGTGTCTCACCCAACAGAATTACGAGCATCTGTTTAAAGTCAACGATAAGGCTGTTGCTGGTTCGTTTTACCTGCAGTCTAAGGTGAGCGCTGGGCTTGGCTTGTAACCGGTTATCTGGGTCTGCTGTTAGACATCAAATGTGATCAGAGGAAATCCCAGTGCACATCGGTGTGTTCGTCAAAGGTCGACGGGCCACGTCCTTTACGTGAACACGTTGTGTTCTGAATCTCACATTCCAGTTAAGTTTTACTTGGGCACATTCTTCTGAAAGGTTAATTTTCTTTAAATCATATGTGGCTGAGATCCAGGGAAATAAGCTTTTTAATGCTGATTAAAATATTGATCTGATAGGAAGAGGAGGTTGGCTAGGCCACACCCCCACATTTGATGTCATCTTTGACGGACAGCAGGGCCTAACGGAGTGGCCTGTGTCATATGAGTGATTTGGGTAAAAACATAATGTCCTCTATAGAACAAATATTAACTGCTGAATATGTTTGTATGAATATTTTGCATGTAAGGTTAGCTTTTGTTATCTTTCATTGCATTTAATGCCTGTTTAGGTCTTTATTGTGCACTTAAAGGGTCTGTGCTCACCTGTCAGAACTGGCAGAAATATTACAGCATGGATCTGTAGTGAAGTCTGCAATGAGCTGCCCCCATAAATGTGACGTCCTCTGGGCTGTAAGGCATGGGGGGGGCACATAAATTTGTCTGTGTGCTTAGGTGGTGTGTGCCAAGGAGCGGCTGGACGAGGAGCTCGCCATTCAGAAGCAGGAGAAGCCTCCACAGACACAGCAGCAAGCAGAAACCTGACCCCAACTGTACCCCCCCACCCCCACTGTAAATTAAAGTCCAATAAAATCCTTCGCATCCAGCTCAGTGGTTCACCTGCAAGCATCTACACACTATGACACCAATGTCCCATCACATTCTGTCACTTTGTTTACACCCTGGTCTCTCACGTCCAGGCCTCATAAAAGGAACCGCGGCATTTATCAAATACACCTTTATTCAGCTTTCTGTTTTTTTTTCACTGACATCATAATTAACTTCCTCTAAAACAGGAGTACACTGCTATTCTGTACCAACCGGAGACTTACAACTCTAAAATTCTGCATGTTCTGCTCTGGAACATGGTGCCGGGAAAAAAAAATATATATATATATTCATATTTTATATACTGTATATCTTCTACATTTTACCTACAATAAAAGGCACTTGGAACCATTTAAAAATACTGAATAGAAATATCTCAAAAATGTGCAAAAGAAAACTGGATGCTGGCCTGCTTGGCCGTAGTCTAACATTAACCCTTTGTGCACTGCTGTGATTGTTCGGACTCTGGTGCTGCTAATGGGACACTCATTGCCATTTACAAACATCCCAGCTGCACACTCCATCAGGATATACAGAACATCTTGATTTATATATATATATATATATATAATCAAGATGTATATTGTATATGTATATTTTCCTCGAATGCAGTGTTTCCCAATCCGGTTCTCAGGGACCCACAGACAGTCCACGTTTTTGCTTTATGATGCAGGGCCATTTTTTAAGCACAGACCAAAAGAATGGCAGCACACGTCGAGTAAGAGTGCAGTAGTTGCAATTGTGTAAGTCACTGAATACATTTTCCATTTCAGTACAGAATATGACCGTTGCTGGGGGAAAACGTCTGGGATTTGAAAATAATAATAATAATAATCTGAAAGATTTAGCCTGTGCCCAAAGGGTCAATGGGTCGAACAGCTTATTTCATACTTGAAAGGTGTAGATCCTGAAAGGATCGGTGTCAGTTTCGGCTTTCTTCACCGGGGGGGCACATAGAGGTGTGTGCTTACAGACAGCATTATCTCCCCCCTGAGAAGGGAGGGTGGAGCTGCAGCTAGAGAGTTGTGTCAGGAGATGCTACTGTAATTAGGGAAAGTCTGCCCAGTCTCACAAGGCGCCGCCCATCCCGGTGATGTCATCATGGGTGGCTCCACCAATCATAACTGGGAAGTTCCTACTCCAATCTAAATTTGCATGACCTGAGGACAGAGCAGAAGGGGGAGGGCTGTAGAGTCTGTGTGTTTGTATATTCTTCATTGTAGGGACCAAACCTGGCTCATTTTACTTTGTGGGGACATTTCTCGGTCTCTACAAGGGGAAACTTAATTTTATAAAAATCTGTGGCTGCAATCAAAATACTGAAAATGCCAAAAGTCTTGTATTTTGTTTGGTTACTTATGATTAAAGTTAGAGCTGCGTAGGTTGCTATTGCCCATAGAAATAATTGGAGGAGCTGGTATGAATGTATGGGCTGTCAGAATCTCAGAAGTCACAGTAAAAATGCAGGGAATGGAATATCGCTCCCGCTCTCCCTCTATTGCCCTCCTTGATGTGGAATGTGCCGTATATGATTCCTTAACTGCGCCTTTTCTTTTCTGTATTAAGGATGGACAGCCTGTTCCTGCCCAGGGTCTGGCCTGGACAGCTGGGATGAGCAGTGCGTAAGACGCACTGTGCTGTGAGCACAGCTGTCTGGCCATCTTAGTGGACGCAGAAACGATTACGGAGCCGTTAAAGGCCCCATAGGCTCCCTGCGGGTCCAGTACAGCCCATGGCTTCAAAAACAGTCATGGTGAGTTTGACCCGTGGTGAGTTACTCCTGGAGCACCAGCGCTCTCCTGAAACAGCCCCTCCCCTCCCCAGGAGAAAGCCGAACGTAGAGCAGCGATAGCAGAGACGAGGGAACAAAGCGTACTCAACATCGGGAAATGTCTCGTCTAGAAAAACCAACAACTGAAAACAGCAATAGTCGTAACTGTTTACAATTAAAATACCATCAAGAGAATTTACAAAACAAGGAGAGAGTGGAGGTCGTAGGGGGTGCAGTGTGTCAGACTCCTCCCACATCCCACACCGTCCGTTCCTCCCCTCGTGTCTTCAGTTCCCACCCACTCCTCCCCACAGGGTGTGTACCGTCTTACATCATTCCACCCGCATCATCTCCGGGCGAGGAAGGACCCCAAACTCAGAAAGGAGTGAGTCCACTGCAATGCCCGCTGCGAGCTTCAGGACAGACGCAGCCAAGCGAGCCAGGGAGGAAGATGAGGCAGGTGGCCAAGCTGGCCGTCAGGTTATGGTGAGACCAATGGGGTGCTGGTCAACTTTCCCACTGGACTGAACCCTAACCACAAGGTCGGCAGTAAGCGTAACTCCATGTTTCTGTGGAAAACGCAGGATGTACTGAATACATCTATAGTGTTAAAAGAAGTCTGCTTCTTAACTCAGCATTTAAAATGATAATAACACCAGAATTATTCAATTTCGGATATTTAACTGACACACTGCACCCCCTGCTGGTCACCAAGCTCCAGGCTCTCTTAGACTGCAGAAACTAGTTGTATATATACTTTCATCTGGGAGTCTTATTATTTTTTTTGCTTGCCAAATATTTTGTCTCTCTTGCTATTTGTTACATCACACACAGCACAGGTCAGAAAACGACTACACGGGTATATTTACATTGCTTTCAGACCTGTTGAAGCTAATTCTGAGGTTAACTGAAAGGGCATTGGTCAGGATGCCAGTAGGGTGCAATGCACAATACTTCCACCAGGGGGTGCTGCATCTCAGTCTCTCATCTCTAGACGTGGAAGAAACGTCACCGCTGGGAGATTAAGCACTATTATCTGCCTTGAGCCGCACATATGCCGAGTCCTTACACAAGCCCCATATCTATGTGCATTTTGCTGAGCCTCTGGACTGTCAGATGGTTATGTTTTGGTCCAGGCAGCCCTGTGAGCTCACACTCTCTGCACCCTGTAATCTCCCTGTGCTGTTGTTCCATGTAACTTCCTGTCATTACAGAGACAGATCGTGCACTGGCCGCTCTGTATTTTTTGAGGAAGTGCAATTAAAGAAAGGCTCCAAACAGCAGGAGATGGGGGCTACCTCCCGTCCCCCCCCCGGCACCACCCTGTTAATTGGCCCACGCTTAAATCTTTGTGGTTTAATTGGTTCAGTTACGCTGACTTCTCTGATCATTCACGGCACTGTTAAATATTTTTATTATATAGTATGGGGGGGGGGGGGTGCAGGTAGATTGCAGTTAAGTGACTCACAGAGCTCGTCTGTCAAAACAGCTTTTTAAACAGACATATACAAATAAGCCAGGGTTAGGGCAAGGCCACCAGGCATTAATCCCCACGTCTGAGGAGTGTTGTCACTAAGCATGTGAGCGTGTCAGTCACACGCTGCGTTAAGGGAGCGTGTTGGAAGGCAGGCGTCATGGAGCGGACCTGCTTTCCACACCTATTTTGGAATCACAATTACCTTAAAATCATGGCTGAGAGTATTACTGGGGGAAAAATCTGTCTTTTTCCGTCTTTTGGAGAAAAAAAACAAAAGCAAAAAGCAGCAGGCCTGACAAATAAAGGAAAAATGCAACAACAAACCTGTAACAATGAGTATATAAAGTGAACGTCATTATTAATTTTACAGTGTGAGGTT
>JABFEB020000044.1:10535468-10546185 GCA_019775895.2 Stomatorhinus ivindoensis
CACTTTGATGGGGTCAGAAGGAACCAGGACTCGAACCTGCAACCCTACAGTTGCCGAACGATAGTGCTACCTCCTGCGCCTCCATAACATATTGCACTGTATTGCCTTAATTCCCAATGAGAGGTGGTCACACACTTGCTGTACATAAAAATAGCAGCATGAAAGCGTTGCACACTGTCTGCTCCATGACTCGTTTAAATTACCCACGAGCCTTGCTCGTGCTGATATAGATTATTTTAGATAGCGCCTTTGTACGTATGTATGTTTTAGTGCACATGCTGAATCATAGTGTTGTTTTATCTTTTTTATTTTAGCAAAGCTAGCCTTTGCTTGAAGTCTGTGTGGTAAGTGTATATGTGGAGAACCAGTCGTTAGTTTTCTACTGCATGTAAGCAGGCTATACATGTCACACTTCACTATACTGTAATGTAAGCGTTTAATTAGCTGCCTAGATTAAGTAATTTAATTAATCTATTTAAGTAAATAAATAAAATGTTTTTCTTTCATTTATAATATTTATATGGAGCCCTCTGAGAAACCCTAACCCTAACCCTTTGCCCCCCCCCCTTAAATAAAAGTCTAGCTCCGCCACTGCAGGGGTGGTCAATCTTATCCGTATGCAGGTTTTCGCTTCAACTTCCTAATTAGGTCACTAATTAGAGGACTGATTGGCTAAAGAGTCCTCACACCTGGGTTTGAACAGCTGACCTAAAGGTTATCCCCAAAACCTGCATACACACCGGCCCTTTGCGGATAAGATTGACCACCGCTGGCTTAGAGGGTGGGTGGATTTCGCTACAGGTCCATCGGGAATTTGTATTATTATTGGAGGTTTAAACCGGTACATCACGCTGGTACTGTAATCATCACAGTTTGTGAGGTTTAGTGCAATGTAGATTGATGGATCTTAGTGGGAGAATTGAGCGATCTATACTCTGCATAATCCTAGGGCAGATACCAGCCAGATTTAAATCACACATCTACACCTTTTGGTTTTATATTTTGTGACATTTGAATTGTCAAGCGAAATGAAAAACATATATGAATATTAACGCTCATGAACGCGGGTAGCAGCGCCGCTTGGCCACCAGATGGCATAATAGCGACAACGCTGGTCTCACGCCACAACTATAGAATGAGGTTTATGGTGAAAGAGCGATTTTTATCTTGGTTTTGCTTTAATTGTACATATAAATCATGGATGCATCAATAGTTACAAAAAAAATTGCACAGCTGTGTGTCAGAAAGTTACTGCTACTCTGTTACTGTAAACACTGCTACAATACAACAATGCAGAGAGATCGAACTTATTTTGCACAACGACAATAGCTGAGGTGAATAGTTTAATGAATCAGACCCTGACATATTGTAGTAAAAGTTGATGGGGAAGAATGGTTTGTGCATAAAATATTTAATGGTTTCCTTATACAGAGGTGGATGTCAGAACAAAAGCACACTCGGCAATACCCTTTCTGTCCATTGCACCCACATCACGATGCAGTAAAGCACTACAGGTGTCTTACACGGGGTCTCTGAACTCCCCAGCGCTCTCTGCTGCAAGGAGACCCTCAGCTGGTGAATATCTCAGAAACACAGTGCTGGTGTCCGGCGGCCAGAACGGCAGGGAGTGCGGGGTGACAGTACTTTATCTCGGGAGAAGCCAGCAGCGGAAATGCCAAATGCAAGAAAGTCCATTATATCGCGGAGCCAAAGATTGAGAACGGTCAACCACCAGACACACCCGCAGAGGCCAGTACGTGGGTTGGAGATGATGGCGCCCTCAGGACAGAACAACAAATGACATAGTGGGGGTTGTGAAAAGCTCATAGCTCATGTGGGAGAGCTGTATGTTGCTGTAAGGCATTCAGCTTATAAGCAAGCATGCGTTTTGTCTATACAAACAAAAGATCTGCTGCGTAACAGACGAACCCACGTGTTTTGCACCCAGGAGGACAAGCTCCCTGCGAGAGTTACGTCAAAGTCATAGCGGGTTCATACGTGTTCAATGAACCCAGCTAAATACGCCAAAATGCTGAGGCCGTTGTTTGCGGAATACCCGTTTCGACGAAAGAGAAGATCAGTCTGAAGACGGCTAGAGTAGCCGTGACGAAGTTAAGATTTCAGGGGACATAGAACAGTGCTCAGAGAGTCATAGCGCCCCCTCTGGTGTCGTTGCTCCTCTGAGGGTGGCGGACGCAGACGGCCGCGTTTAGAGATTTGAGGTGCTGGGACGGAGCAGATCACACAGTCATTGTCTAACGCTATTTTATGCCGATGTACGTAATGCATTTAAATTGATCTCGTTTTGTTGTTGAGAATAATGCACTTTTCCTTTTTGCAGTAGAAGTTTTATCAAAGTATTGTAAGTATTACGATGGAGGGCAGATTGCGCATCGCTCATAAGAAGCCTCCATGCCGTCTTCGTAGCTGGACGCCGAGAGCAGTGTCTGAACCCTTCTCGATATCGGTTTTGAGGCTCCTAAACCCTCACCTCCCGTGTCTTCAGAAGACCCTCTGAAATGACGAGACACCACCCTTATGAGACGTGCAACTTCATTTATTGTTTGGCACGAATATATTCTAAGATACCGCAGACACACTAAAACTGGTATTTAATATAAATGTATATTTGGATGCGTCCGAGATTTGTGTGCTGTTTTTTATAAACAATTCCACATGTAGTGTTATTAAATTATTATGACAAATTTCCTATTTAATTTCTTACAAATGTAAGGAAATAGACAATGTATTGTTATAGTTCTGAAAACACAGTCAAGGAATGTTCGATTTCATTGTGTTTATGTTCGCCGATTATGATCGTATCGCGCACATTGCTTTCGCTATAATCCCTTTGAAACCTTTCCGGGTTGCATGTTCACTGCTACCATTTTGTTTCTGTTTGTCTGGTACGCGCTCCGTTCGTTCCAGCAAGGCATGAGTGGCGATTAGGTAACTCCGTCTTTCTCTCCTCCTACTTCCATATTCCCAAAATGGTGCACAAGTTCAGCTGTTTCAATGTCAGCCTCTCTCCGCGTCCCCCTCCCCCCTCGCTACCCCGCCACCTCCCCGACGCGTTGCTGTTTTTGCAACCCCTGCCAACTAGTCAGCTGATCCCGCTGCTTCACTTCATAGTGGCGACTGTAGATCAGAGCTCGCGCCCTTGCACGGGCTTGCACCACGTTACCATTCACATTTCTGCTCACTGGAGTAGAAAGGGGAAATGAAGCAGTCGACAGTATATATAGAGAAGGCGTTCTGCCTTCCTGAACAACAAGCATTCAATTCTTTTAGCTAGCTAGTAACATATGATTGAGATTAACGTGCGACTATGTATTGCGCTGCTGTAATGACTTCTGTTACGTTGCAGTTTCATTTTTATAACTGCTTGCTATGGTCTGTAAATCTTGTAATAGAAGGTTGGATTTAAGCAGCCCTTTGTTTACATGCAATTCCTCATTCTGCGGAAGGAGGCTTTTTCGTAGTGAGCTGCGTGATACCGACCAGCTGTTTCCCGCCTTGAAAGACATCCGATCAGCTGCAAATACACACATAGGCGTACATGCGGAAAGGGAGAGAGAGGAGAGAGAGATCGAGCGGGAGGGAGGGAGACGGAGAGCGCCACACACACACACCGAGGAAACCCCATCAGCTGGGAGTAGAGTAACATTACAACTCCGTGGACTTCATACATATGCACAGACAAGCAAAATAATAATATTTTTACAAGTGAAAATCATTCACTGTGTATACGCGGGCGTTTCGACGCGACTGAAACGCACCTAAAGAAATACAAAAAATTAGAAAGGAGGAATCGAGGACACAAAACTGGAGAAAAAAGCATGGAGTATTTCATGGTGCCAGCTCCGAAGGTGCCCTCATTGCAACATTTCAGAAAAACGGAAAAAGAGGTGATCGGGGGTCTTTGTAGGTGTGTATGCGCCGACTAATTGCATATTTCACAAATGGGTGTTTTTTCTTTAATGAACTGTTAAGCCTTTGGTGTCTGCAACGCGAAAGCGGTGAGACAACATGCTTGATTTCATTTGTATGTTATTGTGTACATGAACGATACCCCATGAGCGGGACTGTTATTGCCTTGATTAAGATTGATTTATTTGCACAAATAATGCAATAGGTCCCATGTAGCAAATACGAGGGGTATCATGTTATTGTTACTTAGTCATTTTTTGTGAAATCGATACATTTTGTGCCCAGCAAACATAAACCACGTGGTTTGAGGCACTCCACGCTGCTCTACTGTTGTAAGACTAGTCGGAGGCGGCTGATGTTTTTCTTTATATAAACAATTATGTATTTTTAAAAGTAATTTTTCGTTGGTGATTAGATCACATCCTCCCTTTGATATGATGGAGTGTTACAGCAGAGCGACATGTATCCTGTGCGGTCTGCTACGTTAGTTACGCGCTGTGAAGTTATTGTGGGCAGTGCGGCCATGCTTGTGGCGTGTGCTGAAGTAGTAAACGATCTGGCGTCGTCTTCCTCCTTATGCCACGGTCGCGTTTCCCCCTCGAATCAAACGCGTGCTAAGGGGGAAATCTGATCGAAACCGAACCTCTTTTAAAACCCAGGCTAACATGGACGTCGAAGGTCACATTTCAGCACTTTGCACGCCGAATTGCGCTGCGCCTATTATGTCCGTAGCTCTGCCATGCTGCCGCATGGACAGGCGTAGAGGAAGCGGAGTCGCATTGTTTTAATGGCGGAGCGCTCGGCTGGGGCATTTCACTAGATCGTCTCTGGGAAGCTGTCGTGTGAACGACCACATTCTGAAATGAGGATCGGCACTGAAGAATGCTCTGTGCCGACGAATTGAGATATATTAAGTTGTCTTTTTCATAAAAGGGGGTGTGTATAAACGAGCAGGCCTGTCTAAGCGTCCGCAACCCCTGCTAGACAGGGAGGCGGAGGGGAGGGCGGGGTGCGAGGCCCACAGACAGCGAGCATTCTGGGAAATGTGGTTCTTCCATTAGTCCGACCAGGCTGCGCTGAGGGCTCGCTATAGCCCAGAAAATGCGCGAACAGCTCTGTCACTGTGCAGGGGGAACGTGTATAGTCGCCGATCATGTGGATGTACCCTGAACGTGTGTGCTTTAACGGCAGAAAAATAAATTAATACTCTGGCAACAGTTTCGGGTTGTAGCTTTCGACGGATTTCTTGAAGCATGAAGGCTTTCTGCAGTGACACGTATAAAGTGCTCGCTCATTTAAAGTTTGTACTTTGCTTTGGTATCAAAAACGGGAACAGACTAACATGCTGGTGACTAGAAATAATGTTGGTGACAGCTTATTTGAAAGGATGCGTGATGGTGTGTGAATTCTGTTGTCAGATCTTATCCTTTCCATGTCTGCGGGTCTTTAAAAACAACCCAGACTTTTTTGCATTATCTATGAATCATGGCAGTTAAAATTCTGGTTGAAAGCAGCAAGATGGCGACGTGGTGTGTCTTGCTTGCTGTTTACCCGCTAGCCGAACAGCTCCGCTGCAGATTTCCAGCCAAATATGTTTTGTTAGTTATTAATACAGACCAGTGTGACTGGCCAGCCAGTGCTCTGATGGGGGCAGAAGGGATTGCATGTGGTCAGTGTACTTTAGGCAGGCCGGTCAGGTTATCTGAGGGCCCACAGGACGTACCAGCTCCGCGCGTTGAGGCCGCAACCTCAGAACCAACCGAGAAGCCGCAGCCAGGAGCAGAGGGCGCAGGATCCGCTCCTGTAGGTTTCGGGTTTGACTCCAGCTAGTCAGCCGCTTTTAGGGTTCGTATTCAGTCATGCATCACCAAGAAAACTTAAGAGTCAAATGCGATGTTTAGCTAAGGAGTACAGCTGCAGTTTCTGCCTGTTGTGTCTCCTGGTAGTGATGCTGTGTTGCTGGTTGTTCGCTCAGTCGAATCAACTTTTGGTGGCACTAAGGTCCAACACAAGAGACTTTTCGTAAAGGCGACGTCAGCACGCGTCTGTCTGGCACACCTGAGCCCACTGGGTGAGTCATACTCATCAGCTGCAGACTTATTTTGGATGACAGAGGCCCCTCCCCCTCCAGGGTCGGTGGTGGTTTGAATCCCGCCCCGTGTTTGGGGGGGGGGGGGGCAGCCGGTACTGGACAAGCAGTGGGAAGCGTGTTAATGTTGGCCCTGCTAAGTTCCAGCAATTTGAACACACCAAGGCATATTATCAGCAGTAAAGACATGGGTCTGGGAAACCCTGAAAGTCAATATAACTGACCTTTCCTACTTCATGGAATTTGGGATTCCTTGCTTTCCTCGGGTAATGGAAATTTCTTTTCCACCTTTTTTAAACTTCCTCTCTGACTCCCCCTGCCCCCCCCCCTCCATAATGTGTTCAGTTATTCTTCCTGAGTGCCTAAGACCAGGTGGGAGCGTTCAGAATGAGGCCATGGCAGAGGGCTAAGGCCCGATGTCCGGGGCAGGAGCTGGCCTCCTTTAGTCATTTCTTTACCACGCTTTCACCATGCAGGTCCGGGATTTAAGGCTCCGTAGCCTGGCCTGGCATTAATTTTATTCTCCTTAAGTTTTGTTATTAATGTAACAATCATTCACAAATAATTCAGTTTCCCCAGTGTTGGGTATCAGATGGAATATGGTTACTGCTGTAATTGAAGCCTGACAGTCTGCTCGTTTGGTCTGGGAACAAGCCCGGGTCCAGCTGTACCCAGACGCCCAGTCTGCATCAGTGCTGCCTCTTGTGTTGTTCTTCCCTGTCACACTGTGAGGACAAACGGTTATATGTGGATGGTCACAAAGTCACTATCTGTCCGTTTGCACACACAGATGGTGTCGTTCTGTAGAATTCCCCTTGAGAACCAGCTATCCTGGGTTTGTATACTAACCGTGGGTCCTTCGCTCTGTCTGTGGTATGGGCTCAGCTCCCGTTTCCGCTGTGAAGTTCCCCTCGCCGTCCAGCAGAGGGCCTGCAGCTCCTTCTTGCATCAATTTTAATCTGAAACACTAGCAGCACGTAACATAGACTTTTTTAGATCAGAAGCTACCGGCACGGCGTTTGCTGGAGTGCTGCCTTCCCATCCAAACGGCGGCAGCCAGATCCACGGCTTTTACGCAGGAGGGGGAGACTTGATGTGAGAATCACTTAACACGTCGTCGCCCAGTAGGCTGTGAGGTCTCGACCGCGCAGCACGGTGTCAACGCGAGGCGCGGAACAGCAGGAATCTGGCCCGGCCTCCTCGCCTGGAATGTTATCCAGTTCTCTTAGGCTTCCGACTGTTTCTGTTGATACAGCAAACTCGCGACCTGCAGTGAACTCCGCGCACGGATGCGGACCCACGTTCTTCAGTCTGCCTGCCTGCGCTCTGGATTAGTGCCACAGAGTCCTTCTGCATGGCTGCGCGGTTTCAAATATTCGGTGTAATGTTAGGAAATAGGGCCTTATTCTGGCGTTTTTGTGTTTTAGTGACAAATCAATTTGAAATTTTGAGTGCTGCATTGAACATTATTACCAGAGCTGGAAAGTTCAGGTCCAGAAAGTAAAATTCCCGTCCAAAATTTTGTTTTAACCCACTAGTTGAGTATGAAGAGTCACAGTCACAGAGGACTCAGCTGGTTGGTTGAAACAAAATCTTGGCCTGGAGTTTTACTTGGCCTGAAATTTCCACCTCTGGTTTTTATCCCCACACTTACAGGAGTGATTGATGTTAAATTCTCCCGTGAGTTTTTGTGCCCGGTTCCTGTGATGTTCCGCACCTCGCGTCCTGCGCTGTTCCTATTGGATGTCACTGACGCATCCCACCATCCCGCTCTTTTTGGCCCGGCCTGATTGGTGCGTCCTTTCGTTCTCCAGTCTGGCGAATATCCCGCTCACCCCGGAGACGGCGCGTGACCAGGAGCGCCGGATTCGCCGCGAGATCGCCAATAGCAATGAGCGGCGCCGCATGCAGAGCATCAACGCTGGCTTCCAGTCGCTGAAGACTCTGATCCCACACAGCGACGGGGAAAAGCTCAGCAAGGTAGGTGCCCAGGTGGTGGATCATCACCGGTGTAATAAATGTTTTTTTTTTTGTTTTGTTCGTACAGTTTTGGTCAAACATTCACGAACAAGTTTGTCATGGCAGTTTTGGACTTCGTGATTTTATACAGCTGTTCTTTTTCTGTGGCACAGTGGTTCTACAACACGCAACTTTATAAATAAAGGGAAAAAATGACAAATTGAATGCACGCATTTTAATGTATTGTTTTTTTTTTTTTTTTAAAAACAGCATAGGGTCGAAACAGATATATTTGTTTCATCATTGACACTGAAAACTGATTATCTTTACTTGTTCTGGGTCAGTAAGTTGGCAGTGATCCCGTCTCTCCCCTCCGACGTGCACACAGGCAGCCATCCTCCAGCAGACTGCGGAGTACATCTTTTCTCTGGAGCAGGAGAAGACAAGGCTCCTGCAGCAGAACACTCAGCTGAAGCGCTTCATCCAGGTACGTCTGGGTTCAAGGCCTCTGCCAGGGCTGGAGCTTCTCCGCCAGGAACACGGGGCCCGTCAGTCTCACTCGCTGGGCCGTGTTCTGTTAAATGACACTCCACGTTCCTCAGTACTGCCATCTGCAGGTCTGCCGTATCATTCGTTCCCTCCTTCCCTGATTTTCCTTTGGCCCAGGAATTTAGCGGTTCTTCCCCCAAGAGGAGGCGCGCCGAAGAAAAGGACGAGGGCATCGGCTCTCCTGACATCCTGGAGGAAGAGAAGGCGGAGGACCTGCGCAGGGAGATGATCGAGCTCCGGCAGCAGCTGGACAAGGAGCGCTCAGTGCGTATGATGCTGGAGGAGCAGGTGAAGCAGCCAGGACCCCAGAAGTGGAGCCTGTAACCTTTATAACTAATGCTAACTTTAACGCTAATGCTAACCTAGCTAAGGCCAACGTTTCGCCCCCGTCCCTCCAGATCCGCTCACTCGATGCTCACCTGTACCCTGAGAAGCTGAAGGTGATCGCCCAGCAGGTGCAGGAGCAGCACATGCAGACGCAGACGCAGACGCTTCTCCGGCTGCAGCAGCAGCACGAGCAGCTAGAGATGGAGCTTCCCCCTCGCAGCCCACAGGTTTGACGCACGTCGACAAGCACAGCACCGGTCACATTCTGAGTGCCTTGCAGAATAGGAGTGCCTGCAGTGACAACCTGACCCACTAGAGGGCGTCGGATCTGTTGGTTGCTGACAGCCAATTGGGTTGCGGATCCTCTTATGTGACCTTATAGGTGTGTCGTCACATAGACTATTACCTGGGCGTGTGCCAAAATGTCTCTCTGCCCCCTCTGCTTCCTGCAGGTGCTGACCCCTCCGGCCCCCACTCACCACGCCACTGTTATTGTCCCCGCTCCAACGTTGCCTCCACTGCCCCATCATGTAACCGTGGTTACAATGGGCCCCACCTCTGTCATCAACACAGCGTCCACGTCACGGCAGAACCTGGACACCATTGTGCAGGTGTGAGAGATTAACCCTCTGCTGTCTGTTGAAAGGCTAGCAGATAGCTCACCAAGATGGTCATCGGTTCAGGGACGCCTATTAAATCTGTCAGTCAGCCGGTGAGCTGAATAAGGTGTCGAGCATGGAAATCTGCAAACTATGTCGACTGGCCCTCCAGGACCAGAATTGAGGGACCCAGCTCTACTGTAACTTGCTTTGGATAACAAGAATCAAGTAAATGTAGTGGACCAATGGCAGATTGTGGCAAAAAAGAAGGGAAAGATTTTTTTTCTTCTGTTTGACTTATGAATGTGTGGACAGCAGGTGGCGCTCCGCTTTCCTGACTGGTTCTCTGTTCTCGGTCTTAGGCCATCCAGCACATCGAGGGGACGCAGGACAAGGCCTTGGTGGCGGAGGAGGATCAACGGCGAGCTGTCATCGTCACCCCCGGCCGCGTCCCGCAGGACGAGCCTGGCTCGGACACGGCCTCCGACAGCGAGGGCCCCGAGGATGGCTCCCTGCCCTGATCTCTACCCGCTCTAGGGGTGGAGGGCGGTGACCATGGGGGAGCGACTCTCCACACACACATGCGGCACTCTGATAGGCTGACAGACACTTGCGGAGCCAGGCCCGACCCTCACTACTGACCAATCAGCCTGCAGCACATTTGGCCTCCCAGCTGCCGTCTGCTCCCTGGTTCCTGCCGATAAGCGGGCCTGCTGGTCATGGACCTCACAGTACCGGGCCTGACATCTAACCTCTGTCAGCCATGCCTCCCAAACCTGAGCGCTCCAGACTACTCTGAGGGGAGGGGCTGAGAAAGGCCCCGCCCACCTGCCCCTCCCCTCCACTTGTTTGAGCTTGTCTTTCCTTGTCTTCAGCACTCTGGAGGAAGGCTGTTTTTTTTTAAGTGGCTTTTTTTAAAGCAAGATATGACACTGTGAGCCTTTGAAACTCTGATCTGTTCCACACTTTTGTCAGAGGACATGCTGTTTTTTTTTCTCATGTTTTTGTTTTACTGTGTTCAGTGTCCACTGACGGTGTACAGCATCTCCTCAGCCAGAGAATCACACTTTTTTTTTTTTTTTTTTTAAGCTCTCAAAGCCAAAACTTTTATCCAGCGACATGATCGGTGATAGGCTGACAGATGGGCGAGATTGTTAGCACTGTGCGCCCCCACCGCCCCGGGGGTCTGACATGATCGCTCATTAATCACTTAAGCCACTCTGACAGTAGGACAGCCTGCTTTTTGACCGCGATGTCTCCCGCA
>JABFEB020000044.1:10567162-10578063 GCA_019775895.2 Stomatorhinus ivindoensis
TTTTTTAAATATATATATTTTTTTTTTATATTTTTACCCCCCCCCCCCCCCCCATCTTCAGGCTACCCCTTCAATGACGTATGCCAGTGGTTCATTGACCGCGCAGACCTGATCTTTGTCGTGTTTGACCCGACCAAGCTGGATGTAGGCATGGAACTGGAGATGCTGTTTCGGCAACTCAAGGGCCGGGAGTCCCAGATTCGCATCATCCTCAACAAAGCCGACAGCCTGGCCACGCAGGACCTCATGCGAGTCTACGGCGCCCTCTTCTGGAGCTTGGCACCACTCATCAATGTGACGGAGCCCCCACGTGTCTACGTCAGCTCTTTCTGGCCTTATGATTATGCCCCGGACACCAGCCGCGAGCTTTTCAAGCGCGAGGAGATCTCCCTGCTGGAGGACCTCAACCAGGTGATCGAGAACCGACTGGAGAACAAGATCGCATTCATCCGGCAGCATGGCATCCGTGTGCGTATCCACGGCCTGCTGGTGGACCGCTATGTGCAGACGTTCAAGGACAAGATGAGCTTCTTCAGTGATCCAGAACTGGTCTTCCAGGAGATTGTGGACGACCCCGACAAGTTCTACATCTTCAAGTCCATCTTGGCCAAGACCAACGTCAGTAAGTTTGACCTTCCAAACCGTGATGCCTACCGCGACTTTTTCGGCATCAACCCTGTGAGCAGCTTCAAGCAGCTCTCGTCCCAGTGCTCCTACATGGGTGGCTGTCTACTGGATAAGATCGAGAGGGCCATCACCAATGAGCTGCCTGGCCTGCTCAGCAGCATCTCCTCGGGGAAAAACCCCACCCTCTCCTCTTGCGAGGCCACCGGCTGTGGAGAGAAGCCCAAGAATCGCTACCGGCGACACTGAGGGAATGTCAGGGGAGAACGAGGGAGAGGGGAGGAGGTAGAGAAGAAGGAGAAAGAGGAGGAAGGATGAGAGTTGTAGAAATGGTAGCGCTTGTCTGAATGCGGCGCCCCCTGGTGGTCCATGTTGTCTACAGAGGGAAACGATGTTTTTTTTTCTGTTTGATGTTTCATTTTTCTTTTAGAAGACTGAAGGGTGGGAGTTTGGCATGGAGGGGAGGGCAGAGCTGAGGGGGGCGGGATAAACAGGCCTTAAAAGCCACAGGTGTTTGTGAGATTAGAAGCTGGGAGTCGCAGGGAATGTGTTGAGAGCTCACGTCGTCCGCCTCCTCTCCTCTCTTCCCTGCATAACAGTGGAAAAAAAAATTGTCTGCGGTCTGGGAAAAAATGTGATCAACAAGAAATAACTAAAATTCTGAAAAAAAAAATGTAAAAAAATAAAATGAAAAGTCCTGAGAAAGTCCTGACTTTAGCAGTCGATGCCAACTCCCATGTATGTGAATAAAGTGGCTTAAATGGAAACAGGAGTTTGCCAGTTGTGTTTGCAAGTTTGTATTACATTTGATTAAACTTTAATTTTTTAAGCTGTAGATGTGGTGGAAAATGACCAGCAACCGAACACAAGCTAATTTATTATTGTTTTTATTGTTATATTTTTTAAGTGTCTGAATCTGTCAGTGTCATTTTCACAGATTACCTTAAAATACAGCTGTGTAGCCGTCAATGCTAATTTGCTATCTGCCTTAGTTTTAGCCCTTTGTAAGTAAATGCTAAACACTGCATGTCCGGTGATATTAAAGGCCTATATGTTACCTCCCATTTCTTTAGTCAATATTATTCCATGTCCGTCGACCTCTTGTAGGAACGGCCAGTGTGTCACCTAGAAGCACGTTTGTTAATCCCAGCCATTATAGACCCGATGGAGAAGATCCCACTATGATCTGTGTATAGCTCTCTCTAAGCAGTACAGTCTGCAATCTACCCATTGAGTCTGGGGTAAAGGTCAGGGGTCAACCAGGGAGCACTGAGACATTCGCGTTCTGCTTTGTCATTAACGCTGGGGTCAGATGTTCATAACATTCTCCGGTGGACGCTGTGTCTATTTTAGGAATTGGAGACCAGCATTAAATGTGATGTGTGGATAGAAGTGTGACAGGACACCAGTGACGCCAAAGTGGCCGGGGACGCGTGTTACTAACGTGCTGACAGACTTATGGTTGTTAGGTCTAATTCCCCCAGTGGTTGATGTGGTTGATCCCCCACGAGTCGGGATCAAACGACTGCTTTCTATGATAAAACCCACAGAAGTAAACCAGACAGATGGAGAGGAAGAGAGAGGCCCTTGCTTTAGCCTCTCAAAGTGGTACACTCCAATTATAAAGAAGTCAAGAATTAAAACTTACATGTATTAAGAATGCAGTCACATTGCAATGCATTGTGGGGTATTAAACATGTGCCTGGAAGCTCCAACGGCAAAATCAATACTGTACACAGGAATGTTTAAATTAGGGAATTTGATGAAAGACAACTTATAAAACGTATAGTGGTCTCAATTGGAGAAATGCAGCAAGTACAGTTTTCTAGATTCCCTGAATCTTCAAAAGGAAGTCAAGTCAAGCAAGCGTGAGTCAAGCCTGGCTATTTTCAAATGTTGTAGTTACAGTTGTTGTCCACCAGAGGGCTCGCCATTTTCCTACACTGTCCGAATGGGAAACCCTCGTTAAAGGCTAGCGAGTTTTCGTCACACACTCAGGTCATACGTGTATATAGATACTCTAAGCTTTGTCGTCTAGTGGTATGCTTGCGGGGGAAAAGTATTGCTATTCTTAATGCCTTAAATTCATTCAAAAATAATAAAAATAAAAAAATACAAATGCATACACATAGTTAAGTGAAATTAGTATTCAGAGACACAGAAAAACAAGCCTGCATGCAAATTATTTTGAGATACACCGGTGTTCTCCACAAGAAACAAAACCATATATATACATATACACACACACACACACACATATATATGTGTATATGGCAAACTACTAAAAACAAATGTGCAGTGGGTGAATAGTAATATCATGATCTTACATTAAGACATAGCTGTTCAGTGTGCAATGATAATTAACACTTTTGTCAATTTAAAAGTGTTTTGAATTAAACTTAATGAGGCAAAGTTATCAATAATAAAGATTTGTGACTGAATGTGACAGTATTGTGTTTCTCTGTGTATTTGTATATGGCAAACTACTAAAAACAAATGTATTACGTTACAACTGCTGGTGTCCCTGTCCATGCCGACTCTGCAATCTAACTCATCGATATCCCTGAAGCATTTCATGCGAAGTGTCTCTCTTCTATAGAGTGGCCCCACCTGTTCAGGATTCCGATTGGCAAATCATAAGCCTGCTTCCTGGATCTATGCTCCTCCCACACATTCCCATCCCCACAGGCTCCTCCTCCTTTGAGGCTTCCCTGATTCCCAAAGGAGTAACATACAAGTCAGTGACATCATCATTAAACCGGCTGATGCCTGATGACATCACAGACGGCCCTGGGATCTCCTTCCGACAGCGTGTAGGTGAACAAATACAAATGATCCTCGGTATTTATTGGTGTTTTCCTTTCATATGCGAAGCACTTGCAGCTGCATTCCATATTTGAAGTGCTATATAAACAAAGATTATTATTATTAATATGCGTATAGGGCTAAAGAAGTCATAATACTAACCTACTAGCCACACAAAAATACAATATGACTTAATAAATCATCACTGTCTGATGAAAACTGTTTATGTCCACTTCCGGCGATTGGGGCTTTTTACTATAGATGCAATACGCCCTTTCGCCTGTGATACCATTTGACATCTAATTGTCCAATAAAAAGATGCTTTATGAAGTCATCCCTCTGTCTCATAAGGGGAGCTTCCTGTGATGGCAAATGGACAGTACAATCATGTCCAAACGTTTAGACTAGAGGCCAATAACCAGCCCAGTTCTTCTAATATAGAGAAAAGGGAAAGGAGACTGGAACTGACTGTGCACCACTGGAATGTGTAATACAGAAACCATGCAGGTCCGCATCAGCTGACAGCAATCCACACAAGTCCCTTTAAAACATTAAACTCTTCGCTAATGGCTGCATCACGGTTCTATTTGTGGTGCTACGGGTGTCTCATTATGTCATTTTAGGTGTATTTCGTGAAGCAGTTTTTACACGCTCCTGAAAGAATGGATTTTTGGACATACCTGTTTTTCATCAGACAGCGAGGATCGTAAACCCTGGGCGCTGAGGTCTCCGCTTCCTTATCACTGGCCTGGTTCCCCCTCCACCTACGTGAACATGCGCCCTGTCCAGCTAACTTGCACTGGAGCTTTCACGCGCTGCCCCCGAGCTCCAGACCTGAAACACACCATCGCAAACATCTACAGATATTCCAAACACAGATATACAGTTAAACAGCACGATGACCCTCACACCTTCATGGCTGTACATTCAGGTCAAGCCTCTGTTTGTACATATCCTCCCCATCTTTGCATGGACTTGCGCTCATATGCAGTTTTGGTGAACTGGTGCATGTAAATTGCTCATAGTGTGTCATTATGTGTAAGTGCCCTACAATGCACAGGTGTTACATCCTGGGCAGGCTACACCATATTTCCTGATCCAGGCTTGCAGCTCACTGTGGGATAGGCTTTTCATTGGGATAAGCTGTCATGGAAAATGGACAGATGGACACAGTTAACGGTATGGAACTGTCTCCCAGACTGCTTCAGACTGCCAGACGTCCTGTCAGAGATAAACTGCCATGTTCTTTCTGTAAAACTCAGGGTTGTAACTCCCTAAATTTCGTGTTTTATGCCCTATCCTCACTAAATTTCCCAATGAGCAAGAATAACCCACTAGTCTATTCATTCAATATTTTATATAGCGGCCGTTGGTGCAACTGATAAGAATATTTGCCTAACGGCAAGTAAATGAAAATGAGTGTGTATTTTCCTTTTAACAACCGTGACAAGATTGGAATTCCGTAGACCTACTTTCTTGCTTGCGGAGATTGTCCTCGCGCCGACCTCGGAGCGTGGAATCGGGACCAACTGAGACAGGGCAGCGAAAGGGGCTCCTGTCTTCGTGAGAAGAAACCTCAGAAGGTGGGCTCTGTTGGAGGAGATACTGCAGACCCCGGCGACTATCGCAGAAGGACAGCCACTGTGCCAGATGCTCTGCAGGGTGTTGATTATGAGCCAGCACTGCTGCACAGCCATATAGCTATAGGATCGAGACCTGGCAGCCTGCACACGGCTCATGGGCTATTTCAGGAGGATCAGGTGACAGTTTTGTTTTCATTTATGGCTATTGGTTCAAGTTTAAAGTTCCATTTATATTTCCTAAGAAAGAACACACAACAGTTTACGGTTAAGGCTGACTACATAGCCTGCACATAGATCTTGTTTTTTTCTAATTTTCTGAAATCTATGTCTATCCAAAAATATGACTAATTTCATTGAATACAGTTGGTCTCCAAGTGCAGTTGGTAGTTTTAACACGGGACCAGTGCTGCTCCGCTTCTCCGCAGGCACACTGTATTCCTGGTGGGCATTTGTTTCCCTAGTGGAGGTCGATGAGATTCACTCACGAATGTGCGTTTCCCGTAGTATGTTGCGTCAAAGAGCTGGCTGCCTTTTTCATGGAAACTGTTTCGTTTCCACTGACGCCAGAGCAACCACTTAGACATAATAGAAAATATTTACGACTCTATTTTCGTCCAAAACGGACCGCATATGGGTAGACATACATATACGTGTCATATACAATGTAATTTAATATACGATTAATGCCGATTACTATGAAAAGTGCACCGTAGAGGTTTTCTCGCCAACCTACGTCTCCGTGTGTGAGACCCTGTTGAAGCAGCGAAAATAAAAATTAGTATAGAAAGCAGAAGGGTGGGGGCGCGCTCGGACGCATTCATTGCGGTTCAGTAAGGAGGGAAAAAAAGTTGACACCCCACCTCCATTTGAATGCGTGCTCGTCACCCTCCACTTTCTCTCCCAAGTGCGTGCACGTATCCCCATCTAGCCCCCTCCCATCTATTGCATTACTGTAGCTGCTCTCTCTGCTCGCACACACGAGATCCGCTGCTGGGCTGCGAAATTGAGAAATCTCCGAGAAGATGGTGGCAGCTGCGGCTCCGTCGTCCCCCTTCGGGTAGATGAGGCTACCGTTCCGAGGCAGCGTTCCCCGGACAGAGTGACATGGGCACGGCCGGGAAACGGGGCAGAAGGTAATCGATAAGGAGAAGAGCTCGGCGCGGTCCTGCTACGGTGCCAGATCGTGCACAGAAGCAAGGAGCAGACCTGCTTGGAACTGAGGGATTTCTAAACGTGAAGATCGTCCTCGTGCCCAGTCGGTGCGCTCTGGCTCGAGACGCAGGACCGACGGTGCACTTTCCTGTCGGAGTTCAAGAGCGGAGGGAGACTGGGGGGCAGGAGAGGGCTTGCAATTAAACCTTATCTTTCCATGCGTTTGCTGTCTGGAGAGTGGGATCGTGGCCTGAGAAAACTTTAAAGCCGCACGTCGGAATCATAAGGGAATTCATACGGGAGCCGATTTTTTTCCCTCCACGTTTTTATGCATACGTAATATTGAAGTTTGATGTTCATTTTTTCAGAGCCTTTTGTGGGACTAGCTTGAAACAAACATATCTTGATAGCAACAGAAATACTGAAGCCGCCTGGTAATGGAATTTATACATTAATGTCGAATTATAATGACGATTATTTTTCGTAGTAATGTGCATTTTCAAATATACCAGTTAGCGGACTAATTATAGCTGATTATTTCTAAGATTTGTGCGCGTGGGATACAAATATAGGGATACCGCCGCTGTTTTTAGTGCTATTTTCGGAGCTGTCACCCTAATTATATTTACCACGTTGTCGTCTTCGGATTGCAGGGTTTCATCTAACCGTACTCTGCATGAACTTGGGATACCAGCCGACAGAGATCCGGAGACTGAGCTCAGGAAAGGACGGGGCTCTTGCCATGGGAATACTTCCGAATAGGCCCTCTCTGTAGCGGCGGGGGGCATGTACGTTCAGCCTAACGGGCTCCGGCTGCCTATTTCACATATCAGCCTTTGGATATTAACACAGCAATAACGAATTGTTGCTCCTCACTTACAACCAACTGCCCATAAAGCTCTAGTCTGTTGCGTATAGGGCGAGCCGGGAAAGTTGCATTCGTATGAAAACTGCAGGCAGGGGTTTAATTTATTAAGATGCGAAGTGTTCGTGCTCAGTTAAGACAGCGTCCGGGAAAAGGGAAAAACGGGGCGTTTTAAATTGACATCTTCTCCGGAGCTATTTCGTGCAGGTCTTTCCCGGCAAAGGGCGTCGGGTGTCAATGGAAGCGTATAGATGCATGTAAACTTGGCAACTTTGCGTCCTTGGTAACTTTGCGAACGGGCATTTATCTTTTTTTACTGTCTTTTTTTTGGATCTGAAAATAATTCGGAAGGGACGGGGCATTTGGACGAAAATAAACACTGAGTGATATTCGGGGAGTCGGAGAAATATGAGACGTGGATGTGATTTGCTGTGGGATTTCGATGTCAGTGAGCTGGAAAAGGTGAAGCGTGCCGGATCCCGCCGGCCAAGCTGCCACGGGCGCCAGTGTCTCGGCGGAGCTCCAATAACCGCCTTCGTTGTCTGATTTTTGCCGCGGAAGGATGAACGGACCGCCCGTCGCCCACGGTGGGCTGGCTGCCGGCTTCGCGGAGTGAGACCTTTAGCACAGTCCTGGCCGCGGAGCTTACTGCCATTGAGCGGCCGCGGCGCTTCACAGCAGAGGAAGGTGGAGGAATGTGGATGTTGACGTCATTGGAGGAGAAGTAATGAACTACTGAAACCTCTGCGACGCTCTTCAAGTAGAAGAGCCGCTTACACAGCGGCCCCCCTCCTGGGTGATTCCCTTGTCGTTTTCTGCTGCGTTAGTACTTGTCTCATCGTGGAACCACAGCACTGTGGGGGAAATTTATAACTGAAAACCAGTCTCCACTCCCGATATCTCTGTTGCCTTATTCCATCCCCTCACATACAGCAACATGGCCTCGCCCCAGCTGCTCCTGCACAGCACGGAGGTCAGCTGCGATTCCAGTGGGGATGGCGTGGCATCCGTGCGGATCAACAGCAGCAAGGCACACAAACAGCAGATGCAGCAACAGCACAATGTAGGAGCCACCAGCACTGGCGGTGGAGGGGCAGGGGGATCCAAGCACTGCAAGTACAGCATTTCATCCAGCTGTAGCTCAGGGGAGTCAGGTGTGCGGAGGGTCGTAGTCAGAGGGCACCGTGGTCGCCGAAGAACGCCGCAGCTTTTTGAGAGGTCCAACGGGCAGTTCTGGGACCCTGGCTTTGACTCACCCATCCTGGAGGAGGCGTGCCAGGAGAGGTGTTTCCCGCAGACGCAGCGGCGCTTCCGCTACGTGCTGTCATATTTGGCCGTGGCCAGTGTCCTTTGGGGCACCTACTTTGGCGCCAATTCTGCCCGCTGCAGCCTGAGCGCCTTCCTCGTGCCCACGGCCGCCTTCCTGCTGATCTGCCTGCTCCTCTTCCTCTTCACGTTCACCCACCTGTACGCCCGCAGCTACAGGCAGGCCTCGCTGCTGCTCATCGCCGTGGCCTTTGCCCTCACCTTGGCATCGCAGATGCAGGTGGCCAGCTTCAAGGACACCGAGAGGAGCCCTCCGGATGAGGGCAGCGGGGTCCTTTGGAGCGGGAACCTTAGCACGACCGAGACCCCCTCAGAAGGCAGCTCCTTAACCCCCTGCGTCTCCCCCGTGGGCACCTTCTCCCTGTGCATGGAGGTGCTGCTCCTTCTCTACAGTGTGCTCCACATTCGCCTGTATGCTTGTGTGCTGCTGGGGCTGGTCTACTCTGTGCTGTTTGAGGCATTGGGGTGGGTACAGCTGACCCAAAGGGATAGTGCTTCTCTTCTGGATTTCTCCGATTCGGACTGGGCCACTTTGCGCTGGCTGGTGCCAGCCAAGGCCTTGCTGCACTTGTGCGCTCACGCCACCGGCGTGCACCTATTCATCACGTCCGAGGTCCGCTCAGGCAGCACCTTCCTCAAGGTGGGGCAGGCCATCATGCACGGCAAAGACCTGGAGGTGGAGAAAGCGCTGAAGGAGCGCATGATCCACTCGGTGATGCCGCGGCGTGTGGCTGACGAGCTCATGAAGCAGGGCGACGACGAGGGCGAGAACTCGGTCAAGCGCTATTCCGCGGCCATGGCCGCTGCCGCCTCTGCCAGCCCCAAGGGTGGCAAGCGCAAGAAGACGTCCATCCCTCGGGGCCAGATCATCTTCCGGCCCTTCAACATGCGCCGCATGGATCCCGTCAGCATCCTGTTCGCCGACATTGTGGGCTTCACCCGCATGAGCGCCAACAAGTCCGCCCATGCCCTTGTGGGCCTCCTCAATGACCTCTTTGGCCGCTTCGACCGCCTCTGCGAGGTAACCTGCTGTGAGAAGATCAGCACGCTGGGTGACTGCTACTACTGCGTGGCCGGCTGTCCTGAGCCACGACCGGACCACGCCTACTGCTGCATCGAGATGGGCCTGGGTATGATCCAGGCCATTGAGCAGTTCTGCCGGGAGACACGAGAGATGGTTGACATGCGGGTGGGTGTACACACGGGCACCGTCCTCTGCGGCATCCTGGGGATGAAGCGTTTCAAGTTCGATGTCTGGTCCAACGACGTCAATCTGGCCAACCTCATGGAGCAACTGGGTGTGGCTGGGAAGGTGCACATCTCCGAGGCCACTGCCCGGTTCCTGGATGACCGCTATCAGTGTGAGGATGGCCAGGTGACGGAGCGTGTTGGCCACAGCGTGGTCACAGACCAGCTCAAAGGTAAGGGTTCTGGGCAGCCAGGGGGTCGTTGGTATATTGAGAGTTTGATGGGTGGGAAGATCTACTGTAGGTTGTGGTATGGCTATACAGGAAGTGATGTTGCTTGGACTAACCAATTAGGGCTGTGCATTAATCTTATTGGCTATAGGTTAAGTTTTGTGCTTTAATAATACGGTGACTCGTTTTGAGGTGAAGAACAGCTGCTGAACCCCCCCGCCAAACCCTCGTCTAGCGTTGTCTTCAGCTTTCGCTGAGCATAATTTCAGAATCGGAGGTTGCCGTCATGGTGATTAAGATCCCCCCGCTCTTCTTAGGGACGTTGAAGTGGTGTTTTGGTGATGTGCAGTAGTAGTAGGTGACATGGCTCTTCCTTGGCTCCCTCGGTGCTGACTTGGGTATAGCTGCCCCCTCATATGCCTACCTCACCCATCCCAGCTGCCACAGAGGCTCTGCTGGCGGTGGCTGTCACTGGATTCAGAGAGCCGTTCTCTGTATGCCAGATGGGTCCTTTTCATTCTTCTGTTCCCACTGTGGATAAAAAGTCCCCCCCCCCACCCACAAGAGGCATTGGGATATCATGGCTTTGGGTGCGATGGGGTCGCCAAGTCCTCACCCTGTCTCCTTGATGTAGACATCGATCCATTCTCAGTGCTGTCGCCGGTGACTCATCTTACCGTAAAGGACAGAGTAACAAGGCCTGACCTCTGGCTCTCTGTTCCAGTACGGCGTCTGCCAAATCCGACACCTCTAACATGCTTACCGTCATTTATGCACTGCCCCCCATTCCCTATTGGCTAAGGTGTCCATGCTGGATTGTCCAGTAAAGGAAAGGTTCAATACCAGTGTCTTAGTGAGCTTATAGCGTACGTGTCCGTGGTGTGATCCAGGCCAGTTGGGCTTTATCGTGTGGATCCCCATCCCATCAGACGCTGGGGCTTGGAAACATTTTTGGGGGCGGTTGGTACATCCAGTGTAGTAGTCTCCAGCCTTTTATTCAGTGAGAAGTAAAATAATGCGGTGAGTCTACACACACACACATCCAGGGTTCTGCTCCCTAGGGCTCTGTTCTTAATACCCACACACACATATTCAGGGGGGTTTATGTGATTTAAGTTTTTGAAAGTG
>JABFEB020000044.1:10603877-10619170 GCA_019775895.2 Stomatorhinus ivindoensis
CCAGCACCAGAGACTTGCAGAAATATTGAAATGCAGAAATGTTGCTGAAAACAAATAAGCAAACAAAAACACACACACAAAAACAAATTCTGGAAGTGTCCCCCAGTGCGCTAACCCACAGGCATCATGTTTGGGAACACTCAGGTTGTGTCACTACCCCACAACCGTGGCCGGGTCGAGCTCGGCTGTGCTACAGTCACTTTAGGTGCCTCTGTTGTATTCCACTCACCCGATATGCTCCCATTTCACTGCTTAAATGTTACATGACTGACAAATTAAGCTGATGAGAGGGAAAAAGCCAGACACTCAAACTGTATGCAGCATGCTAATCGTACTAGGTCTTGGCCAACTTCTGGCTAAAATCACTGAGCATCATGCATGAACTAGACTGAATATTCAAAACAAACAGGTTTTAGCACAAAAAAAATGTTTGGGCACTCTTTGTTATTGTCTGGTGTTATGACCCACTGACATCTCAACTTCAGATCGAATTTTTGAGATCAGCTTTATTTATTGAAAGGCTTTGGGGTTTGTGCTTTTTTCTGTCTGATACATACTGTCTCTTTCCATCAGTTGTGTTGTTTAAATCCTTTTTACCTTGTTCTATTAGTTTACTGCAACAACAGTAAGGATGGAATGTTGAAATGTGCTTAATTGTAAAGGAGGATTTTTTTTCATGGATGGAGTGTGGTGATGACACACTAGGAGTATAATGCCAAAGAGTGTGTTTTTTATGCTTATTGTGCACATTGTTAATGTATCGTTTATAAACACAATGTAATCTGTATACATTTGCACAAAGCACTCGCTGAATATGTACATATGCATTTATATTGTATATCATATATTTGAGTTTTTTTTTTTACTTATTTATACATGTGCATGTGCCAGATTTAATGTTATAAAAAGGGTTTTATAAGGAGGAAAAGGTATCAGAACAGAGTGGTTGTTCTGTCAGTTCTTGTGTGTGTGTGTGAGACAGAAGGTGGGACCACACAGAGGTGGGAAGTGCCTGGCCGTCTCTCATTGGCTCTGCTGGGCTTCCATTCTGAAATGTGTACAAGGAGAAACTGTGCGGCAGGTTATTTACTCCTGAGTGAAACTGGAGTTGTTCATTCTTGACAATTAGTTGTAGAGTGACAATCCAATACAGTATAATTAAAGTACAATGAATAACAGTCCAGAAAATATGGAGGGGGGGGGCAACTGTGTATCAACCTTCCAATCATCCAACTCAATGTCTCTGCATCCGCCGCATGTTATGTGTCTGGAGTTGATCTGTTTTGTCCACGTCGTCCTGTGTTGCTTACCTGCCTCCTCACAGTGCTGCAGCTGCACCCAAGCCCTCCACCACTGTCTCCCCTACAACCCCATCTACTGCCAGCTTGCTGAAGGGGTTACCCCATCTTTCCAGTGTGTTGAATTCATGCTTGCACCTTTTCATTTGGGGTCTTTCCTCATTTTGCCTAGTCTTTGTGGGCTTTTGACTCTGATTAGCGATGATTAGCACAGACAGACTGTCCTGTTAACGGGCAGTTTCAGTAGTGAAATGCATGCTCAGAATTTGTTGTGACACATGGCACAACTTGCACGTGAGATTTTCTGACACTCAACCTCGTTTGTCCCACCATTTTCATATATTACATCCTATTTCATCCCAGCAGATTGTTTTATTTTGTTTGTTCAATTCTCTTGATTTGCGTTTGAGTTTTTTAGAACATCATGCACTGAATCGGACTGTTATCCTTCAAACGTGTGAGTGAGTGCGTCCGTGTGAGAGCGAGTGTGTCTGTGTGAGAGCGAGTGCGTTTGTGCAAAGAAACGAGCAGAAACGGTGAGGGTGACGGAGGACAAAGGGAAGGGCGGCGCACCACAGGAGGTCATGCTTTTTAAACGGCACCCCCAGGTGCCCCCCCCCCCCAATCAGAAGGCCATCACCCAGCCACAGGTCCCATCGGTCCTAGAAGCCTTCAGGGGCTCCATATTCTGCTGGATTTTGACATGGTATGGGGGTGGTTAAATGTTTTGTTAAAAGAGAAATGAAATTAAAAGAAACGCTGTTTCTGTTTTGTTGCCTGCTTACTCTTTCTTGGAAAAAAATAACCCAGGTACAAAAATAAAATGGAAAATGTGTGTGCTATTTTTGGTCATTTGCTTGTCAAACTTTATATCAGTTACATTTTATGTATTTGTATCTGTATTAATAAATGAGCCACTGATTGCTGGGTTACAGTATTGAGCTTGATGCTAATGGATGGGAATGAACGGCTTTTGTTCTCTAACATCAGAGCACACAGACAGTACCTGTGGTTTAGACTGTTTACTGTTTGTTGTGATGGTACGCCTGTTCTAAGGTGCTGATATGGATACATTCCTACTGTGATTTGCTGCATAATTGGTTCATCTAACTGCTGACAGCTACTTGTCACCAGAGAAAACAGTTTGTCATTTATATACTGAGCTAGGTCTCCTCTATGAAAATATCACTAGACATGCATACCATCTTGCCTTAGGTCATAGGAGTCAATATCAAAAGAAGAGTCAAGTAAACAGAGCCTCAAACTGAGAAGCAGAATAATTCTACGGCTCCAGACATTTCATTATTTTGTTTCCTGAACACAGGTAACTGAGTGGCTGGTTATTTTGCAGTTCAGATCTGAGTACTCTGACTTTGATAATGAATCCTGTGCTGCAAAGAGATCCAAGGGAAATACGGAGAAACCTGCTTGTTATGTGCACAGCACAGGGCACAGATTTTGACAATTACAAATCATTCTGTACATTGCTTTTGACTTACCTTTTTAGTGTGGTATGTAACCATATGGAAGTCAGTGTCTGATTAAGGGAGTACTACTTTAGTTTTTTAATAATCGGGAAAAAATGTATTTTTTACGCGGTCACGAAGCTGTTCCGTTTTGTGAAAAGGCAATCACTCATTAAGAGTAACGAATGAAAGGGCTTTGGTACCTGAACAAATTCAGGAATGTTAGAAAAACCTGGCGATGCCGCCCCTAGAGGAGCTCTCGGCGAATTACATGGACGCACGGCGGGGCGGGCCTGCGCGGGGCGTGGCTTCGCGGCCCCTCCCCCCGGTCTATCTGGAAAAGAAAAAAAAACTTTTTTGTATCAACAGCCGCCATCTTGTCGCGGCTCGGAATCGGGATTTTGGGAGAGCGTAATATTTTTTAATTTTGATTCGGGCAATTCAAACCGATGTGAAGCCCTTTCATTCTACTAAAAATAACTGGAGCTTTTGCCGTCGAGTGGATTTATTGCGAAAAGGGGAGGATTGGGTCGGTTTTCGTCGGCTGGAAGCCTCCTGTGTATCTGATTTCCCCTTCAGAAAACGCCGCTTCGCTACATATCAGCGTTATATGCTGTATTGTGTGCTGGGAGACAGCGGCGAAGACGCGGAAATTCACCTCACAATCCACATTTCGCCAGTCGCGCTTTTTATCCGAGGCACAGATGGAATTTGTGCTAATTAAATTGGACTCGCCGAAAAACGCTGGTTAATCTGCCTCGATAACGACTTTGGAGGCAGGGAACTGGGTGGTGTCCGTATATGATTTTTTTCTATTTTATGCTTTAATTTTTTACGCGAAATATTTTCCACCGAGGGTAATTATTAGTGATAATAATGTGGGTGTTGGGTGTTGGATTAACATGGGGTGAATGGCGAAGGCGAAGCGTGGCGCTGTTGCTGCTTTTTTGAAACCCTTTTTGCTACCTAGCCCTCCTGCTAGCTAGCCGTTTCTTATAAAGGGAGTGCGTGGAGAAATAAGTGAGCTTTTCTTCTTCCTTACCTGTTTCGCTGAAAAAAAAAAATTTCGGTTGTGATAATTCGCTACCATGGCGGAGAAAGTGGACGTCGGACCTCCCAACGCGAAGCGGCAGAAGCTGAATTCACCTGCGCTCTCCGCCTCGGATGGTCCAGGTAGGACAGGCGGGGCCCTGGCGCGTCCACCCTGACAGTTTATGCTTTAATAAATGCATCCCTACGTCTAATAGGCGCCGCCGATGGTCTCCGGTGCTGCTCTTTACCTGCGGCATTTGCTCCGACACAATCTTAGTGTGGCAGTCAGCAAGCTCAGGTAGTAGTTGAAGGAAACCGTGAAACACGCGCGTTTGATGAAATCATGCACCGGTCTGACACCAGGTAGACAAACGGCTAAGTTTCCCACCGCTGACGATGTGTCTGCGGATTATCATCAGGCTCGCGAGTATGAATTGGTTGCCCTTTGCGGAGTCGAGCGTAGAACCGACCAGATATCAAAGTGCATCAAAATGTGCAGCAGTACTAATTATACTGATTATCAGATAAACACTTTGACAGCTAAGTTACTAATAATAACAACGGGTGTTGCTATTTATAATCATCAGGTAGTGCGTCGGCCACTATAAGGAATTCGGTAGATCCAAGTTTTGTCTAGTGGTTCCTCCTTTACCGTCCCAGTGAATGATGTCGGAGTTTTAGCACGAATCTCAAATTGCGTCTAAAGGCGATGGGAAAATGCAGTAGAATCAATTGCGTTCAAGAATTGTCGGTGACGGCGTCTCCGTCACCTGTCTGTTAATGAAACCCTCAGAAGGAATATAACGGGGCTTGCGGGTTCGGACAGAGGTCTGATATCAGCTACCACCCGGTTCAGTTTGCTGCATGTTTTTATTAGTAGGAAATGGTGTTACTGAACGCAGGCGAAACGGCACCGTACTGGGGAAGGCTGTTAAAGGGGGCGTGCCGATGCCATGTGGTTCCCCCGCTAGCGCGCTGTCAGCTAGCTGTAGGAAACAGTGGGCTCCGTTTCATTTCCATCCCCGATATTAATACAGTCTCTCGTGTGGCTGCACACGTGTATGCTAAACACTGAGCTCTTTACTGTGCACATTAACAGCCGTAAAGAGAGGACAGTGTCCTAGAGAAGTATGAATAGTTTTAGGGCTTCAGCTAGGGAACTGTGCCTTGGCCGTTGACGCTGGCAGAGGAAGGTAAACAAATAACATCACACTTATTTCATGGCTCCCATATGCTTTTAATTTGTTGTGGCTTTGTAGCCCCCTTCAGCACTAAATTGCTGTTTGATGTTAAACCTGCATTTGGGTGTGCATCGTTGACACGAGGTTTACAGCATCACGTTTAAACAGGAATATCGGAACCAGTTCATTCCTACCAGACAGACACATGAGTGGCGTTGTATTTGGCCACCGTATAACCATTCAGTGGTGTCAATAGATGTGACCGGTCTCTATTGCAGTGGAGAGTCAAAACTGTAACCGTTTGAAAGCTGGTGTCAATACTTTACCTTGCGAAGCCTTGTACAGTTTTCATAAAATTAATCGCAGGTGCGTTTTGTGTTTATAGACTGTCTGTGAGCCGTATGGTGTGCACTCGTGGCAGACCAAGTCGTATGTTTGCTCAGGAAGATCTAAATGTTCTTGCTGAATGATGTATCCTCTGGGGGGTCATATGTGTTGTATATTTTCCCTGGGGTTCTTATGGAGTAGGTTTTTTTTATTAGATTGGATTTTAGACTACTGTATATGCAGCGGGAGTAAGTGTGTCATCATATCGGAAGACTGTAAGGAACGTGCATTGAGAATGGCATTAGTGTGCCAGGATCGGGACAGGAAGTCGTGTTGTGTTCACAACAAACATTCAGGAGATGAACAATTTTGCTTTTTTGCAGTTTAGTTCAGTAGTCAGAACGGTTGATATACCCACCAGAATCCCACTGAGTGCCTTTGTTCTGAAACAGACAGCTGAAACACATATCTCGAAACACATTTTTAATGGAAATACCTGCTATGTGGCCCAATTGATGTATTTCTAAGTGTTTGAAAAAGACATCATAGGAATTACTTGGTAAATAAAGGCCTTGCTCTAATGCATGGGAATATCATTTGAAACCTTGTCATTATCAAAGGACCTCAGTTTGAGTTTCAGATCATCCGTGACTGCACTCGGGATTCTGGGCTGCTGTCTTTTAGTCAGTCTGCTACTAAGTCTGTTCCCCAGTTTGTTTAAAGTGAAGAAATTGGCAGGGTGTTCTTCCTCTTGTCCTGTTTTCTCAGCATGGGGGGGCATTGGCAAAAGACGTGCCCCTTTCTGGCCCCTGTGTTTATGAATTGGAAAACGGACGGAGGGCAGTTTTTACCTGGCTCAGGACAGACTAATAATGGATGCCTGTGGTCATTCGCACCACGCTGATGTCAGACACGTTTGCCGGGATGCGCTGAGAGTGTCAACAACAGCACTGGTTTTCAGCTCATGATTGTCCTGTCAGCTTGGGTTACACATGCTTGTTAAATGCAATAAAGTTTGAATCACAGAGTAAAGAGCTGGTGGCAAAAAAACAGGCAGTGTTTGAGATACTGCATGTGCCTCATTGCGCCTTAGTAAGTTCTATGTAATATTGGCGGAAAACTGGTGGTAAGCTTCTTCCAATGCATAAATGTGCATGTTGACATATAAAGGGACCATATGAACCATATAAATGGGTCAGACTTAATTGATAGTTAACTTGCTTTAGCCCAAACTTAATAATGAAAGTTGGATTTATTTAAATGGATGAACTTTGATCTGTTAAGCCAGGAATGAAGAGCACTACTTAACTGACATATATGTGTGAGTGAGAGTCACTGTCTTGGCATGGCTCTTTGAAAAGTAAGAGGTGATGTTCATTTTTCTGTTTCCCCCCTTCCCCTTAAGTCTTCAGGCTTTCTAAGGAGCAGGCATCAGTGTCGGTGAAGCCGCATGCCAAGCCTTAGCATTCAGATGTATCCTCTGGGCCTACAGCATATCCGCATAGAACACATCTCTCTCGCAATAGTATGATTTATATATCTGTAGGTGTTTTCTTTCCAGGCTGTTTGCACTCCCTGTTGAGTCCTCATGTATACCACATTCTCCTCTTGCACACTTTCTGCATACGTCAATGGCCCCAGTGATCTGGGAAAAGGGGGGGTCTTGTATGAACAAACAAAAATCCTGGTTTGTGTTTAGATTCTGTATGTGGGACAGCATATTACAAGTAAATCAGTGGACTGACCAATGTGGTCAGTTTGTTCAAAATGAGGATATTTGATTGATATGAGTTTTAAGCAAGAAACCGACAATTTGACAAGAACCAGTATTGACTTGACATCATTGAATCAGTGGTCAAGAAGTAACTTTGTCTTCTAATTTAAATTAAAACAGATTGGCAAAATGTCAGTTTCTCTGCTTCACATTTTCCGTCATGCCATAGCACACGTTATTTAATGTTATGCAATTAATGTGATTGTGAGTGCAGCAACTGATAAAATCGTGCACAATTACTTGACGCAATTGAGAAGCGATTGGCAGATGCTGCATCATTTTTGCAAGAACAGCTTGAGGGCATGTAGTAATTAATTCCTGAATTTCCTTTGGGATTAATAAAGCATCCGTCCATCCATTCATTCAATTAAGTTCACTTTTGTGTTACTCATCAAGCTTTAGAGACAATTCATGCTGCAAAACTAGTTATTTGTTATTGCTTTAAATATGTGTGAATAAATGTAAAGGTTTTGTACAGAAACAGAATTAAGAAATGGTTGGTCCATTGAAGATGTTTTTTGTCCTTTGTGATTTTGGTTGACTGGCTAAAAAAAAATTGTGTTGCATGGAAAATATAATGGTATAGGAATTGGTGAGGTGATTTTTAGTGTCGTTTGCCCAAAACTGACTGATCTGAGCTTGATTCTGCATATGATAAACCCAGAATGTTTTGTGTTTATAAGGAGCTGTGACTATTTTTACCTCATGAGCGCCAGTCGATATGGAGTGTCTAATTTGTGAATGTGTAGAGAAATTTGTTATGAAGGATCAGCTGGTCTCTCAAAGTTGAATAGCATTATGTCTTCAAACACCCTGCATCACTGATGACAGAATAACCAAGGCACTGTTTAAACTGGGCAGAATACTGAACTGTGAGGAGTGCAGCTTCTTTCTTCTCTCTCATTCCTGTTTTGCTCCCTCCTGCTTCACCCTCTAAGTCAGTGGCAGATCCAGTGAGATCTTTCAGTAAGGCTCAAACCATATTTTTTTTGCTCTTAGTGTGATGAGGCATATCATTTTGTACGTCTGTAGGAAAATATTTCAGCGAACTCGCATCCTGTGTTGCATGTGTTTGGCTTGAACAGTGTGAACTGCAAGGTCCTGCCGTGTTCTGGCGGGTACCTGACTATCCACGCCCCCAGCATCAGACCATTACAAGACCCGACTCAGCTTAGTGGTCTGGTAATTGGGTCTCAGGGTGGTCCAGCAGTCATTAATGTGACAAATCGCAGACATGAGCCCCTGCCTTGACTTGGCCCATCCGGAGGGATTCCAAATGTGGGTATTAGATTGTTGGAGCCCTAAAGTTGCTTTTCCGGCATCCTGCTGGAGTTTTGACGCGGGGTCTGATATGGTTACGGCATGAGGGGCAGCGCGCCAGCAGGTCCAGTAGACATCCGAATTTGTTAGCAGCATTAAAGACAATACGACAAGCTTCTGAACATCATAGTGAGTGTGGAAAAAGATGGACACCCGAGGAAGCGGTTGGAACTACAAAGTCCACTAGACATGTTTAGTTTTCTTTCCAGTCTGTAAATTGTCAGTCAACAACAACATCCCAAACAGTATTTTCTCAGGTTGTAGTTAAAGGCTGCTGGATCTTTGTTTCCTCCTTCCTATTTTTGCTTTGCAGGATTTCACACTTGGTTTGGAGGGAGATTGTACCATTCACTTTTTTTTGGTGTCTGTGGTTCCATAAATGCCGCACGCTAACTACGATCAGGATTTACAAGTGCACGTACCACTAATTACCAGCATCTTGAAGTCATCATAGTCTTCTTGTAAAGTGGCTTATAAATTTTTCACAAAACTTTAATTGAACTGAACTGCAATGCAGACTCAGTGACTCAGAACTCTATTTTCCTGTCTTTTGGTTATGATGTGGGAGGCCTTAGAAATTTTGTTGGGAAACGTGATTCTCATGTTTCAGCTTGAAACCTAGTTGCCACTTACATCTTTGTGTTAATCTAGCAAGCCTTCATTTGTATAGCATTTCATTTTTAGTACATTATGAAGCTATTGTGCTGTTTTTTATCCTTTTACATGAGCCAAACTGAAGGAAAGCTTTGTGCGGTTGTGCACGGATGAATCTTGAGCGGCAAACATCACAGCAACTCGTAGTGGAAATGTAGTGGAATTGTTGGCCGTTTGGGCTTGGAATGCATGCATTTTGGCTGGTGCTGACTTTGCTGTGCGTGTAATCTGCCGCAGCAGATCTAATCTATCTCATTAGGGCAGAGGTTGGCATTTTCGCCGCCACCTGCAGCTGTCGGCGTCTTGGCCACGCTCATGGCGTTAGGGCACTGAGGCGTCTGGTTATTAAAAGGGTGGGGTGTGGTGGGGAGCTGACATTGTCAAGCTGGCAGGTGTATGCACTCCCTGCTGGCTGAGGCATCTGCCCAGCTGAAGTCTGCTCTAAAAAGACAATGAGAGGCCAGTTATTGGTCATGCCCGTTGGCCTTCAGTTCCTGAAGTGAGCTGAAGCTCACGCTGCGTTTTCATTCTGTCAAAGGCAAGCACAGCTTCACTTTCTGAAGGTATTCGCACAGATACCGTGATCCAAGATACACTGGCTGGGACCCCCGTCAAATGTTTGAGTCTTGTGTCCAGTTTTCTTGTCTGCTAATGGCGAGAGCTGATTTGCTTTGAGTTGTACCTTGGTGTTTGACATCGTTTTGGATCGGTGTAAATAATTTGACTGAATTGACCCAGAGATCGCATGTCAGTATTTTCATTTAAGGTCCCCTCTCATGTGCTGCTATTTCTGTTGTGAGATATTAACAGAGTAAACGTGTCCTCTAAGGGGGATGCTGTACTGTCATTTACAGTTGAGTTTAGTCCACTTTCCTTTGATTATATTAGAGAAGCAGTGTTACACTGTAGACTGTGAATTCTGTTTAGTGTAGGATTGATTCCTTCTCTCACTCTGCTTCACTTCTTGTTTACTGTGATTTTATGACCACATCATCTGACATCATGTCTCTGCCTAAAAGTGAAACTGAAATTGAGAGGGAGCCTTGTAGAGCAGAAGTGAAACACACACATTAAGAGGTTCCGTAATGAAGGAATTAGTCTTCAAGATTTCAGCACTGTGTGTTCTTAAGGTTGGTTAACAGTTTTAGCTCTGGCTGGTTCATTTTCTGTGAAATTTCCTGCAGCAATATGGATGCATTTCAGTCTAGTACAAAATATTGATGCATCAGTATGATTTGACTGGGAGAGAATGGCTGCATGTGGGGATGAGTGAGGCCTGAAGCGCAATGCCGCAATGGCACTGTTTCATCCTTTCTGATCTCCTTAACACATCTGTCCTCTCCGCTGGTTTCGTTACACTGTTGATTTTTTTCTGTGTGGCGCATCTTCTAAAGCCTGCTGTTTGTTACAGTAACACCACACCACGAACAAGCCTGGCCAGCCAGAAGCTGGCACCACGCTGTGACCGTTGCCCATTTCTTTCTCAAGTTTGGTATTGCCATTGGTCAAGTGGAGTTCCAGCATTACCACATGCACCCATCGGTGCTTTTTCCTGCACTTTCCATCTGTGTGCTCATGGCCACCTGGCTGGCTAATGTGAATTTGACACTTTGTGCTTAGCATTTTTCAACCTAAGTATTCTGTGTAGTAAAGTGGTATAGGGCAAAAATACTGCCATTGGCTTTGAGAATTGATTCTAATATGGTTGCTTCACCCTAAAGATTCATTGCTTGCTTTAACACAAGGGACTAGATATGAGGTGTGTTGAGAGAGACATTTCTACAAAGTAGAGCACTATTGAAGGATCTGCTAGGCAGCGTGTAAAGTGAGGGTCTTTCGTTCCACAGTACTTCCAAACCAAAACTACGTGTGGTTTTCCAGTGCTTCATGAAGGGGCTGCATCATCATTGGCAGCTGTGTGCATGTGCGTGCGTGCGTTCAGCTTGGACATTTGCCATAGTCGCTGATGTCTGCCAAGCAGCGGATTTGTTCTGAAGGAGGGAGGGTGTCACGGAGGCTGGCTGACGTGCGGCAGCAGCGTGGTGCAGAGCGAGACTGCCACGCAGGGAGTGTCTACATGATGATAGGGCCATCTGCGATCGCCTATAGACGCCGTGCAGCCAAACTGAAGGGCTCCTTCCTTACCGATAAGACCTCGCCCTGATTTTAACGGCAGTTTTGCTTTAGATCGCCTCCTCAGTCACATACAGGCTATCGTGCACCCATATTAAGCATTGATTACTGCGCTAAAGGTAATTACAGGTAGTGATGGGGACACGAGTGCCATATGCTTCCGGGTTCACTCGAGTCGTGAAATTTAATAGTATTGAAATGATTAAAAGAATGAGCAAGGTATAAATTTGTGTCCTTCTCTTCCACTCTTTCAGACTTTGGACCTTTCTTTGACCTGGAGAATGACCTTCCGGATGAGCTCATCCCCAACGGCAGTGACCTCGGCCTGATGAGCATGTCGTCCAACGGTGGTGGTGGGCTGGGTGGCATGGTTCCGGACGCAGCCTCTAAGCACAAGCAGCTGTCAGAGCTCCTGCGGGCAGGGAGCAGCTCCAGCCTGGGCCCGAGCCTCGGCTCTAGCAGCCCCCAACCAGGAATGGGCGTCCAGCTGGGTGCACTGGGCAAGAGCCCCCTTGGCCAGGCTTCACCCAGCCACCCTTCCCAGGCACAGAAGCAGGCACCTGCTGCCCCACCAGGCAGCCAGGGTAACGGTGGCTTGGGGCTCACAGCCTTCAACCAAGCCATGATGAACAGCGGCCAGAGCCACGGCGTCTTGGGCCAAGGCGCGCAGCCCCCGCAAGGGCCCCTGATGAACGGTAGCCTGGGTGGAGCTGGCCGCGGCCGGGCGACGCCAGGTCTGCAGTACCAAGGCCCGGTTGGAGGTGGGGCCGGCGTCAGCGGTGCGGGCAGTGCGCTGGCGGAGACTCTCACCCAGGGGGCACCGCAGATGGGGGTGCATTCAACCATCAACGCTCAGCCTGCCGGAAACATGAACAAGGTGAGTCCGGCCGATGGCTTTCGGTGGCTGAGAGCTCGTGTGAGCCTGAGTGGTTACTCACTCAGTCCCGAATAGCTGGGCACTGCTGGGGGAAAGCCTCGACGGCCATGTTGTCTTTGTTAGTCAAGACAGGGTGCCTCCTCCAGGTTGACATTGACATCTTTGTGGCGTTTGTTGCTATGATTTGAGGCTAACAGTTTAGCTTTAGCTTGAATCATGCTGAAAGGCTGATCTGGAGTTAGATTGTGGGCGTGGCGTGCTTATTAGCATTTTCCTTCCTGTCGGGCAGCTGCAAGTCAGTGGCGTATGCAGGTCAGAGTGCCGGTGGCGTACAGACGCGAGGTCCCAGTCTCAGCTGCTTGTCACAGAGTCTCTGGCGGTGTTGTTGGCTGTGCCGCAGAGCCGTCCTGGCACTTTGACAGGTGTGGTTTCTTCTTCGAAACCAATGGGAAACCAGCTTGCCGTCTTCTGCTGAGCTTGAAATGGGGGCGAAACCCACATGAAAGCAAAGAGTGGCCCTGGTGATGCTGCCGCGTCTCTGTGCACCCCAGTCTGGTTTCGGGGTGTCAGGCTCCCGGCACATTTGGCCCGCGCTTTGCCTTGCTGGTTTCTGCTCTTCGGCCCTCCTGGGCAAACATGCTGTATGTGCTCGTGGCCCTGGAGAGGCTGTGCGTCTCCCTGGAGAGCGCGGACTCACCTTATATGTAAGCGATACGGTAAGCGTAATGAGGTAGCTGGGTGAGAGTCTGGGTTCAGTGGTGTTGTATGGTGCTGTCCCTTAAGTGCTTTGGCCCGGTGGGCCGCTTGGAGTTCGGCACTGGCTGTTGTGGTTTATATCAGTTTGACTCTCGACCGGAAGCAGCGGTAAAGTCACACGCAGCTATGGAGTTAAATAAGGTAGCAGTCACAGCAGCAGTTGGTGCTAACATTTGAAACGAGCGTGGAAAAGCCAGAAGGCACCATGAATGCCCCCCCCCCAAAAATCTGTTTTTGGCCCCTCTAGGGCGGATCTCGGCTATTAAGAAGAACGCCGTAAATCACTTGAAGTGGTTTTTGTGTTGGTGGCGGAGGGGGCAGTGAGGCTGTCTGAATAGGAGCCCCCCCCCCCCAACCCCCTTGTCTGCCGGCTGAGTCTACAGCCATCATTGCTGGGGGGTGGGGGCCGGGGGAGTCTGAGGGGGCTGCACAGCAGAGGCGCTCAGCTGTGTGGGAAAAGCTCATCTTCTGCTCTCAGCTGGGCCCTTCATCCCAGCGGCTGCTGAGCTGTCGCCCGCAGTGTGGCTGCATGTCGGCTCACCCAGCCTGCTGCTGCTGTGCTATAGGGAAGGGAAGGATTTGTATCCATTTATGTTTCATGTTTTAAAGCAAAAAAGAAGCAGAATTAATTCTCGATGCATGACGTCTCCATCGATGATTGTGTGTCACTCTGGCGTGTGGTGGTCTGTCCAAGACAGAAACTTTTTAATGCAACGCGGAAGCTGAGGGTGAGGATTAAAAATAAAACTGGTTTCTGCTCTGCTGGGGGACTGTTCCTGGAACAGTGGCTTCTCCCTGTATGCGTGGTTGGAATAGCGGCTGTCTCCGGGAGTCGGGCGTGCAGCACCTCTGTGTTCCATCTTGGCCCTTTATAGCGAAAGTACTCAAACAGGTTGGTTGCTGTCGAGGCCGCTGTGCCTGCTACTGAAATGTATATTCAGCGTTTTCATCTGAAGTAGTCATGCTATTACTGTGTAAATGTGCACTGCCAGACATCATGGGACACTCCTCTACCTATTGGCTGATGGGATTCATCACGTAGGATCTATCTAGAGACTAGAGACAAGCGTTGCTGTGAAATGGCATCATAAATTTAAGGTCATCGTAACTGTGGATTTTAGTTTTTCCATCATGTCTAGACTAAAAACTGCTGTGCTAGTCAAGACTTCAAAGTACGGGAAACTGTCTAATATTTCTGCCCCCCCCCCCCGCACCATGTTTATGTCACCGTGGCGTCTGACACATCCATTTTGGAGAGATTACTGCTGTACTGACTGCTGCGGTATGTTGCATCTGGACCATTCCTGCTGAGTGTGCATACATTCTCATGATGTCTTCACATCTGGTGCCAGTGGCTGATGTGGCCCCTTCCTTGGGCCCGCCTTCTCACCCTCGTTTGCAGGCCTATTCGCAGGATGTGCTGCTGCTGATAGGCCCATATTGGTCCATGGTGTCTCGGTGTCTTCATAAAGAAAGGCATTGCCACCAATGGCTCTTTTCTTCTCTCATCAGATGGGCCTTGGAGGGAACAGTGCCCCCTTCGGGCAGCCCTATGGACAGAGCACAGGACAGCAGCTTGGGGGCACAGGGGTCACCGGTGTTGGCACCCAGCTCCAGACCAAATCCCCGCTCCCTAACAGCCTGTCCCCCTTTCCGGCTGACCTCAAGGGTGCCGCCAATGTGGCAAACCTGGTGAGACCTGCCTTCCAGTCCAGCAGATGGGGACCTCAGGGACAGGGCTTCAGATATTAAGTTTTTTTGATGATTGAACTTCAATGAGGTTTGCATGCCCATGACCAGAATGTCCAGCTTTGAACGCATGGGCACTGTTTTGATGACCGTGAGAAGCATCATTGCTGATGAGATGCTTGTTCCTCTTGCTGTGGCTGTAGCCGCAGCAACAGGTTCCCCCCGCCGGCATGGTGGCAGGCCCCTCGGCCGACCCGGAGAAGCGCAAGCTGATCCAGCAGCAGCTGGTGCTCCTGCTGCATGCCCACAAGTGCCAGCGGCGCGAGCAGGCCAACGGGGAGGTGCGGGCGTGCTCCCTGCCCCACTGCCGCACCATGAAGAACGTGCTGAACCACATGACCCACTGCCAGGCCGGCAAGTCTTGCCAGGGTGAGTGTGGCCCGGCGCTGTGCTGCACTTCCGCTTCCATTCAGGTGGCGGGAGGATTTGTTTACCTTTGGCTCGCGCGCTCCAGTGCACACGCTGCAGTGCCAGGTCTGCTTCTTACACCTAAGTTCTCTCTTTCTGCCTCTGCAGTGGCGCACTGTACCTCCTCTAGACAGATCATCTCGCACTGGAAGAACTGCACACGGCACGACTGTCCAGTTTGCCTGCCGCTTAAGAACGCGAGTGACAAACGGAGCCAGCAGCGTGAGTCGTCCTACCCTACCCTACCCTACCCCCACCCTGCGGTCCTACGCTGATGTGCTTTCTTCCTCGCTTCACATTTCAGTGGTACTTTGACAG
>JABFEB020000044.1:10621420-10639708 GCA_019775895.2 Stomatorhinus ivindoensis
TTCAGCGCCCTCTGATTTCTCTGTCTTGCTGTAGGGCTCAATCAGTTCAACCCCATGACGATGCAGAACATGCAGATGAACCAGCCGCCAATGGGCACTCGTGCCTCCTCACCCATGAACCACCCGGTTCAGATCAACATGAGCTCCGTTCCCCCAGTAAGCTGCTATACATTCCGCTGAGTGCTATTCCCTAGAATGTTTCCAGCTTGGTTAGTTATCTGGTCAGTTTTGTGGCAAGTTTTTAGGCTTAAATGTATGTTAAATATGTTTATCGCTGAATGGGCATCCTTCAGGTCAGCCTGGTGACAGGAGAGCAATGTACTGTTGGTCAGCTGACTTTGCCTCCTGTGTCATTTGTGGCACATACCCATAATATGCACCCTGTTGTCTTTTCCCAGATGGCAATGTCACCGTCTAGGATGCCTCAGCACCAAGGCATGATGGGAAACCATGCTAACAACATGGTGGGGCAGACGGCCAGCCAGGCCCAGTTCATGCCCCAGACTCAGTTCCCCCCAGCTAGCGGGACCATGAATGTGAACGTAGGCCTGGGCCAATCAGTGGGCCAGGCTGCTGTGACACAGGTGAGAGGGGGCGGGGATTTGTGGCTTGACAGTGTTCCAGCTGTATAGCGGATCATAGATCGTTCGGATCCCTTTTCCTATTCTGTCAATGTGTCGTCTCTCCCCTGCAGCCGCCGCAGTCTGGTGCTAACCTCCCTGTGAATCCCCTCGGCAATCTGGGCCCTTTGCGTTCCACACCACCCCCCCCCACCTCCACGGCCACTAACCTGCAGCTGCTCCAGCACCCTGCCCCTCCGCAGAGCCAGCCCTCCACCCCGGTGTCTCAGGCCTCGACCCCCGTCCCCATGCCCAGTGCCCTCCCCGGCCCGACGCTGGGCACCCCTCCCGGCTCCGCCCCGTCCCAGCCACACACCCCACAGTCGGAGCCCCCTGTGCCACCTCGACAGCCCACCCCCGTGCAGCCCCAGCCCCCCAGCACTCCGGTGAGACTCTGCTCAATCCTCTGCCCTTCCGTTCCCGATCACCGGCAGCAGCTGCACCTCCCGGCTGCGTATTTGTAACGCTCTGTCTCCCGTCTGTTCTCCCTTTTGACCTCCCAGGCACCCGCTAGCATCGACCATTGTGTGCCCACGCCAGCCTCTGTGGCCGAGGCGCACTCTCAGCAGGCCCTGCCTGACCTGCCCCCCACCGAGGCCAAGCCCGAGCTGAGGCTCGAAGAGCAGGACTATAAGTCGGGCAAGATGGAGCCCAATTCTGAGGTCAGTGTCTTAGAGGTCAATAAACCATAGTCAGCCATGCGTAACACTGAGGTATCAGAGAGGCTCATGCAGATGTGCACTGATGTGTAAAAGAGAGAAAATGCCATTTAAATGGTTTCCATGCGGTTGTAAAGGCCATGGCTTTATATTTGTGGATGTATTTTGGATTAACCATTTCATCCGTGATGGTAGTTGAGCTGTGTGCGCTGGTGTCCAAACGCTGTTCTCTGTGCCGCTTGCTGCCTGCTACCAGCATGACGAGGAGACGAGGTCCCTCTCGGGGAAGGTCAAGGAGGAGCCAGATGGCATGGAGCTCAAGCAGGAACCCATGGAAGTGGATGAGAAGAAATCGGACATCAAGGGGGAACCGAAGGAGGAGGAGGAGGAGGGCGGAGCCAACGGCTCTGCCGCCTCCGCCTTCCCATCACAGCCCCGCAGAAAGAGTAAGACCATGGGCTGCTGCTACACCTGCCTTTCTCTGTTTTGCTTGTGTATAGAAATTATGACTATATAATGTTGGTAATACTTGTCGCCCTTCTACCGGTGTTACCGCTGTGTTTGAAATGTTCTAAATGTCAAATTCAGCTCACAATCCATCTGAGGAATGGAGTTGGTCATGAAATAACCTGTTTACAGGATTAATGTTCCTTTATAAACAGTCTTAAAAGGAGCCTGATAGAAGGTTTATGTTAACCATTTAGAATCCCTGTAACCATCCCGGTTTCCTATGAACCATTTAGGCATGACACGTTCCTCCCATTGCTGTTTCTTTATGGTGAATGCTGTGATCTTGTTGTAGTCTTCAAGCCAGAAGAGCTTCGACAGGCACTAATGCCCACCTTGGAAGCCCTGTACCGCCAGGACCCTGAGTCACTGCCATTCCGGCAGCCGGTGGACCCCACGGTGCTGGGTATACCGGTGGGTGTTGTGTCCATAGCCTGCTTCCTCCTCTTCTTACCTTGTGTTTACCATCCCTCTATGTGGTCTTGACTCCTGACAATTTGCTGTGTCCGTGTCGCCTGTCCACCCAGGACTACTTCGACATCGTGAGGAGCCCCATCGACCTGTCTACCATCAAGCGCAAGCTGGACACGGGCCAGTACCAAGAGCCCTGGCAGTACGTGGACGACATCTGGCTCATGTTCAACAACGCCTGGCTCTACAACCGCAAGACCTCGCGCGTCTACAAGTACTGCTCCAAGCTGGCCGAGGTCTTCGAGCAGGAGATCGACCCGGTCATGCAGAGTCTGGGCTACTGCTGTGGGAGGAAGGTGAGGGGAAAGCGGTTTGTCTGTGGTGAGCGGTCCTGCTTTCGCTCTCTGGGTCGTTTGGGGCACATAGGACGTAGATGCGATAATGAAACCCGCGAGAGCAGGCCATGTGGAATGGACTGGAAAGTCACGCCCAGTGGTTGGTCCACAGCAGAGCGAGTAACCCTGCCCCCTCTGTCTCTGCAGTACGAGTTCTCCCCACAAACGCTGTGCTGCTATGGCAAACAGCTGTGCACCATTTCCAGGGACAGCACCTACTACAGCTACCAGAACCGGTAAGTGGGGAGGAGATCTGGATAAAAGCGGGGTAGGAAGTAAGGCTCTGAGGTGCCCAGGGCTATCAGCACCTGCTTGAGCTTTCAGTCTCATTTAGACCTACACTCCAAGTCACTTGTGTCACGTTTCTCATGAATGTAGGTGCAACTCGTCCGTTTGTTCAAAGAACTCATGGCTGACAGATGGAGCGTGCTGATCGGCATCCAATGTCACCTGATTAAGCTGTTCAAAAGAATAAAAATCGGGAAAATCGTAACACATAATGTGGTACGAGGACTTAGCTCAAGAAATCCTGATGTAGACCGCAGTTTAATGCAAAAATGAGGATGCAAATATAAGCGTGTTTAATAAATTAGCAAAACAGGCTACAGTCCTGCTTTGGGGACAGTGCAGTCCTGCCTCGGCGATGGGGGATAGTTCCATCTTTAAGCTGAGCAGACGTTCATTCAACAACAGTGACCTTGAAGAGGTGTAGAGTTTGAAATCTTTTCTTGGAGATCTTGTATGCTAGCGATATGGGGTGCAGGTGATGGCAGACCGGCGTATGTGGCGAGGTCTTTCGCAGTGTGTTCTGGAGGCATTTACAGGGTCTGTTGGGCTGGACAGGCTGGAGGCCAAGCCGGTGAATGAAGGATGGATGGAGCTTCAGCACCTAGGGAGATCTCAACAGTTACCTGTACTTATGGCTACAATTTGAAATGTCATGGACTGGTAGATGAGGTTCTTGGTTATGGCTTGCTTTTACTTTCCTTGGTAGCACTCTTGTTATAGCGGTGTGTCATGGAATCTTGATTATTGTTAAAAAGATCCAGTGCAGTCCAGGAAAGAAGGCATGGCCTGTTCATTTCCATCGCAAGTCCTACATTTCATTGCAAATTGCTGAATTTGCTCAGAATGAGCTCCACTGCTCCACCTTGTGTATGGCACCTGCAACTGCAGCAGTGTAAATGGCATAAGAATGATTCTGATTGGCACACTGTGCTTAGCTTTTCACTTTTGGCACTTTTCCATCGTCGTACAGGAACCGACCCATACCCGAGCTGTGCCGTAAGTAAAGCACTGATCCAGCTTGTTAGGTTTTCTACTGCAGAACAGTCGTCTCAGTAAAGGTGTTGCCAAGTTTGGAGAGTGCCAGTGACGTAAAACGTAAGAGACACCTATTTACGGTTGTCATATTTAGGATCGCAGGTGGACTGGAGCTTATCCCAGAGGCTACAGGTGCAAGGCAGGGAACAATATTGGATTGGTTCCCAACCCATCACAGGGTTGTGTGCAGTTGTTTTTGTTTTTTTTTTCTTTTACTTCGTGCTTATTTGCACGTCTGTGAGAATCGCTGTGTTATGCAAGTATAAAACGCTAGTGGAATTAGCATTCGCTTACGTAAAGTTGCTTTTTTTTTTTTTTTAAGTAGAACGTTGAAGATTTTCAGGTTCCAAGTTTTTGAGTATGCACTGCGACGCTACTAATATATTTAATATTCACTTATTCCTTCAGATAATCCAGGCATAGAACACTGGTATCTCTGCGCTTTTCCGCCAATCAGATGGTGGTGACGCAGCCAGCTTTGGTCATACTTTAGGCCGTGCTTCTAAGCTGGGTCACAGTCCAGTTCATGTTACGGGTTAGGTACGGCTCGATTCTCAGTGGCAGTGGAAAAACGCAGTTTCAGAGGATGGCATAGTTTGCAACCAGGCAAATTTTACTGTTAACCATGTTTGTGGGGAGGTCCAGGGCTGTGCTTAGACTAGTACCAAGTGTACTAGATATCTGATGGGTGGATTGAAGCCATCCCACATCGCCACATAACCCTACCCTCATCCATCAGCTTTTCCTCTTGTATGTTCCTCTTGTATCTGTCATCTTTTTTTGCTACGCCAACGACATAATGCATCTATGAACGGTTTTCCAATGTTTGTATTAGTAAAGTGTTGCCCTTTTTATGGGATTCTTTTTATACCTCATGTAGACGCATGTTCCAACAGTGTAGTGTTGCTTACAATGCATGATGAGAGATTCTCATAACCAACCATCACCATGTAGCCATCACTGTGCTGTGACATCGATGTGACCTGTGATTGCTAACCTGTGCTTTGCTCTGGCTGTCTGCTCTGTGTCGTCTGTCCCCCTCGCCCCCGTGCCGTGCTTTGCTGTGCTTTGCCACGCTGTGCTCTCCCTGTCCGGCTGTGCCTTGTGCTGGTGTGCCCAGCTCACCCAGACATGGCCTTGTCGCTGACAGGTATCACTTCTGCGAGAAGTGCTTCAACGAGATCCAGGGCGACAGTGTCACCCTGGGAGACGATCCCGCGCAGCCGCAGACGTGAGTGTCCCCTGGGGCTGCCCCGCCGGCCGTGACACTCACACTTATACTCGCATTACTCACATTTACTGCTGTGACTGTCAAAATGACCTGTATTCGGCCTCCTCTCTCCCCAGTATGATATCGAAAGACCAGTTTGAGAAGAAGAAGAACGACATGTTGGACCCAGAACCGTGAGTACTGGCAGTGTCATCGGCGCTAGTTTTAAGCCCAGTGGTCATCGCTTGTACTAGCTGCTGGTTTGGTAGTTACTGTTCAGACCCTAGTATCTGGTGTTGGTTTTGTCGCGATGCTGTTAGGATGCCTGGGCTCTGTGAAACGGCGCCCCCTGCTGAGGAACTAAGGAAGTCCCTTCGATGAGCTTTGATGGGACATTCAGTCGATTCATTACGAAAGCTTGTCTGTCTGTTTCCACGGCCTGTAGCTTAGCTGTGAAAAAACTAAAAAAGCCATACAGGCTCTCTTAGGGTGAAGTGGCACTAATTGTCAAATCTCCCGGCGCAGGTTCGTTGAATGTAAAGACTGTGGACGCAAGATGCACCAGATATGCGTGCTGCATTATGATGTGATCTGGCCCTCAGGGTAAGCCCCCTTTCTCAGCTCATCCTGACTCACAGGCTGGTGACCAGCAGCCACTTCAGTTTTTTAAATTATTTCTCCCTCTGCTGTCGTTTCTCAGCTTCATCTGTGACAACTGCTTGAAAAAGTCTGGTAAATCCCGAAAGGAGAACAAGTTTGTGGCCAAAAGTAAGCACGTATTAAGGTTTCTTTTGGTGTGACGTCCTGGGGGACGGACTCATTAAAAAGCTGTTCGGGGTCACTGCATAATTACTCTAAAGCTGTGAACCGTTTTGCCCAGCAGGGTTGCAGACGACCAGACTCGGAATGTACATAGAGGACCGAGTGAACAAGTACTTGAAAAGACAGAACCACCCGGAGGCCGGGGAGGTCTTTGTGCGAGTGGTGGCCAGCTCTGACAAAACGGTGGAGGTCAAACCCGGCATGAGATCCAGGTGGGTGTTCCGCTGCCGCCCCGGGCCGAGCCTTCCCTGCATTCCCTGAGCGCGAAGCTATACTGTTGGATGTGTGAGGAGTGCCCCGTTTACTGTGAACATGGAATTGAAATGCAATGCTATTTCTGCCCTTATCAAGCGTCCTCTGCCTGCAGCCTGATGGCACCCGGTTTGTGGCCTTTTGTTAATAGAAAGAGGGCGTGTGAGGCTGCTGGCGTAACACGTGTGGGTGTGACGCTCTCGTGCAGGTTTGTGGACGCAGGAGAGATGGCCGAAAGCTTCCCATACAGAACCAAAGCACTTTTCGCATTCGAGGAAATCGACGGTGTGGACGTCTGCTTCTTCGGCATGCACGTCCAGGAGTATGGGTCGGAATGTCCGTTTCCCAACACACGGTGAGCACGCATGACTGGCGCCGTGTGACAACTGCTGTGTCGCTTTCCTGTGGGGTCTGATTAACCCGCTGGCTTCCTTCCTGCAGACGAGTCTACATATCCTACCTTGACAGTATTCACTTCTTCAAGCCACGGGTGCTGCGGACTGCAGTGTATCACGAAATACTCATTGGGTATCTGGAGTACGTCAAGAAGCTCGGGTAGGTTCTTTGAGCCCGTGTGCTAGGCTCTGCGTCTCCCGTGGATTCCTCTATGGCAAGTGGCAGTCGTCACATGTCGGCATCTTCTGCTCTTTAAAACCTCAGATATGTGACGGGGCACATCTGGGCCTGCCCCCCCAGTGAGGGGGACGATTATATCTTCCACTGTCACCCACCTGACCAGAAGATCCCCAAGCCCAAGCGTCTGCAGGAGTGGTATAGGAAGATGCTGGACAAAGCCTATGCTGAGAGGATTCTCCATGATTACAAGGTATTCAGCCAATCGGGTCTCTGCCACTGAATGATGTCATCTGTCTGGTCTTCAAGGGGCCTTATGGAGCTAATGGTAATCCACTGGCTAATGGACATCTCCGTGCTTCTCAGGACATCTTCAAGCAGGCAACCGAGGATCGTCTGACCAGCGCCAAGGAGCTGCCCTACTTCGAGGGGGACTTCTGGCCAAATGTGCTGGAGGAGAGCATCAAGGAGCTGGAGCAGGAGGAGGAGGAGCGCAAGAGGGAGGAGAACAGCACCTCCTGTGAGATGCCAGAGGTATGAGAAGTCAGGGTGGCAGCGTAGAGGAGAGGGGAAGGTATCCCGTTTGTCCATGTCTCGTTTGACCCAGCCCCCTTCATTTTCCCCAAATTCTCTTCTTTCAGGGCACGCCAGCCGACAGCAAGAACGCCAAGAAAAAGAACAATAAGAAAACTAACAAGAACAAGAGCAGCATTAGTCGAGCCAACAAGAAGAAGCCTGGGATGCCGAATGTAGCCAATGACCTGTCCCAGAAGCTCTACGCCACCATGGAGAAGCACAAGGAGGTGGGCTTCCGGGCAACTCCTGCAGCTTGCTGGTGTTCAGAGGCTGTTTGCCGGAGGTGGGAGCCTGAAGCTTCTGCTCTTTCTTCTCCAGGTGTTCTTCGTGATCCACCTTTACTCAGGACCTGTGATCAACACGCTGCCGCCTGTCATGGACCCAGACCCGATGCTGACGTGCGACCTGATGGACGGCCGCGACGCTTTCCTGACGCTGGCACGCGACAAGCACTGGGAGTTCTCCTCGCTGCGACGTTCCAAGTGGAGCACCATGTGCATGTTGGTGGAGCTGCACAACCAGGGCCAGGACCGCTTCGTCTACACCTGCAACGAGTGCAAGCACCACGTGGAGACGCGCTTCCACTGCACCGTCTGTGAGGTACGTCCTGCCCGCTCCCTTTCTGCGTCATCCTTCAGCTAGGCCATGTGTGCAGTATTTATAGTGCATCCCCAGCTGATGTATTAGGGTTCGGCCAGTTACTGTCACGAGCAGCAGCCAGATGATGCTCCCCAGAGACCTGCTCTTCATATTAGCACTTAAGATGTTAATAGCTGGAATTTTAAGTTTCTGATTGAACTATTTTATTTGAATCCATTTAATTACCTTCCTGAGACTTGAGGTAATGGTCAGTGGGACCAAGTTTCCTTTGTGACGTTTGACCAGGGTTCCTCTTGTGGGGGACGGGGGGGCTCTTAATCAGACTGCACCTCCAGAGCCAGGAGAGAATAGATGAGCTAACGGTTCCTGTGTGCTTGGGTTCCTCAGGATTACGACCTCTGTGTCAGCTGCTACAACACTAAGGGTCACGAGCACCAGATGGTCAAGTGGGGCCTGGGTCTGGACGACGACAGCAACGGCCAGGGGGCTGAGGCCTCCAAGAACCCGCAGGAGAGCCGGCGCCTGAGCATCCAGCGCTGCATCCAGTCGTTGGTGCATGCCTGCCAGTGCCGCAACGCCAACTGCTCGCTGCCGTCCTGCCAGAAGATGAAGCGCGTGGTGCAGCACACCAAGGGCTGCAAACGCAAGACCAACGGGGGCTGCCCCGTCTGCAAGCAGCTGATTGCGCTCTGCTGCTACCATGCCAAGCACTGCCAGGAGAACAAGTGTCCTGTGCCCTTCTGCCTCAACATCAAGCACAAGCTGCGGCAGCAGCAGTTGCAGCACCGCCTGCAGCAGGCGCAGATGATGCGGCGACGCATGGCCGCTATGCAGGGCCGCAGCACGCCCCTGACCTCCTCTCCTCCCTCGGTGGCCACGCCCAGCACACCCACCTCAATGCAGCAGGCCAACACGCCTCAGACCCCCCAGCCTCTGCCTGCCTCGGCTGCCCCTCCGCTGCCGCCTAATGCTGCTGGCGCCATGACGCCAAACTTCCGTGGCAGCCAGCCCTCGACCCCCATGTCCCAGGGCAAACCAGGGCCCCAATCGTCGCCCCTCCACCAGCAGCAATCCCCGCTTCCACAGCCTCCACAGCCCCAGCAGCTGCCGCCTCAGCCTCTGCAGCAGCCTCTGCAGCAATCGCAGCAACAGCCCCCACCAGCGGCAGTGAAAATGGCGCAGCACATCGAGCGTGTGGCCCAGGCGCAACAGGCCCAACAGCACCAGCAGCCACTGCAGCAGGATTTCCATGTCAACATGAACGGCCTGCCCATGAATCAGGCCCGCATGCCGGGGCCTATGCAAATGGTGGGGCCCCGCGGAACTCCGGTTATGCAGGGCATGCAGCAGGTACAATGGCCACAGGGCCCTCAGGTGGCCATGCAGAACCCACAGCAGGTACCTCCACAGCAGGCCCCAATGCCTCCGCAGCAGCAACAGCACATGCAGCGTCCAGTGATGCCACAGGGCCCTCGTATGCAGGCGGGGGTTCCCCCGCAGGGCCTGCCGCCGCAGCAACAGCAGCAGATGCAGCAGAGGGGAGGGCCAAGCAGCATCGCCCCCACGGCTCTCCAGGACCTGCTTCGTACGCTTAAGTCACCCAGCTCCCCTAAGCAGCAGCAACAGGTTCTCAACATCCTGAAGGCCAACCCGCAACTCATGGCCGCCTTCATCAAGCAGCGGACAGCCAGGTACCAGGCCAACCAGCCCTCTCAGCAGCAGGCACCACCGCAGGCCATGCATGAGGGCCAGCCCAGCATGCAGAGCATGCCCCCCATGCAGGCTGGGCCAGTGCAGAGGCCCGGCATGCCCCCTCAGCTGCCGCCCCAGCAGGCTGCCCAGCAGGGCATGGGAACCCTGGGGCCACAAGGGCAGATGATGAACCCTGGACACAACCCTCAGATCCAGGAGCTGTATCGACGCCAGCTGCTCCAACAGAGGATGCAGCAGCAGCAGCAGCAACAGCAACAGCAGCAGGGTGGCATTCCCCAGGCACTTGGCCAGTTTCCTCAGACGTCCACAGCCAGTTACTCCCAGCTGCGCATGCAACAGCAGCAGCAGCTGGCCATGTCACCCATGGGCCAGGTGGGCCAGGCCAGCATGGGGATGGACGGGCAGCCCCTGCTGCACCAACGCCTCATGCAGCAGCAGCAGCAGCAACAGCCGCAGCAGCTTCCCCCGCAGCAGCAGGCCGTGCTGAAACAGCAGATGGGTCCTGCCGCCCAGCCCAGTCCCATGAGCCCGCAGGGCCACATGCTTCCTGCGATGCCCGGTCAGGTACTGTCACCCGCCCCCGTGCAACCACCCTGCCCGCCCCCACAGCAGCCGCCTCCACATTCCAGCCCCTCTCCACGCATGCAGCCGCAGCCCTCCCCCCAGCACGCCCCGCCCCACTCGGGCTCGCCCCATCCTGGCCTTGCGGCCCCCATGGACCAGGCCCACCTGGACGTGCCTGAGCAGAGTGCCATGCTGCCCCAGCTGAACCCGCTCAGCCGCGGCGGCCTTGGCGGTGACTTGAATATGGACCCGACGGGAGACACCTTGGAGAAGTTTGTGGAGAGTCTGTAGTGCCGTGAATGCAGACACGCCGTCCCGTCCCGCGGCGTCGTGTGGCTCAAGGACGCGTTTGTGTTGATGTTTGCAAAAAAAGGATTAAAATCAATTAATGGAACATGAAAAGGATCAGCTTGGGAATGTGAAAGTTTCTTACACCGTGGAACTGCTCTTTTCTTCCCTAGAAGCTGAAAAAAAATAAAATTAAGAATATATTTTTGGTTCTGACCGGATCTGAAAGGATTGTCCTGATGTCTTTTCCCTACCCCAGTATGGACTAATGCATTTTTTTTAATGAAACTTTACAAAACAGGTATTTCATTGTATTATTCATGCTTTTTATTTTGTACCTTTAAAGATTTTGTGTTTAACTGTAAAAAAAAAAAAAATCTGGGAATAAGCCAAGTTTTCCTTTATTTGTGGCAGATACATTCTCTCTTTGAACAGACCCTCCCCCCTAAAAAAAAAAAACCTTTCGAAGGAGCTTTCTTTTCTGTCCTAATTGTAAAATCTGTGCGGGAGATTTGAGTATTCATATGTATAGATAGAAATTAGGTTGTACACACACACTCTCTCTCGTTTTCAGAAATGTACAATGTACTGGCCAGGAAGCAGAACTTGTCTTGTAAGTTGTAGAGAATTGCTTTGTTTCAGCTCTGATATTTGAAATTCTGTTGTCATGGTGATCCGCGAGGGGACCGGCAAATGTGGATCGCTGCTGGACTGCTGATTTTTTTTGAACGGAGAATTCTTCTGCTTAGCTGTCCTCAGTCCACTTAAATGAAACTTGAATTGAGGTTGAACTGTTCTCTAATGTAAATCACGCAGGTTGTTAATGCTATAAATATGCGCAAAAATAATGAAATCGCTGTATAAAAAGAACTCATTTCTTACTTCTATACCATATTGTTAAATAAACTGTGTGCCACAGACTGCTCTGTTGAGTCTTGTGTAACTCAGATTTCAGCCTGGAGCGTGGAATGTCACCCAGACTGTGCCCAGTGCAGGTAATGGATTTGAATGTAAAAAGAACTCCCATTTAACCATTTTTAGGTAGGTAGTAAAAGGTCTAATGTTATTTGAGTATGAACCCAGAATAATAAACATCCAATTTTGCTTACAGTGAAGCTAGTAAAACTGGCCTTTTAACCATCCCTATTTATATCAATGGCGTAATCTTTACAGAAGGGTTAGGGGGGTACTCTGCTGCGTCACTTTCTTCCGGATGTCACCATCTTTCTTTGGGACGCAAAAAATTGCAATTCATAATTAATAGCTTAGCTGATGCTTTGATCAGAAGCATCACGCAGAGTGACACTTGCGCTGTCCTACTAGCTCATGTAGGGTGACTTTACGCTGAGCAAATTGTAAAATTTAGGAATCTGAGGTGCCATTTCCGAATGCTGGAAGGCCGTTTCATCCTACCCAGAGAGAAACTGGGAGTGGCACCCAAAGCACCCCCAGGGCATCTTGAACATGGTACAGGATAGGCTTCCTTCAGGATGAACCTGACATCATTCTACCAGCAAAGGCAATCAAGAATGTGGTATCCTGGTACTGTGCCATGGAAAGAGAGTGCTGAGGCAGCCTTAGACGGGAAACGGGAGATGTATAAGGGCATAGCTAAAATGCCCGTTATGCCAGATGGCCAGTCCAACCCTGGCATGAGCTTTCAGTGAACGGCCATAACAAGTTAGCGTTGGACCAAGAGTTATACTGTACATTGCGAATATCCCACCTCTCCGTCAAGAATTGACAGCAGTTCCTAGGCACCACTGAGTGATGCGTTATGTCCCGGAAATCTGTCGCTCTACTCTTCAGCAGCACTAAAATTAGCCGGCACAGTCGGCACAAGGAGTTTTACCACCGCAACCGTGTCCCGTCCGTGTTCAAGATGCATTGGAGACCAGCTGACATTTTCTAATATTCCGCAATTCTTATACAGCACAGTCGGTGAACCAGAATAAGCATTTCACTGTATGTTATACAAGTACGACTACATGTGACAAAAAACTTTAAACATCACGTATGAAGACGGAAGTGGTCGGGGGGATAGTTGTTCCCGAAAAAAACGGGCAGCCGATTGAGGTGTTTTATCAAGGTTGAGAGGGGTTCTGATCACTGGCTAGTACTGAATCTGTTTTTGCGCAGCAAAATGTAGGTCCATGAAGCAGCACGGTATTGTATCGTAAGCTGCAGTGCGAAATGCATTACCTATATTATCGTCCGATTGACAATTTGTGAAAAATCAAGTGCTCCCCAACCCCGATCCGCAGTTCTTAGTTAGCTACGTGATCATGCATTAGTGGTAGGGGTCCCTGGTTTAAGAGAGGTACAAAATCCACGTTCTACACACTGTACACGTGACAATCCTGGCATGGTTGTTTCTGAGATGCTGGAACAATCTTAGCATGTTTAAAACGTAGATTACATTAGTACTCCGCTGGAGAGATGATTTGCTGTTTGTAGGAGCAAGCAGGAGGTACAATAAGCTATAGGTATATTCATATATATTAATTAATGAAGAAAAGTCCATAATAGAGCCAATTATACAGTATATCTATACAGTATTCAGACGTCCATTGACTTGATGTAAGTAGTTATATAGCAGATGAGAATTTACGTATAAAAATTTAATTTAAGTTGCCATCACCGCATGACATTCCTTAAGTTGTGATGGTCATCTAGAGCCAAGATTGCCATTTCTAGACTGAATAAAATAAATTATTGAACAATAAACAACAATTTGTACCGTTTTAAAACTAGCATGAATATTTTTGATTACATGATGGAATTACCATTCTATGAAAGCAAACACATTTGACTGAAAAAAATATTCGCTGACATATATTTTTGGTTTATTCTACTTTTAAATCACTACATTACTACTGGATAACATTGTTATTGCTGTTAAAAACGTCCATTGGATTTAAGGACTTAAGAACCGTCATTCATGACCTTGAAGTAATGCAATAATCTTGAATATAATTCAGAATGGGAAAAAATATTTTGCGCATGTTACACGAAACTACGCTAGATTCAGAAGCAGATATTTCACCTATAATGTTCAAACTTTGTCGCCTCATTAATGGAAATAATTAAACTGTAGTTTTACAATTGTGACAATTCTGTAAAGGCAGCGCCTTGGTCGCCTATGTTACGTCATTGCGGGGTCTTCTTCAAGGATACTGGTAGTCGCGTGTTCCCGAGATTGCTTCAGCCGTCATAAATACTAGGAAAGATGTCTCAGTGTCTGAATCTTGTCAAATTTGGAGTGTTTGCTTCTAAAGCAGTGAACACCAGACTTTTATTTTCTGGGCGACATGTGGGGAGCAGGACTACCGCGGCGGCGTTCAATTACGGAGGTACCAGCATATATAACATAATTTTGTCATTCAATACGTATCAAGTCACTGAAGCACGTTTTAGATAACGTTATAGTTATGCATCTGAATATACTGCTTTAATTTAAAAGCGTCTAGTTTTATACATACTAAATATTTTTTATTGAGTTAATTAGCACGTTAACCCATAACGCAAACTTACTACATATATGTATATGTGTGTGTGTCAGGTAAATGTATTAGTGATCTCTTTTTATCGCGAGGAAATGAGGCAACATTCTGTGACAGCTATGTCGTTGATTTACTGAAGCCTTTTTCAAAGCTCTTTTTATCCAGTTATGGAGATGCATTACAGCTATGTATGGTATTAAAGGCTATGACAGCAGCTCGCTAGTCCATAGGCTTTTCTGTTGCTTGTTCACGTCAGCTAATCCCTGGGCGACACCATGGCGGCGTGTTAGGGGACTCCATGCGTGGAGCTCCAGGTCCCCCAGCCCGGCTGTGGTTCCGGCCCTGCTCCAGCGTGCATACAGCTCGCAGCAAGCGGAGGCGGCTGAGGACGAGCCGCTGCACACCATCATCAGCGACACGGAGAACGTCCAGGGTGGGGCGCTCCTCGCTCACGTTTTACCTCTAAGATACTTTTTATGTTATCGGTGCTTTCTTTTCAATAATTCTGGAAGAGCTTTCGGCAAATACACTGTCATTTAAAATTCTGATTTGTATAATCTGAATCTGTATAATCTGCTCTCCTTAAACCGTAGAATGATATGGGAGGCTTAAACCTTTATTGTTATGCAGAACAAAAGCTTGCATTCCCTGTAAGGAGCAATCAAGATGTCACTTGATTTTGCTAGTGACAGCAATAACAATAGCATTAGCTCAACATTTTTGTTATCTTAAGAGGTTAAATAAACTGATAGCCATGACAAGAAGAGGGCGTCGGGCATTGGTGTCAGGTGAATAATGTTGAAATAAAAAATTTATGCGAGGGCTTCAGCAGTTTCGTTTCTCTCTGTGTCCATCAGGTTCCTCATCTAAACACGAGTTCCAGGCAGAAACTAAGAAGCTTCTGGACATTGTGGCCAGATCGCTGTACTCAGAGAAGGAGGTGAGCAGCAAGTCAGAAGTCTGCCTGGTGCACGGCTGTCCTTCATTCTTTGTTGATTCATGCTGTGATTTTAACACTGAGTTGTTGTACAGGATTCTGAGCTTTTATGGAGGCTGTCATTCTTCCTTCGCTGTCCGATTTCTTAGTGACTGATGCTCCTCTGTGTCTCACCCACTTCCTACCCTCAGGTGTTCATTCGAGAGCTGATCTCCAATAGCAGCGATGCCCTGGAGAAGCTGCGGCATAAGTTGATGGCAGCAGGGGGCGCTAGCGAGTCCATGGAAATCCATCTGAAGACAGATGCTGCCATGGGCACTTTCACCATACAGGTACTGCCAGGCTCTGCCTTGTTGGGAGGACATGCCTGTCAGCTCCATATCTGTATTTGAAGGCTGCCGAGATGGAATCCTGTAGATACTGTCATTGTCCCAGACTGTCATTCCATCCAACCACCCAACACTGCTGTAGTTCGGTCACAATCCCTGCATTTGCCGTCGTTCTTCAGATGCTGTTCACACTGGCCTGATTCAAAAAAATACTCAGACTCATGTCTCTGTACGTTTATTTAATTCCTGAGGTAAATGTCCTTTGCTGCAGTGTGCTAACGGATAAAAAAAATCCTAAAATTGCACGTAGTTTATTTGTGTTTGGGGCTTGGAAACAGTGGGACATTGTGCTGTACAACCATAGATGTAAACAGTCTGTTCGTGTACATTAAGGACATTAGTGTAAGTGTGACCTTTTCGGTGGCCAGGCCTGGATCCGATAAGGACTTGAAGTGACATCTTTTTTTTTGTTTTGGACAGGATACAGGAATTGGTATGTGCAAGGAGGATTTGGTCTCCAACCTGGGCACTATAGCCCGTTCTGGCTCAAAGGTACCACCATTTATCTCATTTGCCTGCTCTAAACAATCCCTTTTCTTTATCTCGGATGCACACTTGGTCGTGCTTGTGTTCTTGCATACCTGTTTAGTGCCATCTTTCATCACCAAAGTGTAGTTCCAATACACAAGAACAGAAGTTTGGAGGATGGTAAAAATCTCTGGATGGCATTATTGCCCAGCCCAAAATATCAAGGATGCATCAGTTGCATTCTCGCCAACAAGAACAATCCCATGATTCATTGTGCACCAAGTTTGTTCTTGAGAGGGCAGAACTTTTGCAAAAACAAAAGTGCATTCTTGGTATTGATAAACGCCCCATCTATCTTGTATTCTTGTCCACTTATTATGCATTATGGATCAAGATGAACATTTTTTTCTGTCCTTCATGATGTGTGGAACCTCCATCTTGGAACCGACTGATTTCCACCCGCAGGCCTTCCTGGATGCTCTGCAGAATAAGGCTGAAGCCAGCAGCTCCATCATTGGCCAGTTTGGCGTAGGCTTCTATTCCACCTTCATGGTGGCCAACCGTGTGGACGTCTACACCCAGTCTGCTGAGCCCGGCAGCCCCGCCTACAAGTGGTCTTCAGATGGGTGAGCGAGGCAGTGGGGCCAGATCAAGGGGCAGGATCATTGTGGGGGTGCGTGGGGGCAGTAGTTTTTCGTACTGAGCAATGAGATGGCTGTCCTCCCTCCCTCAGCTCAGGGCTGTTTGAGGTCGCTGAGGCCAGCGGGGTGAGACCCGGGACCAAGATAGTTCTGCACCTCAAAGACGACTGCAAGGAGTTCTCCTCTGAGGACTGTGTCAAAGGTGTGGGACTGGGGGCATGGGGGGGTGATGGGGTATGAGGCTTCTGAGGTTCATGGTTCTAACAGAAACTGATGCTCTTCCTGCTCTTCTGCAGAGGTGGTCACCAAATACAGCAACTTCGTCAGCTTCCCCATCTTCCTGAATGGGCGTCGACTCAACACCCTGCAGGTGGGTGTGGTCTCTGCAGGCTGGGGGGAGGGGGGGTGGTATTCTGGCACTTTACTCCAAAGGAACAGGCATTGCTGCCCTGTTAATATGCAGCACTTTCTTTGGGATAAATTTCTCTGTCAGTTTGATTTGTTAGATCTCGTGTTGGATTAAGAATCAGGATTTGCAGAGTAAGAGTCAAAGGGAAGCTGGTACAGGTGTGTGTGCATGTGCATGCGTGTGCGTGTGCGTGCTCCCTGTGACATGTCGCAGCCTCGTTCCCCAGGCCCTGTGGATGATGGACCCCAAAGACATCAGTGAATGGCAGCACGAGGAGTTTTACCGCTATATTGCTCAGGCGTACGACAAGCCGCGCTACACGCTACACTACCGCGCAGACGCGCCCCTCAACATCCGCAGCATCTTCTACGTGCCCGACATGGTGAGTGTGTGATGGCGGTAAGGGGGGGGTGTGCCTGGGCTTACCGCGTCAGTCCTGTCTACAGAAACCCTCCATGTTCGACGTGAGCCGGGAGATGGGCTCCAGCGTTGCCCTGTACAGCCGCAAGGTTCTGATCCAGACCAAGGCCACCGACATCCTGCCCAAGTGGCTGCGCTTCCTCCGTGGTCAGTACTGCCCCGTCTGCTGCTGCCTTGGGCTTCATCTGCCTTGCGGTTTCTTTGCTCTACTCTGCCACACCGTTGCTCTGTTCTCGTCTTCTGCGTGTAGGTGTGGTGGACAGTGAGGACATCCCCTTGAACCTGAGCAGAGAGCTCCTCCAGGAGAGCGCCCTCATCAGGTGAGGAATGGAATTTCAGGACACTCACACGGAGCTTTTAATGATCATGTGTTTGACTTATCGGTCTTTTCTGGGGTAGTGTTGCACAGGCAGGGGGCTTCACTTTCTGGGCTGCCTTATTTCCTGTTGACCTTGGACCCCTCTGTCCCCTCTCCAGGAAGTTGCGGGACGTCCTGCAGCAGCGTGTGATCCGGTTCCTGCTGGACCAGAGCCGCAAGGAGCCGGAGAAATACGCCCGCTTCTTTGAAGACTATGGGCTCTTCATCAGGGAAGGCATAATCACTACAGGCCAGCAGGATGTCAAGGTAGCGTGGGGCAGGGGGCAGAGCCTCCGGTCAGAGGGCTAACGTAGGCCTGTGTGTCACCCCGCTGCCGTCTCGCTCATCCGTGGCCAGGAGGACATCGCAAAGCTGCTGCGGTTCGAGTCCTCGGCGTTGCCGGCTGGCCAGCAGACCAACCTGCAGGAGTACAGCTCGCGCATGAAGGCTGGCACCCGCAACATCTACTACCTGTGTGCCCCCAACAGGCACCTGGTGGAACAATCACCCTACTTTGAGGCCATGAAGAAGAAGGAGATGGAGGTGCGTGTGTGTTCTGGCTGCTCCTTGGGATGACTCTGGGGTGGGGAGGGTCCTGGCTGCTCTGTGGAGTGACTCTGGGATGGGATGGGGGGGGACCTGGCTGCCCT
>JABFEB020000044.1:10730287-10746174 GCA_019775895.2 Stomatorhinus ivindoensis
AGTGGCTTCTCCCAGCTCAGGTGAATCAGAGACCAGGTCACCTGCTGTGAAGGACTGGCTGGCGCCCCCTCCAGGCTGAACCCTGACCTTACACCTCTTGCTTCAACGGTCAGAGTCCAATCACACCATGGAATAAGCGGTTATTGAAAATCCATCCGGTGTGTTTTTGTTCAGAATTATAACATTAATTTTTCGCCCAAATGTTATGGTCAATATTATATCAACATTTTACAAAATATCCTGAAAATGTATAAGGTTTGTCTATTAATGTTTATGCTGGGTTATATATTTGTGACAGCAGATGGCGCTGTTAGACAGGTGATCCCTTTGTATTCCCGAAACACACACGGCTCTGTGATCTGAGGTCGCGTCATTATTGCCAGTGTCGGTACATCTAACACGTTAGAATGTATGCTGTGGACAGCTTTATTTCAAACTAACGAATATTCTATACAGTCACAAAACTAGGCGCATGGTTTATATATTTCCATATTTTTCTTACCGTGTGTTAATAAGCATTTCATGAGGCCTGCTGCATTCAGTGTTTCATTATACCGGAGCGGGGTAAATCACGCAACCGCACTGATACCAGGGGGGAGGGGTTCTATATAGGGAATATAAATGGGGTCGCAGCGTGGAATTTAGGTCATTTCTGAGGTATTATTGGGGTGTAATGCATAAAGAGTAATCCAGTAATAAATATGCAATGGATTTACCTTTGAGTGGCATTTATTTTACACAGTGAGCCCATCGGAATACCTGCAGGCGAGGGAGAGCAAATGTGTATTTTAGGACTGCTAAATAGACATGAAGATATGGAAAATCATTTACGTTATATAAGATTCATAGGGTTTCGCCGCATAACTTACGTTTAAAGAGTTTCGAGGACTTCTTGCTTGGTGGAGAAACTTCTGTTTACACGAGAGTAAATTAAATGAAAGGCAGCGGTGATGAGCTGAATTTCAAACACTTTTATCCGGGATCAAAAGCAATGTCAAGGTTTGCCTGCTTTTCCCTGAACTTGAAATGTGAAAGACAGAGAGAGCAACTTTACATTTTAATCCACCGAGGTTTAATTTGTCTTAAACTGACAATGAACGAGATCGAAGTTGAAAGCGAGGTTTATTCTGAGAGCTCTACAGCCCTCCTCTTGATTGGAAATCAAAAGCTTCCCGTGCCTTTAATATGCGCGGCTTATTGACAGGCGAGGGGGGATAGGAGAGCATTGTCCGGGAACGCATGACTCCAGCGATAGCGGCAGCCGGGGTTTCAAAGCGACGGGTCCCTTTCATGTGCTCTCCTGTGGTGCGGTGGGGAAAGTGCTGTGTCTCCCGAGTTCCCATCACCATCTCACAGATCGCGCCCGTACCTCCTACCGTGCCACCCAAGGCACTTTAAGGTAGCGGAACTCTACTAGATACGTCGGCCACGCACCTACCATTTACTGACCACTAGGGGCGCTGTTGAGAGGCTGCGGGTTCAATCTCATGCCACTGTTGCGTCTGGACGTGACTAAAATAAGGGAAGCGCATCACCCAGCGGGAGCAAAATATTAATGTGCGTGTCCGCACAAATGGAAAGGTGCTATTGACGGCTGGCAAGCGCCCCTACTGCCGAAAGTGTTCAAAGCCGCAAGTGCCTCCCTCCACAAAGGCTCCGGGCTCGGTGTCAGGAGTGACGGAAGGGGAGTCGTTTGTTAAAAGGCAGCTCCGTGCCTCCCCCCCCCCGCCCACGAGAATGTCTGACTCAGGCCCGGCGGCCGCTCGCCGGTGTCGGAGGAATTAGGGCACCGTGTAATTACGCACCAAACAATGGAAATGTCAGCGCGGCGATGGAGGAGGGAGAAGCCTGCTAATGCAGTGCCTTTAGTGCCGGGATGGGAAAGTGCCTCCGCCGTGAAAAGCTTACATCACTGTTTATGGATGAAACACGCGGCGTGTGATGGAAACGGAGGGAAGCGCCCGAGAGCTTCCCGATGCCATTACATCACAGGGCCGTCTCCTCTAGCCTAATACTATAGTCTGTTGTACAGAAGATTGGATGTATTTAAAGCCAGTATCGTTTTATATCGCCTTATTGTACCACATGGATGTTTTAGATCACATATGGAAAATATATAATTTTATTTTTATTTTTGCCTGAAATGTGTTAAATGGTGGAAAACTGCATGGAGCTTAAGACAAACGCGTCTACATACTGTCAGCTGTTAATTTCGACTGTTAACACTCGCTTCGCCCTTTAGTTAAGCGGCCTGCTTTTTGTCGCGCAGGTCCTAGTAACGACAGGTTGTCCATTTGCCCTGTGGAGAACCTGCTTGGTTTATTTATGCGTTTCTCGGATTTTACAGGGAAATTTTACCGAAGGTTAGCCGAACTTCGCACGGATCTAGGCAACACGTACCTGCCCCCCGTCCGCCCAGCAGGTAGCCGGGTGACAGATGGAGGCTGGTGGTTAGGGAGCCCACCGGGGAAAGCAGCGGAGGGCGTCGCGGACGCGGTCTGGCTCTGGCCGTTTCCGTACCACGGCGATCAATAACATTTGCCGGCGAAGCATTATGGAGTTAATGTGGCCCTGGGGGACCCAAAGGACTTTTCTATTCCGCTGACACACAAACATGCCCGAAGAGGCGAGGAAAGAACCGCGAGAATGATGACGCTATTCAAAGTTTTATCTGCCCGTGGCACCGGCTTAAGCCGTACGATCCGCTTCCCGGCGCCATTGTTCCCCCAGTGTCCCGGTGAAAAGGCAAGAGGTGACAGTCGCCGGGGCGGAGGTGTGATTGAGGGTCCCATTCCTCCTCGGGCTGTCACGCCTGTCATTCACGTAGCGCGGCGGCCCCCTGCTATTCTGACAGGCTGAAATTCAGCGAGGTTCTTTCTTCTCCTTCACGGGGCATAACGGTGAGAAACGGCAGCACCACAACATACTCTCCAGGGTCAGGAGAAGGTGCCTGTTCGTGGACGTTCACACACATACCTTCCTTATATCCGTACACGTGTACGCCCTAATCCGGCTTCTGCAGCACTTCTTCTCTTCGTGCTGAGGATCTTTAAGCCTAAGGACATTCCCCTGTTTCATTACCACAGCGTTTTCACACTGGGTAATATTAGTGAAAATAATTATAGCTGCGATTAAAGCTACAGTCTTGCTCATTTATGTATGTTATGTATGATTATAAGCACCTTCATCGACGGTACAACAATGATGCTCGCAGTAATCTTTAATTAACAGCGGAATTCAGGACTGTAAAGCCATCTGGTAACACTAATACTAACACTAATACTATTATTTACCTTTTGTGGAAGTACGGCTACATAGGAATTGATTGGTTTTCTCATATCCCATCTTGCTCCCCTATAAGACACACAGGCACGGGTTCGAGCAGGCTCAGCCATTTCCCTAGTGCCCTGGAGCCGTTTCTAGGGTTTAGGGCCAAAAACATAATATGATTACTCTGCTGGTCCATGGGATGTAAATGTTTGTTTTCATAAGAGCACTATGGTTTAAAAAAATATTTATTCAAGTAAATAAAGCAATTTTTTGGGATCTCACACTTCTGTTCCCCCATCAGCACATGTTCTGTACAGCCCGCAACCTGCAGTGCTTAGCGGCCGGATGGGGTCCCATTCTGTTTGCTAATCCTGCCCCAATTGGCAGGAGTGTCAAGCAGCGGGTTAATCCCCTCACAGATCCCGCTCCTGATGCATGACACCCGGCCGAGGACGATTCCGCACACCGCCCCTTAGACACCCAGCGGACTGCAGACGTCGCTGTGGAGTGATGAGAGGGTCTCATTCATCCGTGTGTGTGCTCCGGCAGGGGAATCTGGCCATCTATTGGGAGCTCTGGGAGAGGAATCTGGGCTGTATTGGGAGCACTGGAAGACAACCTAACTTGTATTGCAATCTCCGGGAAGGGAACCTTGCTGTATATTGGGAGCTCTGGGAGGGGAACCTGGCCTGTATTGGGAGGTCTGGGAGGGGGATCTGGCTGTGTTACACATAACACGTAACAGATTGGATTTAAGTTTAAAGTGGTATCGCAGATAGCAAGGTGAGGGACACACCTTTCTTTGATTCCCACACTCTTACACCTCTTATATAAGTGTGTAAGTGGGAGTGTGTTATTTTTCGTATTTACATATCTGTTTGCATATGCCCTGAAAGTGTGTCGTACCTGAGGCCATTGAGTCCAGACGCCGCAGCAGTGCGTCACAGTGCGTCCCGCTTCCCACCTGCCTCTGCCTTCCCCGCTCTTGCTGAAGGCCAGAGACGCTCCCGCTCCGCTTCACGCTGACCTCGTTACCGCATATAGAACTTATACCGCATGCCGTCATTTTGAAAAACCCGGCTAGCTGCCGCCGCACTTCGTTCGTCTCCCGCAGGTCGGCGCGGCCGCCATTAGATGGCGCCAGAGCGTCGATGTGAGCGGAGAAGCCCGCGGCAGTCGGATGCGACGGGATCTTTGAGACGCCTCCGTGGCCGGGGTCTCAGTGCTGACACAGCCATTCCGGTTCCCATGCCGGCGAGCAAGTCAGCTACTCCCTGTGCTTGTGCAGCAAGTCACTGTGGAGGCGGCCTGATGCCATTAAAAAGCGAGTGTTGGTCCTGGGCCTGGGAGGCGACTCTGTTTACAACAAATGGCGTCCTTTCCGGAGCCTGACTGTATGTGCGGAAGCTTTGATTTTATATTTCACATTAAAAAAAATCACTGATATAGGGAAGCTGGTGTTTATCTGTACATTGGTGCCTCATGGGAAGACAGTTTAGTGATGTCATCCTCTGCCGGCTTGGCCGAGTCAACTAATACCCAGGGCTGGTTTTACCTGGGCTTCTCCGGTCATGACTGGCACGAATACATTTTCAGAGGTCTGTTTATTGTCCTGTGGGGGCGCCATCGTGCACGTCTGCCTGCGCCTACTCGCTAGGAGCCTGCAGGCATAATGAACTGTTTTCCACTGGCTCTCCCCGCCCGACTCGCCGCCTGGAGAGAGTAGCGGGGGCTCGGCTGTCAGCCTGCTCCCTGTCAGGTCAGCTTTTTTTTTTTTCCCCTTACGTGGGATACGACAGAAATGTTAATAGGCCTCAGCAGTGGTACTGTAAGTTGCGTAATCCAGGGGGTTACATAATTACCTGACAGCAGCAAATACGGGCTCCGGGTGCTGAAAATGTCCACTCCTGTCAAAGCACACCTGACACGTGGAAATAATAACGCTATTAATAAAATATTTACTTTAACAGGCAATTCTGATAGTTATTACAAAGCCTCCTTCATATTTGATGTCCTAAGAATTCTCTTTTTTTGTATCGATATAATGCACTTCCTGTATATTCAACATTATTTATGTCCTTGATGGATACTGTGGGGAGATGTCATGTCTGACTCCAGACTGGTGCTTTAGAAATGCTGCCGGATCCGTCCGGTTGCAGGCAGCTGTAGAGGAACGCCACGGACAATAGACTGGCGGTTGAGACTTTGAAGGTGAAGGACCTGATGGCAGGCATTTGGCGAATGTAAGAATCAAGGATATTTTACTGTCATTCCAAAACAGTTTATTAAGCTGAACAGGAGCAGGGAAACGGATGAGACCACAAGGAGTCAAAACAGGAAGGTGAATATGAGGGCGGACACAGGCAGATAGGAGGAGCGATATCAATGATTCGTCTGGGCTGACAAGACAAACAGGTACTTAAATGCAAAGGACTGAGGAAGAGTAACGAGCAACGGGCGTGGCTTGGCAGGACGTAACAGAGCCCCCTCCTCAGTGTGTGCTCTCCGGGTATGGAGGACAAACGGGAGAGGGGACCGTGCTAGGGGGAACACACGGGGCTGGGGACACCAGAGGGGCCGGACAGGGTAAACGAAACAGACACCACACAAGAACGGAAGGGCTGAGGCAACAGAACAGGATAGTCGGTACCACAGCGGACATGGAAGAGGCAGGGGCTGGACTAGAGACCCAAAGGATAGTGGGACAGGTGAACACTGGGGCCGCACAGATGAACTGGACCGAAAACAGGACGAAACCAGGCACCAGGGACAATGGACTAGGGACCAAAGGGAAAAACACCAGACATGAACCAGAACCAGGGAGCAGGAGAGACACAAACTGAGACAGACCGAATGCATCACACCAGGGAACAGCTGACAGACAAAGGACAAGACACGTGACGTGACTAGAGGCATGGAACAGACTAAGACTAAACCCGGGACAGCAGAGAGGACACGCAGAATGACACATACCAGGACAGGACAGGGATGGAAACACAGGGGGCACAGGCTGAGACAAAACAAAGGCAGGACAGGGACGACTGAGGGAACCCAGGAGAACTGGGCAGCAAACCTGGGACGCAGGGCTGGAGCAGGAGCCGGAGCCACAGGGTGCCAGGCGATTTCTTCCCTGGGCCTCTGCAGGAAAGTTGCCCAGGTGGACAACATTGGGACGACTGGCACGGATAGTGTGCCGCTGTCTCCCCCTCCAGGAGATGGAGCTTTGACCCATCTTTGGGTGACACCACTGACCGTACCAGGCCCACGAAGCAGGACTTAGGGCAAGGCTCAGAGGGTCCCACTCTAAGTCCTCCGGCAGATCATCTTTCAGGTCGACCCAACTTGCCAATGACTGGGTAGTCAGGCATCAGCCTGGCGGTGACCTGCAGGGAACACGGAGGCCACCGAGGCGACAACGGGACTGCGGGAGGTGACAAGACCGCATCTGACAGGACAGCAGGAGGCAGCATGGCTGGAGTCAATGGGATGGCGGATGCTGATGGGACAGCAGGATTTGATGAGGCAGGTGCAGTCAGGACAACTGGAGGCCAGCAGGGCAAAGCCAGGACACCACTGGGGCTCTCTGCAGAATAACACAGCTGCTGTGGGACTGGGTGTAGGCAATGTGGCCCCTCTTGGGCCGGGAGCTGGGGACCTGGGCGGAGTGGCCTTCTCTGGGCTGGGAGCCTGGACCCTGGACGGAGCAGCCCTCTCGGGCTGGGGATGAGCTCTGGAGGGACAGGATGAACAGGGTACTAGCGGCTGGGGTTTGGAGGATCGTGATGAGCAGCAGCCTCTCCTGAGCCAGGCTCTGGAGGCACAGCGGTGGTCTCCCCTGGGCAGGGCTCTGACTGCACAGGGTCAGGCTGGCTGAAGCCGCTCGGCGCCGTAGCTCTCCGCAGCTCACCACAGCTTCTGGCTTTGGCCAAAGGAAGAGCAGTGTATGGACAGGCATGGCTCATCAGGGCTACGGTAGGAAGGAGACAACTCGCTTTGGATGGCCATGGGACCTTTACTTGCACAAAAACGTTTGAGATCAGAATGAAGAATAATTGGGTCAGAGAGATAACCAATCAGATTGTATGGGGGGTGGGTCCAAGCAACTAGAGGAGTTGGGACCAGCCAATCAGATGTGACCATATCAAAGACGAAAATGTTGCTGATAATGCAGATGGATGGAGAGACTCGTAGACAGAGGTTTCATTTGTTTATATAAACTGGCTCAGCTTTGATAATGTCAATGGGTGGTAGCTTTGAAAACCAAAGCTTTTGAGTTGGGACATTCATTCTTGGCGCTGAAAGTAATGAAAATGAGCGATCCTCTGTTAGCACAGGTCTGGTCACCTCTACCAGCATGCAGTCACATGCCGGGTACAAACTTGGACTGCAGTGTCTCAGATAAATATTAAATAGACAATTAAATAGTCGGTCATATTACACAGTACATTGATGGATTAGCAGTATAATGTCTGTGCTGCCCTTAAAAAAGTGTTCATTAATGACGTAGCTGTGGTCACATTCACCGGATTGGACATAACAGAAGGTAAATGCAACACCAGATTTATAATGTATTGAGTCGTTTCTCACCTCTCGGAATTCAGGTGCGAATATTTTTCTTATTATAGATAAATACACAGCAAATCGTCGTGTGGCTATTTTTAACTTGCCTTACAGTCAGTGACCATTTATCAGCAGCCCGAATACGAAACGATGATGATACACAACCATAGTTCATCAAGCTATTTATTTAAAGTAAACCCGCAGATTAAATTAGCACAGAATATTCTGGAGTCTCGATGGTGACAGCGTTTTGTTATGCCGACACGCATTATGCTGAGGCTGCACTGGATCTCTGTATTTCTGCTGCGGGAATCTGGGTCGTGGCGAGTGAATAAAAGGCCCCGACTCGTTCGCGTGCCCCCGCCCCCCCCCCCTTATGTGATGTCCCGGCTGACGTCTTTCATCCTCAGCTGACTATAGCAGCTAGGCCAGATGTGCGGAAGACGTGCGCGGGTCCCCTCGCGTGGACGCAGGATCACGCCCCCCCCGCTTTGCTCTCTCTGTTTTTATTCCGGCCCTAAAGCCGGGGAGCAACTTGTAAAGTGTCAGAATCTTAATCAAGCTCTCTGATGGATGCTGTAGCACATGCACCCCCCAGGCCAGCATTAGCGAGGTCAGCGTCCATATTTCACGAGTGCGTTCCGGCTCGCTGAACCGCGGCACATTCCCGGGTTGGCGCGAGGCAACCATTTGCCTTTCTAGAACCTTCCGTGCGACGGTTTCCACTAAGCCTCGACTGGGGGGGGGGGATCAGCTCTTCCTTGCAGTGGCCGGTTGGGTGACGTCATTGTTAGAGATGGATCTTTTTTAATCGCCGAGCCAAACGGGCCCGCAAGAACAGTGCAGAGTTCGCTGGTACTTCTACAGTCCCCTGGGTCAGTGGGCTGGTTCGGATTGTCGCTGTATGAGTTACGCGTCTGTTTATGACTGTAGAAAAGCTGAAGGGAAGGCTGTGGTTTTAAGTCTGGCAGTAACGACATTTTTCTTTTCTATTTATTAATTATTTTTTTTGTCCACGTGTGCACTGTGTGAGATTCCCGTCGTAAAAAGCACACTTTCGACAGCTTGTGGATAGCTGTTCACGTTCGAACATCTCAGCAGCAGTTTCGCTGTGGTCCTTTTGGGATATCGGCGATTGTCCCTGAGCTGAGGCTTGAGCAGAGGTTTGGGGGAGATAAAAAAAGTGCCTCACCCACTGTGAGAAGAATGGGGGGGGGGCAGCATGAATAAATTGTACCACTAGACCCTGAAAGCTGTCCCTCTCTCAACCCATTAAATGCAGCATTTTGAGGCACAGAAATGGAGTGAGCGGTAACAGAAAGCCCCCGCTTAGTGATCAGACCACTATGTGGCCTCTGGGATGTCACCGAACTTAAAAGGACTGTCACCCGATGTCACCCGATGTCACCCATAAATCAGTCAAAAGGGGATAGTCATTTACTCGTAAAAAGGTGACACGAGATTTCAGAATGGAATCCAGACCCGGCTTTTACTGACCTCACGAAAACCATCAAATGGAAAAACACTTAATATCTGTGACAATGGCAGTTCAGTCATTCTTTAACAATGAAGTATATTAAACATTGTAGGAAACTTTATTATTGTGATTAATATAATGACAGGAAGGGCAGAGATGATGATGTAACCTGCTTTGTGAGAATGTCTGTTCTGAATGGACTCTTGAGTCCTGATCTGTAGTGAGTGGATGGATCACTGTAATGTTAAAAATGTGAAGAACTGGTTTCAGCTGTAGCTGAGGTACCACACTATATGGCAAGTGGGATAAGACTAACAGCAGCTATAAATACACAGTATATACAGTACAACCACAGGAAGCCTTTTTAGTCGATGGCTTAAATGAGAGTAAGGGTGTCCAAGAGGGGGTCGGGGAGTCACGGTGGCACTCTGATGACCTGGGTACATGCATGTGTATGTACACGTGTGTGTGTGTGTCTGTGTGTGAGAAAGAGAGAGAGTGTGAGGTTGAGTATAAGGTGAATCTACATGGGTGCAGCATTACAGTTGCATTCTGATGACTCATCTCCGCTGCATAATGCGGCCGCATGACATGATACATGACATATTTGGTTGCTTAGCAACTTTCCCCCCATACACAGGGAATGAGAGATGATGTCGTTTAATCTTCCACCTGTCTGTAGGGCTGCATGCTTTAAGGGTACAACAGCAGCGGCCCTGTCAGGCTGCTCTCACGGTGTGGCCCGGTTTGAGAGCCCGCGCTCGTGCTCTGCTTATATAAGCAGAACTATGTATCCAGCCTGTTTATTTATTTACTTAGGTAATCTAAGCACGGCCCTTAATTGAAAGACATCGATTTTTGTCAGTCAGATATTCTGGTGCTTCAACATGAATACAACATGAGGAATAAGGACACAGCAGCTTGCCGTTTGGAGGGAGCTCATCTCCTCATTCGCGGAGAACGGGGTGTTTGGTATGTTTTTAATTATATATTTACTCAGTTTAAATGTCTTCAGGCAACACGTATTCATGGAAGACAATAATAATAATAATGCTAATTAAATGTGACCCAATCCCAGTGCAGTTTGAGTATATTAAATATTGAGCTTGTCAAAAGCTGGTGGGTTTTTTTTTTTTGGAAATATTGTTTGTTAAGGTAAACATGGAGGTTTTCCTGTCTGATTGCTCAGAGGCGAGTATTTTATCGCTTCGATTTGACGAAGGCCGACCTCCACGCAAGACGACGCATTTCAAAATGGTTCATGTAGAGGTTTCTGAAGGGTTTGAAACTCATTAAGAAAAAGGTGCTGTGACTCGCTGAGGACACCCCAACGTCGTGTAATGAGCGTGTCAGCGTTTGCAGTGCGTTCGGCTTGAGAATCTGTCATTTCGGTAATTAGTGAGTCTGCCTGGGCCTCATCCCTATCGGAAATCCTAGCCTGAGCCCCGGAACGCTACAGCGCCTGCTCTTAATCCCAGGAACGCCGCTCCGATGACAGGGAAACGAAGCAGTGCTGCCTTAGTTTTCCTTCAATGGCCGCTTGTGTGCCCGCACAATATTTTCCTCTCTGGACTTTGAAATGCAGGTGTTCTTAGCACCTTCTGGAACATTCCGGCTCTGCATCACTGAGAGGAATAGTAAAAGCGACTAGTTCTGGTGGTTTTCTTTCCTTCAGTCCCTCCCTGCAGGTGATGCACAGACTGACACGGCAGCACATGGTGTCCCAGGGCGGTACAATGCAGAGGCCCACAGATCCAGGCCCTGTGTGGTCTTCAACCTCGTCTGAGAGTGTGATGGCCACAAGACACCCCGGAGAGTTCCGTTCATTTGCCAGCGTTGGCCAAAGCCGGGCGTCACGTTGCCGCAGTGGTGGACGCGCATCTGATGCCCAAGAAGGAGAATTATGACTTTACGGCAGCTTGTTTTGCTGTGGACGATTTTGGCTCGAGTGGGAGGCTTCCCGAGATCCCGCCGGCAGCATCAGAAATCAGAAACAGCCGCGTTCACGTTTTTATTACCAGATTGGAACTTAGCATGATGACTCCAAAAGGGGTTGCCTAGGAGATGGGGAGCGCGATGTATCGCAAATTGGGGTTAGAGAGATGTAAAGAGTGACACATTAGCTAGCAACTGGGGCCGAGGCACAAAGCACCGGCGACTCTGGGTTGTCTGGGTGAATCCCAAATGCCCTGGCTGGCAGCTTCCTGACATTATTCTGCCTAATTAACGGCGAACTTTGGTGTGGTTCCCCGCCACCAAGTACCCCCATCCCCCCAATTTTTTTTTAGGTTACTCGCTAAATTAGTTCTTAGATTAGTCGACTAATAGAAAAAATAATTACCAGATTAACCAATACAAATCGTTAGATGCAGTCCTAATGGTTGGCATCAGATTGTTGATGAGTGTGCATGTGGGGAGAATTTTTACGTGGGGAAAAGATAAATATATGTATAAAATGTCCTGCACTTAAGAATACCACTATATGCCCGTGTGATGTATGGATTAATACAGACAGACACCCAGGAAAGACGCGTTTCCTGCTCTTCCTCCCTCCTCGTTTGCACGTTCAGCTTCCCTTAATCAGACTGCAGGGGGCAGTAGGTAATTGTGTAAAAAGTTGATCTGCAAAATGAGATGAAGTCAATTAGCCACACGTCTGCTTTCTGCGCGTGGAGCGCTCATTTGGGATTGCCACTCTTTCATTTTTTACGCCCATCGCCGTATCGCTGATATCAGCAATAATGCCGCAGTAATGTAATGCTTTTCGTATGATTTTTTGCATATTTTAATAAGATTATTTCCCCTTTTCTATGGTTTTCAGTTAAAAGGGAGATAATTTAGGGGTATCTCGATACCAGGTCAACATTTCCCGAGTGAAGTTATTTACATGTTAAAACGCGGAGGTTTGCTCATGACTGCGTTTGCTCCGATGCTGTGAAATGTGTTGGGTGTCCCAGCTATCAGGATCTGACCTGGATTGGTTACTGCTGTACTGAAAAACAAATTAAAATCTTGTTTATATGATTTTCTCCTGAAGTAAATGTATGATTTCATCCATTTCAAACTAACAAACAGCACTTGGCATCGTTGAGAGAAATTATACTAAGTGAAAAATGATTTAACTTCAGTCTTGTAGCAAAATGCAGTTTTATGTCGGAGCTGAAATGAAGGTTTTTTTTGTTTTATGGTTATTATCACGTTAAAGATTGATGCTCTGAGGGATGGTGTTATTCTGCCATTTCCTCTGCTAAACACGGCGGAGTTACAATAACATTTTGTGGGACGGATTGTTCATAAAATCATCCCGCATCTGCACAGCGGACCTGGTTTCAGCCTGACAGCCCTCAGCGATCATTCATGCTGCCTGTTTTTTTATTAGTTATCCAACGAAGCTTCATTAAGACAGGAAGAATAAATATAAACTCAGAAGTTAGAGATTTATAGCGACGGAAATGCCTCCGAATTGTTTTGCCGCGCACTCCGAAAAGACTTTCCTTCTCGCTCTTTGCATGATGTGAATCCGTCTCCGTGTTTTATGACACCGCGTTTCCCGTAAGTGGCTACAGCCGCAGAATCCATCACAGGGGGGTAAAAATGTGTGTGAAAAATGCCGGATCAGCGCGGCGTACTGCTTGAATATTAATCGCTGAAGAAACGCTAGGAGTCGGAGTTTGCCATCGCCCGGGAAGCGCATCCTGGCGCATTTGGGTGGGGATGGAGACGAGAGACTGAGGTCAGCTGCTAATCTCAAACAACACCCTGCACCACACAATCGGAAGAGAAACATCTGGCTTTCCACAATACAGTATTTTCAATGCAACATTGGTTTTCCGATTCATGATCGTTCTTTCCAACGCGGGACATGGTTACCCACGCATGACAACCGGAGGTCCAGGCCGCAAGCAGTGACCCGTCACCAGGCCGCTATTGCGACCGCCAGCTGATATCCAGGCCGCAGCGCGATTGCCGGCAGGATTAATGAGTCGGGCGTGCGTCTGTCAGAGTGAGTCCCCTCAGGTCAGGGCGCGCTGGCGCCTCGGCTCGCAGCCTCTGTAACACCATCTGGCAGCGCGGCCCTGGTTGTTTTTAGAAATGCTGCTGATCTTGCATTTCTGCTGCTTCTCCCCCCCCCCTCCCCCCGAGAGGATACGTGTCCCATTAAACTGTTAGGTACAACTTTCTACATCTGCATATCTCCCGGCCGCCGCATTCGAGACGACCGCAGAGCATCGCGATGGGGGAAATATTAAAAATATTGATTTTATCATTTATTACTCCGCTGCCTGTATTGATTGCCATGCTGGACAGCGTCCAGGCGATATGTCTTACGGGGCGGCGGGAGCGGGAATGAGATCATGCAGGAATCGCTAATGAAGCGCAGGCCCCGTCGGCAGCCCGATTCTCGGGGTGAAGTCCCATTAAATGTTTTTCGATGGCACTGTGGACCCAGGATAATGGGGTTTATCGCGCTCCTGCCCCCGTGGCGCGTGACGCCATAATCTATTCTCACAGGCACACATCCCAGGGACAGCCGGTCCCTCTGCTGTGTATTTCGGAAGGCCAGGCTGGTGGTGGCGCCCTCTAATGGTTCCAGTGTTTTGACGTTATGTTAATTTGTTGGTGGGACTCCTCACCTTCAGTGGCTAAACTTTTAATCTCTCCCGTTATGCTGCGACACGCCAGTGAATCTGAGCATTGATGACATCGCAGGTGATAACGAATGATTAAACAGCAATTAAGAATCACACACTGCATCGGATGTACCTCCTGAGCCTGGCCTGCAAAAATTCCTGTCACAAGATTGTGCCCTGAGCAACTATGCCACCTGCTGGTCATAAAGTGTCTTTAAGACCCCATTTTACCTAGAACCTGATTGGTGCTGGGATTATCAGAGATGCACATGCCATCACTGGTCACATGTTGCATGGCCTTAAAGTTACCCAGAACAGCACAATCGTGAATATTATGTTTTATTTAGTAGACACTTTTATCCAAAGCAACATACATGTGTTTTGAGAAAGCAGAGTCAGACAGTCTCTGCAGCAACTGGGAGTGAATCGACCCAATGGAGAAATCACTCTGAAAGCCCTTGGATTTGAACCAGCAACCTTCAAATTAGAGTGACAATGCCCTGACCCACTGAGTCACCCACCACCCCATTATATTGAGTCATGGCACAACCAATGTGAACATCCGACCATTTGGTGCAGTAACCCTCTTGTTGTATGCATGTGTGTTTTACTCTCCAGGCGCAGAGGTTGTGCTTGGGAAAGGTGTTTGATAAATACAGCACAGCCACGTTAAAAAGCAGAAGGTGGGGTAGAGTGGAAGGGACAGCCAAGAAACAGCAGCAGCCCTTCCCATATGTGTCCGTCTGAGGCGCTTAAAGGTGCTGAAAAGAAAGTGATGCAGAGACAGGACATTACTGGGTCAGGCTGCTGGGCCCCTGTGGAAACGGACCTCTCAGTGGATGGATGGTGGGTTGTTTCTGTTAGTTAACATTGTGTAATTCAGATTGTTGATGGCATTTGTTAAGCCTGAATCTTAAGCACAGAGACACGTAAAACATTGTGCCACCTGTCATCTTTTTTTAAAATATGTGTTGCAAACATACTGGTATCTTTGGTGGCTTGGGGGGGGTGGCCCCAGGTACGTGATGGGTTCCTGTGGGTTGCAGCATGGGGGCGCCCTAGAGCATAATCAGCATGTCGGCACCCCTGATTATATCTCTGCCCCCCAGATGGGGAGCGCTAATGTTGATCCACCGCACTTCGACCCAGGTAACCTCAGTTAGGTCTTTTCACAACGGGCTGCCAGAGCTGCTTTCCACTGCCTTTAATTGCACCCCATTAATTAAACAACGGACCAAGCAATCGGGCCCCTCTTTCAGGGGGAATCAGGGTGGGGAGGAATTCGAAAGGCATAAAAAAACTACTGAAACTGCTGTGTATGAACGGGTTTTTAATGATACCATCTTCAGCTTTGAAATCTGTTGTAATAAAATTTCTCCTCTGCTAATTTAGGATAATCCAAAAAGTCTGAGGATTAAGTCCTGTTCATCCTTTTAAATTGGGTTTCCAACACATTTTCCATTTAGACCATCACTCTAAAGGCTAATTTACACTAACAAAACCAGAAACGTATACAGTAATGCATATAACCCTGAAAGTCTTTAGTATTCTACCTGGATTGTGATGTTAATTAAATTACAAATTCTTCACTAATTATGGAACAAGATCTTTCCTCTGCATGTGAGCTTGGACCCCAGTTGTAAATGCCGGAGTTCATGCTGTAAACCTCACAAATGACACATGATGGTCGACCTTTTACAGTGCATTTGTTTGTTTGGCCTGGTTTTGGACCCTAGTTTTCTTATCTGGGTCCACAGTCTCCCCCGAAATGTCCATATGTGCCCTGTTACCTGAAGCCTGGGCAGGTCTCTCGGGAGTTCTCCAGATAAATGACTCTGATTCAGCTTCATTCCGTAATCGCTAATTGATTATTCCTGGCGTACCTCAAGGCTCCATCCTAGGCTCGCTCTGCTTTTTCATCCTCAGCCGCCAGCTTCCTCTGTCACGGG
>JABFEB020000044.1:10774992-10790693 GCA_019775895.2 Stomatorhinus ivindoensis
CATCCCTCGTCCACTCCCCCCCTCCCTGACTTTTCTCCTGCGCAGTTCTCGTTGACTGCCGTGGCACGCGGATCTGCTCGTTAAACACACACGTCAAGAATTGTTACCTAAGCAAAGGATTGTCAGCACGAGGGGAGGAAGGGAGAGTGGGAGAAGGGAGGAACAGAGGGAAGGAGCGGCTGCCTGGAGCGTTTTTCCCACGACGCCGCGGAAGTGTCAGCTTAATAATTATTTTTTTTACCCTCGCGAAAAGAGGAGAACTGTGAGCGTCGCAGAGCGAAAGAGGAGTCTGTGAGTTATTCCAGTGTCTGAGTGGAAGACCTGGGTGAAGTCAGGAGACTCTGGTCCGCGTCTGAAGCACTCAGCCCCTCGCTCAAGATGATGATGTATTTGTGGGTAGGTAATGTTTATATCTGTTACTTGTCGTTCGTGCGAGTGAGCGCGTCTAGGAAAAGAGCGTAACCGTGTCGGTCCCTTCGCGCTATCCGCCTCATTGCACGTTAATGTGAACCAACCGTCAGCTCCCATCTTCGTGCCGCAAGCGAGGGATGCTGAAGTAAGGTGAAGAGTACTTCGCTCTTTCCATGGTTTTTCCAACAGTGGATGGTGAGCATCACTTGGACCGTTTGCATGACGCAGTCGCGTGACTTCTTCGATCTGTCCCCTGTTCAGAAATCTCCCGGGTTTCTTGGCATTCCTGGCCGGGCCGTGCAGAGAAACGTCTGATACGAGGAGATGTACGGGAGACCTCGCTTCGTACGGTGGAGCCCTTGAGTACATGTTGCGTGGGTTCCGCAGTGGGATGTACAGGTTTGATGTAGTGATCCAGAGGAGGAAGAAGAACTGAACACAGCGTTAAGGGGAGTGAAACCTCAAACAGAACAGAGAGAGATGTTTGTTACTCCAGAAATTTTGCAGTCCTTCACACAACTTTAGGAAAACTTTCCGTGGCTCATAACTGAGACTTCCTGGCTTGTCGTCCCCCCCCCGGTCATATCAGGTCAAAGAGCATCCAGTAAACTTTGTAAAAACTCCCAGACTTTGTTAGCGGTCCCATTATCTGCAGGGCTGCAGCTCACACCACTGGAACGTCAGGGTGGGACAGGGGCTGCTGAGAGGGGTTTGCCTCTATGGATTAATTGCTGACCTAGACGACTCCCTTTCAGAGGACTCCCACAGAAGATGATTCACTTGACTGGGTGCTGTTACATGATGCGATGACCCAAATTGCACATTGACACCATTGGGTCTCAACTTCACTGAGCACCGCCTACCACTGGTTAAGGGTTTACTAAAAGTGTATTTATTTTCTCCTTTTATTAGGTACTTTGTTGAACATCAGAGAGTACATTGTGTATCCTCTGAGCACTGTGGTCCCCTCTGTCTGTGTTTATGCATCCTTATAAGACTCTTGTGGGAAGTGTTTCATAAAATCACTCACAGGAGCCTGGTGATTGAATTTAATGATGCACTGTAACATTTAACACTCCTAAAATTTATGTTTTAATGAACTTTTTAGAAGCTGCTTATTTAGTGGAGTACAATGCGACTGCTGCAACGTCGTATGTAAGACGCTGATTCTGTCTTTCCCCGGTCTTATGGCATTAGTGCATCGTCTGCAGTTGTTATTATAATTATTGTCCTTGTTGTTGATGCATTTTCTGGAGCATAATAAGTGATGCAGAATTCAGCATCTCAGCACTTCACTGTCCTTTGGGTACAGACTTCCCATGCCTTTGTCTCTTAGTACCGGCCATCTCTGCCTGTTTTTGAGAACACACTTCCCCTTTTTGAGTACAGACCACCCATTACTTTAAATTATTTCTGGCTGCAGACCTCGCTGTTTATATTTGAGTATGTCCCCTTTTTCTTTTTGAGTACTGACCTCCCTGCTTCTTTTTGGGCACAGATCACCCCCTGCTTCAGTTTGATTACAGACCACCCCTTGCGTCAGTCTGATTACAGACCACCCCTGCTCCTGTTTGAGTGCATACTCTCCCCTGCTTCTGTATGTGTACAGACCTCCCCTTAATTGTGGGTTGTTCACCTTTCCCGCGGTCTCAGGTGTCTCAATGTGACAGGAGGATGACTCCACCAAGTAACGCTTATGTTGCATTATTAAACAGCGCAGTTCAGCACGGTCGCCTAAACTGATTAAGAATCAGTAATTTTTTTAATAGGCCTGATTTTTAAATATGATTTAGTGAAGTTCGAGATGTGCACCTCTTACTGGGCAATACTGGAATTCCTTGAATAGGACTGAAGCCTGTAGGGGGCACCACGGTAATTGAAGTGTTTTTTTAAAAGCAGATACACTCGTGTCTAACAGTCCCGTAATGCCTGACCCTGAAGCTGAACTGCAGTGTGCAAATGTTGCGTAGATTAGCGCATTTCTCCCCATGCAGCTACCCACTGTCCTTCCTTATTCCATTGACAGCATTTTACGACACGTTGCAGAATTGCAGTAAGCAGGTCAGGTGGCCCCTCCACCCACAAAATGCCCAAAACGTGGGGTCCCATGTTCACGGAAGCACAGATCTCTGCCCTCGTCACAGCTCCCCTACAATGAAGTTGCAATACAGGGTGTTGCACTGGTCACCTACTTTTCTTTACTCTTTGGGTTGTAAATGCACAGTTTAGCAGTTTTTCCTGCACCAGTTTGGTCATCTGGTACAGCCTGTAGGTCTCTCAGTGACTGCTTGGTGCTGTTAGTGTGAATCTCAATGACTCTGTTGCTATACGTCCGTCAGCTACACAGTCCCTCTTATCTTAGTTACCCTAGAATTCGGTCTTTTAAAACTAAGAAAAAAAACAGTAATGAAAATATGAAATATGAAAATGAAAGTCCAGCTCATTGGCATGACAGAAAATGCGAGGGCAGATCACAGCAACTCCACCCTTAATTAATGCGACACTGAAATTTGCAAGGAAATGGCCAGTGGGGTATAATTGCTTTTCGAGATGCAACTTCAGCAGCCATGGAAATCCATCGGATGTGCCCTGCAGAAATGTTCCCAGTGATGTCAGAGGTCCGCACGGCACTGCATACCCCGCAGCTACGTTCCTCTGCCTAACAATGGGTGGCCGCTCAGCGGAATGTGCCGTAGATGTTGCGCCGTTTGTTGCGCTCCGACTGCTCAGCCCTTTAAACATGGCAGGATAATGCACATCCGCTTGACAGCCATCACAGGTAACACTTCGACAATAAAATGGAAAACTATTTCTATATACTGTACTGTGTGCTGTGTTGTGCTACATGAATTGTATTTTTTTCAGGTGTGTATATTTTACACCATTATGCCAACAAATTACATAAAAATTAATTATTGCGGTTGCTGCCAGTGTGGTCAGGCTGTGCTCAGACAGCCTCTATCTGTGATGTAGATTGTAATAAACCATCCCTAGAATTATCCCTTAGTAAACCTCCTACATGACACCTGAGTCATTTGCCACTGGGTCGGCATGTCAGTGGGTCTCAGGGGCCCTGGTGATGGACCCGTTTGGCACATAAGCTCCAGAAAGCACGCCTGATTAGGCCCTGGTGCATTCCTGCATTATCAGTGTGCTGCGTGTGCGGGAGGCGTTTGCTCCGAGCGGTCACTCCGAGCTGCCTCTCTGAAATCCCTGCGGATTCCCTCGTTTTACCACGTAGGTGTGAAGCTCATTACTGGGGCCCCGTGTGACTACGCTGTCCCTGTGCCTGTCTTCCTTATCGATGCCACTCGCAGAGTGATTTATTTGCGCGACTCCATTGTTTTGCTGGCGTTTCTGTGGCGATCAGATGACAGCACCCGGCTGCCGCTACTGCAGTGGATGCATACGGGGGCTGCAGGGTTGCCTCTTCCCCCCCCGCATTACCCGCATTTGTCTGTGCCGTGATCGCATTCTTTATTGTCTTTGGCAGAGCACTTAGCGATCGAGGTGAGGGGGGAGCACGACTTGCGGATCGATTTGCTCGCGATTATAGCGTCCGCGGCACAGCTTCTCGCCACGCGCTCTTATTGTGCCAGCGGCTGCCGCCGGCAAAGGGAGTGTATTTGAGAACGGGGGACATTTATTCAGTCACATGTCAGGCGGCCCTCACGGCAAGCGGCGGTGCACAGATTCCCAGGATGCGTCGGGATAAACACTCAGATGCACTCGCAGGTCACTTTGGCAGATCGGTGTAGCAGTGCGGTTATTACCCTGCGCTCCCCCTGCTCTCTCCCCTGGCAGAGCACGGCAGCGGCGCGGCCGAACGAGCTCAGGAAATGGGAATGCATTAAGGGAAGTGAACACAAGTATCAGTGGTAATACCACGGGTGTGAAAGGAGCTTCGGCAGGGATGAGAGGCTTCTCATTTCTCCGGCTGGCGAGACGGGCCCCGCCGCTGCGGCCCACATGTCCTGGGGCCGGGATTAAGCCGTCTTCTCGCTCTGGTCTGTCCACGTCTGGAGTAATTGCTGGGCACCGGCCTGGCTCCTGGTTCGAAAGGACGGAACGGAAACGTCACCTTCTCTGAATATGTGAAGCCGCCGTTTCCTTTCCTCAGGGAAACGGCCGCAGTTCCTATAGTGACCCATGGGATCAGTCAGATGTCTGCCATGCGGCGTGTTTTCTGACGACCTGATCCTTCATTCAGACCGAAACAGAAAGTTATAAAGATGCCGTGATACGCCACTGACCCAGCCATTTATTGGTATTAATGCGGATCATTAAGGGCTCTTAAGGACAGCATGATTTATGTGTAATGCAGCTAATTTGAAATAATCGCTGTGTTGTGAATGACTGATGGAGTGCTCCCTTGGAGTGTTCCCGGTGTGACGTGATCTGTCACACACTTTTTTATATAATGTTTGAGCTGCCCAAGTAGAAGTATGACACTGTACATGGTACCACATCTGTGAAACAAAAATGGTCACATTTATATTATTAATTTATCGCTACTATGTTCTGCAACATTTTAGGCTAATTTTAGTAGGTTTGTGGTAAGGCAAACATAGGTTACAATTTTCATTGTCAACCAGACACAATCTGGTCATAAATTAAATTGCTAGGAAGTTCTTTAACTGGTTGTAAATGACGGGTTTAATGTTCTTAATCTGTAGGGAAAGCAAAATATTTTTGAAATCATCTGATTAATGGATATAAGGTCCATTAACCTCTTGTGTTGATAATTTAATCAAACTTGGACTCCTGTGGGTTGTCCCTCATCAAGTGATCTTTAACCTGCAAATGAGTTGTCTGGGTGTGGCTTTAAAAGTGCTGGCAGATCTGACAGGGATCATGGATAAGGGAGACAGGTTGGCACAGGTGAAACGGACCTCCATGTGTGGCTGTCACAGTGAGTCATGTCCCTGGGCCATCTCTCGGCCTCCTGCCCTAATAAGGAACCACGCCACGGCAGCCGCCGAACTCCACACGTACGCCGGACGGTCATAACGCTTGTGTTACCATGGAAACCTCTGGTGTTGCTGAAGTCTTAATGCATGATTAGGAAACTGAAGCCCTTTTAAAACACATCACCTACTTTAAGTAGCACGTCTCCGGGGATTGTGTGATATTTCTGCATTTTCTAATTAAGTTATTGAGCTTTCCACACCAGGGAAAGTCCCACGCAAAGGCGGTAATTGTAGTGCTCTTAGCGAGGTGCGCGCCAATGAGGGGTATTGATGGTGTCATATTGTAAACACATTGATTTCAAAATGACTCCTCTGCTAGGGGTGTGATCTATATGACAGATCAATGTGCAGCGTTTTCATAACAAATGGATTTGGCATTTGCAGCGTTCACCCACCTGACGGCTGAGCTGCTGACCCATGACACGTGTGTGTGTGTGGGTCTGTCTGTTTGTCTTTCGCCGACTAAACCCCATGCGTGTACATGCTTGTGTGTGTGCATGTGTGTGTGCCAATACTAGGAGGCTGGGGGTCGTGCCAACAGACTGTTGTTTAAGAGTAGAACATGCGGGCATTTTGTGCCTCTCTAGTGATGCTCCTGGACTTGATGTTAGTGTGGAGAAGCGGCCATCTTGTTTCCTCCCAGTGGCATCATTTTAATGTTGAGATTACGGGGTGGCATGGTGTGAGAGTCACCAGGGGAAGTCAGAAGTTATTAATGAGTGCAAAGAAACTGCTCATGCTGTGGAGTGAGCTGGGCATGCGGATGGGAATGGGAATGTAAATGGGGGTTGGTGTGTGGAAGAGGTAGAGGTGGGGAAGGGAGTGAGAATGGGGTGGGGGTGGGGAAGCAATGGGGGTGAGTGTGGGGGAGGATGTGGGGAATGGAGTGAACATGGGTGTGGGGAGAGGGTGGGAGTGGTGAGGCAAATGCGAGTGGTACTGGGGGTGAATGTGGGGGTGGGGGTGGACATGCGGCCGGGGGTGGAAGTGAGGGTGGGGTAGTCAACAGCACTGCGGAGGATGCCACTCGCTGATCATCTTCCTGCCTCCTGTTTGAGGAAGAGGAGGGTTCATAACTATCCATGGGTGTCGATTTCTTTTATAGTGAGTGTACATGTGTGCATGTTGACATTTCATGAGCCTCATTCAGCATCTACTAGTTCAGTTTTCATTAACTTATAATGCTAGGAATTGACTAAAATAAATGGCCACCCCAGGAATTGCAGGGTTAAAGGCATGGCACCCACCACACTCAGGCACCAGCGATTCACCTGAATAACATGTTTGCAGATCGTGGGACACTGAGAAGCTGAAGGTGACTCCATGTCGTGCTGTTTCAGATCAGATGTGTCAGTCATCAGTAAAATGTCTTTGTTGCACCCTCCCATCTTGATGGTTCCTGTTAGCTCCTGTTAGAACCGGTAACCCTGTGAGGAAGCGGCAGATCAGAGCGCCTGGGTAGTTTCATCACTCCAAAGGCACCATGAGAGAGACCATTGGATCCTGCTTGAGGGGCCGGCTGTTGGAAGAGGAATTGTGTGTGGACGTGAAGCCCCGGTGGTGAGTTGCAGAGGTACAGCCTATAGACCACTGCAAACCAGTATCCTGTGGAAATGTGCCAGCCTTTGTAGCTTGAGACTAATCAACTTGATGTTGACAATAATTATGCGAATGATATCTGTTTTGTATTATTTCTTGAAATTTCTCCATGGAGGTCTTCAGAGAGGTAAAGACCAGATAGAAATACTTAGGACATGGATTCAGGGTTTGGAGATGCTGGAATGGAAAGTGGTTGGGGAGTAACTTGATTGCAAGTGATATTTCTCCCAAGATGAAAATATTATGCTTGTGCTGCCAGCTTGCTCCAGGCGGGGGCGTAGCAAAGCAGGGTGGGGCAGGGTGTCAGGACAGTCAACAGTCGCACTAAGCAGGTATGGGAAGAAGTGGATTCATCCTCTGTGAGATTGACAGCTGGAGCATGGGAGGTCAAGAAAACTTAAGCAAATTGTTTTCATTTAAATTTTCATGGTGAATGCAAGTGTTTAAAAAGTAAATAGGCAAAAAACAAAGAAATATAATGGTGAGTGAATTGAGAGAGAGAGAGAGTCACTGAGCTTTAAATGTTATGCTTTGAGGGGAAAAGTGAGTGTGAACAGTTGGTTGCTAAATTTATTTCATGTTTTTGTTGTTTTTTGTCAATTTTTTTAAAACTATATTTCCGTCTGTCTGTTTACATAGATACAGAGAGTATTGAAGATAGGATTTCAAAATAACCAAATGTTTAAACTGTTTGGAAGTATTTAGAGGATGAAGTGCACATTGTATCATTTTCTAGTCAGAAATGCAGCCATTAGTGGACGTCTTACCATACCTTTGTCGGTGTGATTTCGATGCATCCTTCATACTATAAGCCCCTAGGGTGTTACCTTAATTAAGAGACCTACTGGATATTGGTAGAATGTCACATTTAGACCAGACACTTGTCATATTCAGCCGACAGTCACTGTTAGAAAACAACATGGACAAGCAGGTCTAGCTGAACATGCAGAAAGACAGAGGGCTCTGTGATATTTCTTGGGAAGCTTGACACCTTCCAGAGTCCTGCCTTTTCTGTGGGGGGAAACTGTCTGCGTTCTCCCCCTTTCTCAGGGGCCACCCCATCATTAGCACCCTTAGGGTCCTTCCTCATCATTTCTTAGTCCTCTTTGGTTTATTATTTACGTGAATCTTCACCCTCTGCATCCCGCAGTTGAGCTGTTCGCCGGCCAGCTCACGTGGGTTCCTGACACTCAAACCCGAGCATCCCTCTGGCCTGCCTGTTCCTCTCAGTGATATCAGGGTGTCATGTGGGAACGTGGTGCCACGTGGCGACACCGCCTGGGGGGGTGGGGTGACGGACTTTTCGAAATGACAGAGAGGCGATGGCAGAAATAAGGATGTAATTAAGGTAACGACTTGCGAAATATGAAAGTGCCTTTCTCTCCTGAAACTGACAGTACAAACTTGGTAGTTGTTAATTTAATTGCTGATATTTGCGAAATCCCTGAAGAATATTACGGATTAATCATCTAGTTCATCCCAGTGACAGATAAGGCTCTAAATGGATTGCCGTCTTACCACTGTAACCCTGCATGACCCTGAATATGGGAAGATTAGCATTTTCAATTAGCAGTATATAATTGCACTCAGAGCACAGTGGTCACAAATTAAAGCAGAAAATAATTATTTAACAAAAATGAGTCAGTTGGATTGTGAAATTTCTGTAAATATTCTTTCCTCTGTGTTTGAACATGTGTGTCAATCCCATCTGAAAAGTTCTAATCCTGAAAAAAGAGGAACATTTTTTAATTTATATCATTATAACATATATATTTGTGATTTGTCACACACACATATATATATCTATATATATATATATATTTTTTTTTCTTCCTGGTTTTATTCTTGCTAATTGTTTAATGACATTTTCAGTTATATAGTAAGTTCCTCAATCCATAACAATCTATCTGTTCCAGCGCCTGTCCCATTTGGATTGCAGTACCTGTACCCTCTGTTGTGAAGCATCTGATTTGGCTGCTGTACAATACCTGTCTCATCTACAGTACCTGTACCCTCTGTTGTGAAGCATCTGCTTTGGCTGCTGTACAGTACCTGTCTCATCTACAATACCTGTACCCTCTGTTGTGAAGCATCTGCTTTGGCTGCTGTACAGTACCTGTCTCATCTACAGTACCTGTACCCTCTGTTGTGAAGCATCTGCTTTGGCTGCTGTACAGTACCTGCCTCATGTACAGTACCTGTACCCACTGTTAAGCAGTACCTGACCTGTTTTACAGTGTCTGTTCTATTTCTCATGACACGTGGTCAGGCTTCCCCTTCTGAAGTGCTGGCATTTCCCAAACATTCAGCCTTTCGCTCAGACCCAGGGCTATGTTTCACAAGTCAGTCTGCCTAGAAACCACCTTTTAATTTGCTCCTTTTCTCAGTTTTATTGGTATAAATCATCTTTTTCATAGAATATGGGGAATTTGATCTTTTTCCCAGTTTTATCGGTGTAAATCCTCTATTGCACAGAGTAAGGGGGGGGGATCTCTTTATATAATTTCTTCTTTGCAAACCGTCTCCCTAGGATGTTTCCCAGTTCAGGCAAAGGCGCATCAGTTACGTGCCCTGCAGTGTTTTCCAATCAGTCGTGTTCATTATGCATTTCAGGCAAGCATATTCGCTTGCCTACGTGACCCTCATTGAATTAGTGCCTTCTGCCTGGCAGTAAAGCCATAAGACACTACTGGGAGTAAATTAGCCCCCGACCCACAATGCACTTCAGCGAAGCTCACACGCTTCACAACATAATGGGATACAATTAACAGTGGCTGAATTAGACAGCGAACCACCCGGTAGTACCTGTACTCTCTTAAACTGTTTACTGGGAGTTAAAAGCACCAAACGTGTGTGACACGTTCCCACGGTAAATTGTCTTATTCTTAAAACTACTGCTAGCGGTACAGAGAGTGTAGCCAGATGTTCAGAAAAAAACTGAATGGGGGGTACTGCCCTATCAGTATGCTGGAGAAACCCTCTCACCCCCCCTGGGGATGAGAAAATATCCTTAACTAACCTTGCCAGCCCAATGGATTTTTCCTGCTGTCCTGCAGCGATTGGTTCTCTTGTTACTGGTTATAAACATGTTTGTTTGTTTATCTAGTTCAGTGAGAGCTAATGGGGGAACATGGAAAGCTCAGCACAGTGCTGATCAGCGGGCTGCTGTGTCGTCATGGATACACGGAGGGAAGCGCTGTTGCTCAGGTGACTGCGATATGGAGCAGGTGGTCCTTCTGAATGATCTTCTCGCATGATGATGGCTTCCCTTCATTTCCCCTTTCATTTTACTTGTAATTTATATAGCAGACGCTGTTTTTGTTTTGACATACGTTTTTGGGAAAGCAGGGTCAGGCCGTACCCTGGGCCTTGCTCAAGGGCCTGTCGGTGAAATCACTCCGCTGACCCTTCGAATTTGAACCAGTGACCTACCAATCACTCGCACAGTGTCCTAACCCACTGAGGCACCTCTGATCACACTCTTCTGTCATGCCGCATCTCACTGTGGGGGAGGGCTTCTGAGGCAGGCCCAGGTGAATGAGGGGGAGGGCTTCTGAGGCAGGCCCAGGAGAATGAGGGGGAGGGCTTCTGAGGCAGGTCCAGGAGAATGAGGGGGAGAGCTTCTGAGGCAGGCCCAGGAGAATGAGGGGGAGGGCTTCTGAGGCAGGCCCAGGAGAATGAGGGGGAGGGCTTCTGAGGCAGGTCCAGGAGAATGAGGGGGAGGGCTTCTGAGGCAGGCCCAGGAGAATGAGGGGGAGGGCTTCTGAGGCAGGCCCAGGAGAATGAGGGGGAGGGCTTCTGAGGCAGGACCTGCGCTCCCTAGAGTTCGAAGGCAATATCCAACAGGTGCCGTCCCAACGTTTCTGCCTGGGATGCTCATTTCCATCCCAGAATTCTCTGCTGGATATTTACAGACAGCTTCTGACCGATGTGACCTGAGTATATGTAGGGAGTATATGAGGCAATGAGGCACAAAGCAGTGACAGGTTGACATTTTGGAAGTTGGAAACGTTGCCAGGGTAATGAAAGTTTTAAATATTTATAAACTGTCATCTGACTCGTGTTTGATTCGTAGGGGAAAAACAAAGTATGGGTTATGATGGCAAGGACTTAATCAAGCAGTTTATTTCCACATCCTTGGATGGTGGTGTTTTCAGTAGCAGCTCAAACAGTTATATAATTAAAGTGAAATTGCTGGAGCCCTTTCAAGGCATCACTGTTCCAGAAAATTCTAGCTGAAGTATCAGCATGTCAGTTGTGGGTACTGTAGGTTTCTAGAGTCCCTAAACCCCATTTCCCCAGCCGTTGTGCTTTTCCTGTTTTTTGTTGCTACCGTCTCAAGTAATAACATACGATTAATGATTCCTATATTAATGACTCATAACGACTTTAAAAAAGGGGGGGGGGGACAGAAATGACTCCCAGCTACTCAAGTAATTAATGCGCTGGCAGTCACAGCGGAAATCTTCATAAAATAAACACTTCACAGAGTGTAGCAAGTGACTTTCCACAGTGGACTGAGTTATTAGTTATTACGATGAAATTCAGGGAATGATTTTTCGGGGGCCCCAGAACATTTATCATCTTTAGCTAGCCAAGCAATTTTATGTACATCTATGAACGAAATGTAAACTGCATTAGTCCAAAAACTTTAAGACTTCGCACTTAAACAAGTACTTGTCTACATACAGGCTACAGTTCAGCATGTTGTGTTCTAATTGCTCTTAAACAAACCTGAAACTATCTGTGAAATGTAGGAGACAGAGTGGTGGGAGGCAGAGCGAATTCACACAGTCCACAGATAGTTTTTAGGTGTGTGCTTGACCAACTAAAATAGTCTGGCCATCTTCGTGAGGTACCACCTACACTCTGTCCAAATGCTGAACCTGGCCTTAAGTGCACGCTTGGTGTAGTTTTTTTTCTTTTAGACATCAGTAATATATTTTGTAAATACTGTTCTGACCTCTTTTTCTCCTGCTTGGGCTGGTAGCAGAGTTTCAGCCTCAAACACAGTCTTATTAGCAGGTTGATGGTCAGGGGAAGGTTCATTTCAAAAGCTTGTATGTATAGCTGATGATTGTGTAGCTAGTGAGCAGAGTAAGAAAATTGTAGCTAGCTGGTTAGCAAAACATGCTGCTTTAGTGTCTCCTAAATAAGGAAGATGACTATTCAGTTGTTAGTGAATTTACCGTTTGTGGCCAAACCTCGGGAGCCCCACGCAACTGTTTTGGTCTGAATGGTGGTGAACCGGAATCGTTGCCCTACGGCAGAGACAGAATATCTCTTTGTTTTTGTTGCTGTCATTTTGGTAGCTGAGCTTAATCGCTCATGATGCTTCATTGTCACTGGGTTCCATGCGAATGGACTGAGAGGAAGGCCAGTGGACATCGACGACCTGCCAGATTTATGTGGTCTAGGGGTGCTGAGGGGCCCTGCTCCTCCGTACCCTTCACATCGTTATTGTGATAGTAACACAACACCCAATCACACACAGGCACTCTCTGCACTGACTTAAGGCTGGTTTCAGTAGTTCACCTGTGGTTAGCCATGGTGGTTTAAACCACATCACTGCACCAAAAAATTGGTGCATTGTAACACTGTAAATGGCCAATAATGAAAAATTAAGGGCTTCTCATATTTTTTTACAAAGTTTACAAAAGAGGCCAGCTCTGAAATGAAACTGCCTCCCTTTCCATGTGGCATTTGTTTCCGTTCTGTAATTTTTTTTTTATCAGTAAGTTTATACTGGGATTAATGTGGCTGTTGACTTCTGCTTTTGAATTTGGTCGGGCATGAGTGAACCTGAATTCTACAGTAAGAGTGTGCTCTCAAGTGGCAGCTATTTGGAGGCTAATTTGTCACAGAAAGCGTATGGTTTCCAGTTATTTTCACTGACAGATTTCAGCCGCACAGTAAATCAGCATTAGAACACATAGAAATTGACTGTTGTGGTATAGTGATGCCAGCAGTTAATATCCGACTGTTTTACCCTGACCTTGAATGAAAAGTGCACAGATTTCATTACTTTCAGCCTGAATACCTGTGTTTCGCCCAAGTTTACCCAAAATGCATTTATCTATTGTAAATTAATTTGTTCACAAAGTCAGTCAAAATGTCTTGCAGCTGGCTATTAGGAAGTGCTAATATAAATGCCAAGGACGAGAAACTTTACTTTGCTCATGACAGACAATGGAGAGAAAATTACATGGGGTCGGCATGAGAAAAGGCGACTTGGCCATTCAGCCTGATTAATTTAATTTGTTCGCCCAGCTGTTTTGTAAAAACGTCATCCTCATTTCGTGAATTAATCTTGTGGAGGTGGTATGCTTCTTGGCACTGTCTTTATGAATCATTAATTGTTCTCATAAAGTAAAATGCAGCATTTAAATAAAAGTATTGAACTGAATCTTCAATGCGGAGACTGTAACTTAAAGAACAGGGACCAAACACTGTCATTAAAATTATGAAAGACAGTAAAGACACCAAGCCCTGTGCTTCAGGTAACTTTAGGTTATATCGGAAATTACCACACCTTTGTAATTAAATACTAGGCCCCCATTAAATACAATCCAGATTGTATAGAAGCAAACCCCACGTGGGGTTTTATACCTATGTCTGCATTTAAAAATACATTACTGCTCGATTCCACTATGGGTTGGCACTCTGTTATAAAAATACACCGGAGTATGATTCTGGATGATTTATGCTTGTTTCTGCTCAGCATAGCCATATTATCAGAGCAGGTTGCCCTGCTGAGTGACAGATCTGCGCTGTGTGTGCGTGCATGCGTGTGTGTGTGTGTGTGTGTGTGTGTGTGAGAGAGAGAGAGAGAGAGAGCCTTTGTGTGTGTGTGTGAGTGTGTGTACATCTTTCTAGTCCATTCTGTGACACGCAGCTAGCTTTGAGTGAAATGCGCATCTTCTGGAGGAGAAGAGCTCCCCAAACATCAGCAGAAAGCACTTTCCCACTGAAGGTCACCAAACTGTGGCGGTTATAATTTCAATTTGGCGACGATGAACAGCTCAGCGGAAATGCGATTTGGCGGAACGCGCGGACACCCCCCCTGCGGCCACGGGGAACAGATCCCCCCCCCCCCCTCCCCACTTGGCCCCGCGTGCGACAGAGGTGTAGATAGATGGGTGTGCTGATGGGGGGGTGGGGGGATGATTATTCAGCTTCCACTGTGATTTAGGGAGCTGCGGGCTGCTTCTCGTGCACCTCTGCTTGTCCTCCTCCCAGGCGGGTTTTTATTGCATCCTCTGTGGTGGTAATCTGAGGTCTGTCGCATCCGTGGGGCGGATTCCTGATTCCCTCATGCATAAATGGATGTGATTCGACAGAATTACCCGTCCTGGAGAACCGCGCGCAGCCGCTCGCCCCATTTAGTTCTGCTGACTGAATGGACTTCTTGCCTTCCTCGGGCCCAGTTTAATGGCCCGGATGACATTGTGGAAGACCGCGGTGCACCCTGCGGGGTGTCGCTTCAGTTTTTCGGGGGTGTTTTATATCGTGCCGGGCTTTTAGTGCACGTCCGAGAGGCAGAATCGCTTCCATTTGTAGTCTTCTGCTGTTATTTCTGTGTGGAATTTAAACAGAAAGAAATGACTTGACAGAGGTTGGTTAGCGATTAATGTGTTTCGCGAAAGCGCACGCATCCACAGCGTGTATGCCCAGCAAGCAACTGTACTCGGCACAGGTAAACTGTGAAACCCTCTCTGCCAGCACCGTGAATTTAGGCCGACTCCTTTTCGCTTTGTCACAGGTTGACGCAGCTGCTCAGCCCCACAGCTCCGAGGTTTGGGAGAGCATTAACGTTGGTGTTCTCTGTCACACCATGTGTCCTGCTGAACTCCAGCTTTTGGACATCAGTGAAACACGAGGAGGGGGGCTGTTAGCCAACCACTTCTTCCCAGTCTCCCTCCTAAGGACGAGGGCTTTGGGCCCCCATAATGGCACGACTTGTGCAGGGCCTCATTCTCTCTCTCCCATGGAAACTGCACAATCAGATCTCTTGAAGGGGCCCGTCCGCTGGGCAGCCTCTGGATCAACATTGTGCTCCTGAGGCTGGGTGGCTGTCATATTCTGCTGGGCCCCCAAGGCTCGTTAACGTGCGGTGGAGATAACGGACACTTCAACGGCATTGGCATAATTAATGAAGAAACCTGCATGCTCTGCCAATTAACACCACAGGGAAAAGTAAAATTGGTCTTTTTTTTGCTTTTTTTTTTTGTATGTTCTGACATGGTTGTGAGGACCACAGTGCACAGCAAATAAATGGAGAGGCTTTTTTAACGAGCCGTGGGAGAATGCAGCATAACCCAGAAACAGAGCTATTTAAAATGCTGAAGGCAATAGGCCTTACTGAGAAAATATCAAAACAAAACAGGACATTACAGAGGCGTGAGGACGTGAGGAACACAGCTTTAAGACACACTTCTTCTGAGAGTCAAGTGCTAAGGGATGCTGGCCGAAATTATCGGTTTACTTCGGCCGTTCTGGAATTTCCTTAAAAAAAGAGTGAAGTGCATTACATCGTCTGCACAGTTACGTTTAGATGTCGCAGATTTCCGAGGCATCCTCTTGTTGGCGAGTCCAGTTGAACCTTCCCGAGGTTCCCAATATTATCCCAGACAAAAGGGTGACAATAGGCATGTCATTGCAAGTTTGTGGATCCTCCGGTTTCCACCTGCTGCAGCAGGCTCAGGTTGGTGAGGGTGGCGT
>JABFEB020000044.1:10889429-10913263 GCA_019775895.2 Stomatorhinus ivindoensis
GCCCCCCCCCCCCCCCAGCTTGCTACGGCCGCCCTTTTTCCAGAAGCCCAGTGGGTTTTTAAGAACAAACTTTATTTAGGATTCAGCACCTGCTGAACTACCAGTCAAAATACTGCGCTAAAGCAATTAATCAAATCAATTAAAAGAACTGTCAGCACCTGTGGACATCCAGACTCAGTCCCTGCAGAGTTCCCCCCAGCCCCCACCCCGGGGCGATCAGCCGTAACAAACCGGTTAGATCAGATATCCGGCAGCGGCCCATGAGGTGCCGCTTCTGGGATGTGCCCCCCCCCCTCACCTATTGCAGCGTCAGTCTTCTCCTGCTCCTGGTACCGCCGGCACCTGTCACCACCTCAGCACAGCGGGGCATCGCGGCTCCGCCCGCTCAGGCTGAGGGTGACGCGCTCACAGAGCATCGATCTAACGTTCCCTCTGAAGGATTATGGAGACGCGTTCCCTTTGAAAGACGGGAGCGCGAAAGCACACCGTGGCGGTGCACATTCGGCCGAATCGCATTTGCATGCCAGCAGCAGGGCCACGTCAGGCTTCCGGTTACTGCGGCGTAGCTTAAGCGTAAAGGCCACCATGAGGCTCTGTGATGTCAATTGAAGCCAGTTATCACTATGAATTATAATGAATAAAACCTTATCACTGCACTCTATGTGTATAAATGCTGCGTTACCCCCCCCCACACCACCACCCCAAGAGCTTCATAACGGTGATAAACCGCCTCTCCTTCCATCTGCACCCTCTCCCTCTCTTGAACTCCCCTCCCTCATTTGCTAGCCCCCCCCCATATGCTCCCCTTTAATATTTAATCAGCCCCGCCCGCTTGGCTCGGCTCGGCTCGCCGGCCGCCTGCCTTCATTAGATAATTAATGGCTGCTTGCTCCTCATTCGCCGCATTGATACATCTGCGGGCTGTAATTAGCGTGGGGGTTACTTAGCGGTTCTGGCTTTGTTTACTCGCCGCCGCTGCAGCCCCTGATTGATGCCGGCACCAGCCCGCGGGCCCTTTTCATGCCGCCGCCGCTTTGTTTCCACGCTCACCGCCTGTTTCACTACGCTGCACATCCTGGCACTCTCCGTGCAGGGTGCTGGGGGGGGGGTGAACAGTTGGGATTGCAAATTTAACTTTTTTATACATCATTTAGTAAATTATCGGGTTATTCAAAGCAATAATGCCTTCACGGGGGAGAGCAGGGCCTGGGAGCCGCTGGCAGTAGCGAAGAGCGGCCCAAAGTCAGCATCCTACTCGCCTCATGTGCTGCCCGGTCTGTGGGAGCCTGGGTTGCCGTGGCAACTCATTAACAGGCCTTGGACTGCCGTGACAGGGTGTGGTCTTGACATTCCCCTGGGTCTTAGTTTACTGTATTGTTTTTTGGGGGGGGTGTGTCGTTGGGTTTATATTTACATGTATTTTTTGCAGATCTCATGTGCCTAGTTTTGCTTTAATTTCGTCCACACGCTCATTTAAACATCCAGGTAATTGTTGATTTTAACAGACCCCTTTTTGCACAGTTGCAGTTTATTTAAAGCGAGATGTTCTTCTCTGTAGACTCTGGCATTCCCAGAAGTCGTACAGCATGGCCGCTGAGGCCAATCTCGCCGCTCTTGCAGTAGTTCAGGGTCAAACAGACGCATGGATGTTATGACCGACAGCGTTTGTGCACAGTAGTGCTTAAAAACTTTCTGGTCCACATGTTGGCCAGCTGGATTGAGGAACCTTCAAAGAAGAATTTGTTGGGACAATGTCATCCAGGTCAGTGTCAGGTGTGGCCGTCAGGAACTGGGAGACATCTCTTCATGTTTTACCAATTTCCATTAAAATAAGTCTCTTACCTTTTTTATGAATGAATGTAAGTTACATTTATACAGCGCTTAACAGAAGCAATGATGAGCCGTGTCAACCACCTGTGTAGCCCCCACCTGGATGATGCGACGGCAGCCATTCTGCACCAGTACGCTCACCACACAGTGGCTAAGGTGGTGATGGGGCAGGAGAGAATTCACCAGTTAGATATAGGGGGTGATTAGGAAGCTCTTTCGAAAGATCCCTAGGGATTTTTTTTTATGACCTAAGAGAGTCAAGACCTTGGTTATATGTCTCAGCCAAAGGACGGCACCATTTCTACAGCACAGTGTCCCCATCATTGCATCGGGATCCAAACAGACCACAGGATGACCTCCCCAACACCTCTTCCAGCAGCAGCCAGGCTTTCCTAGTTGGTCTACCATCGACATGCCGGCCAGGCCCAAACCAGCTTAGCTTCCGGTAGCCTAGCCTGAACTGCAGGTGGTCTGGCTATTAAAAGAGTTTAAAAAGCTCCCCAGACATACATCTTTCCATGCGGGTGGGTGTGCTTTTTGGGGTTATTTTGCCATCTCACTGATTTTCAAGTTGTGGGGGGTGAATAAGTTGTTGGGTCAAAATTGTCAGCACCTTGAGGGATGGCTTGGGGGTGTCGCTGCTGATGTTATCGACCAAGGCGACCACACCAGGCAGACGGACGGTACATCTTGCATGATGAAGTGACGCCAGTAATGTGCAGACACCCCTGAACGCCCCAGACGGTTCCTAGGGGGGGGCTGGGAGGGAGCAGAATGTGGACCGTCCGAGAGGTGCCTGAGGACCGGGATGCTAAACATTGGTCTGGAGGGTTGCATGTGCGGCACATGGGGACGCTGCCTTTTAACGGAGAGTGACTCCCCATGTTCTCCCTGTGTCCTAAATCACATCTGGATGTGTGTGGTCTCATCTGGCCACTGTCCACTCTCTGGCCCCATTGGGACGCTGTCTGCGGGGCATTCTGTTTATGGCTGAATGGAGGCGTGCCACCCGGGCCTGGACACCGGACCCGGGCACATTCTTACTTAGCGCCGCCGTTCAAAGAGACGTTTCTGCCCCAGCGTTGCCCAGAAATCCCCTTGAGTGAGACTCTTTTTGAAAATTCAGCATGGGAAGAAAACAGCGCTGGCCTTACCCAACAAATTACCATTTTATTTGGCACAGTTTTAAATAATTAACGAAAGCAACCTTGCTCCACCTTGCAATTAAATTAATTTGCTCTCTACCAGCATCCATAAGATCAGTTCAAATTTAATCCATGAATATTGAGCTCATTTTGGAGCTGGCGCTGTGATGCATGCTGTCTGGCTTCAGACTAGAGGCTGCCGACTGTTTGTTTTGCCTTTTTTTGTACGTAATATTTATAAATGCCAGATGGATTGGTTTGGATCAGGTGAGGAGGAAGGAATCAGGCAGAAGATGTAAAGGTTACATCCGGGCAAGAATCAGCTTCGCCTGTCAGTTACCATAAGCCGTTTTCTGGTTGTGCTCTGCGTCTTACTTCCTGTCTGCAGATCACATGGCACTTGAGTCCCGCCTGCCTGAGACGGAGGGACCAACAGGCAGAAAAGCTGGCCGCACGCCACTGCCCAGGACAGATTGGGCCCATTTTGAGGTGTCATGAGTTTTGGGTTTGCCTGGGTTAGGATGGGCCCATTTGGGGGTGTCCTGACTTTGGGGTGTCCCCTGGGGCAGGGTGAGCCCATTTAGAGGTGTCCTGACTTTGGGGTGTCCCCAAGACAGGGTGAGCCCATTTGGAGGTGTCCTGACTTTGGGGTGTCCCCTGGGACAGGGTGCTCTTTTGACAGAGACGCCATACCGTGCTCAAGACCCTGTCAATGAAGTTCTGTTTTCTTTACCTCTGTCCTGATGGCATGACACTGTTCCCTTTAAGAAAAATCCTCTTTAAATCTACTTATTTTCTATCACCCAGGCCAATAATTAATCAAGCCTCTCCTTGTGGCCTAATTAACTAATGTTAATGACTGCTGATGTGAACTCTCCCACTAGCTATGAAATTAAATTGTTCAAGCAGACATTCAATATTGTCAGCATGTGTGCATTTCTTTAATTAACAACTTTAACTCAAAAAATGTCATTTGATCAGTATAAAAGAATATGAAACTGTTCCAACCATGGCAACAAGTTAATAACAATGCCTGATCAATTAATTAAAATAACTATTGATTTCAAACACATTAGCATTTTATCCAAATCACTTGAGTGAGAAAACTTGCTTAAGCATGAATGTTTCTCACCCCAAAAGTTTTTCAAAGTTTATGTTTAAGAAACTTTCTTTATCACCAGTTGCAGCGTCACTCTTTGCATTATTTTCTGAGTTTGGTGACAGCAGAATATGGTGGATTGATCTGTATGATTTTAATGTTTCTCTATTTCATTACTTTCTGAGTCACATCCATCACACTGGAGTTCATTTAATGCCTCCTAAATCACCATCTTTTACCTAAACCCTGCAAACAGAAGTGTTCAGAAAAGCAATTCCTGGCTTAATCTGAGAAGATTTTAATATAAAAAATGTACAAAAGGTGTCGGAAACTCCACATATGGTTTGCTCAAAAGATTATTTCCCTCCATTTTTAGAAGTAAAGTTTAATCATCGTTTAACGTCGCTATATGAGAATGGAATTTATTCACAGAACCTGATGGCTCATTTTCAACATTTTGCCAGTTCACTAATAGTTAAGTATTAATCGTTTTAAATTTCGCAGAAAATAATAACTTAAGAACAAACTTTTTCTCCCTAAACAAACTGCTTTTTAGCTGATTATTGGCAGCACTGGGTTAAGGACTTTGTTGTGCGTCAGTCTGAATGAATATATCCACAGCTAGTGATTCAAGAAGCCGCAGATTAATCTGGACACAGACGTGGCAAAGAATACGTCAGACAAAAGAATCCTGTGATGTTGATTTGTGGGGCTCATGCAAGTTTAATGGACTTTAACAAGAGGATTCGCTGTTCGTACCTTTTCAGGTTCGAGTGAATTTCTGGGGCAGTCTTTTGGCTTAAGGGTATTTGAATGTTTGGAGACACATGAGAACAGGTAAACCTTGTTTCTTCCATTATGAGATATGGCCACTGTGCGGGGGGACACAGTTCCCTCTGCTTCAGCACAGCAAAAATGTGTGGTTCAGTTCATTTTTAATAAGAACAGTGCTGGAAATACAGGGCTGGCGCCGTGGAAACGACGTCGAGGAAGATGGGCAGCTAACAGATGGTGATTTTTCTGCACCTCTGAGTCCCTGAGTAATCTATTCCAATAACGGCACGGAAAAAAAAGACCAACAGTTTAATCCTCATTTAATGGAGACGACAACGTTTCTGCTGAGCTGAAACGTTCTCCTGTTTAGAAAATAAATGAAAAACCATAATGAGACCGAGGACGTTCGCCTGTAAACAAGACAAAACGCTGCCGATATATTTCCGTTCGTTTGCAGGCAGTACAGTTTGCATTTGGCATGAGCCCGTTTGTGAAAATCTGACAAAAAAATTATTATAAATAGGTTGCTCCAAATCAGGTTGCTGCTGTTAAGATCACCAGCCAATACGTTTCTTGGGAAATGTGGCTTCTATTTTTTTTTTCCCACCAAACCGTACACTTTATGGACAAAATTTTATTGGGACACACCTCTTATTCGTTGAATTCAGGCGTCTGATTCAGGCCCAATGCCACAGGTGTAGAAAATCAAGCACCTATTTATACAGTCCAAGAAAGGGTTGTGAGAAGCTCAGTGAATTCAAGCGTGATACTACTGTAGGAGGCCGCCTTTGCAATAAGTCAGTTCATGAAATTTCTTCCCTGCTAGATGTTCCATGGTGAACTATAAGTGGAATTATCACAAAGTGGGAGCTTTTCGGAACAACAGAAATTCAGCCACAAAGTGGCAGACCATGTGAAGTGACAGAGCGGGGTCGCCGAATGCTGAGGCACATGGTGCGTAAAAGTTGCCAAAGCTCTGTTGACTGCAGAGTTCCAAACTTCCTCTGGCATTAACCCCAGCACAACATTTGTACACCAGGAGCTTCCATGGGCTTCCATGACCGAGCAGCTACATGCAAGCCTCTCGTCACCGAGCGCAATGCCAAGCGTCAGATGGATTGATGTAAAGCACGCTGCCACTGGACTCTGGAGCAGAGGAACCGTGTTCTGTGGAGTAAAGAATCACACTTCCGCGTCTGGCTGTTCTGATGAACGAGTCTGGGTATAGCGGATGCCAGGAGAACATTACCTGCCTCACTGCATTGTGCCAACTCCAAAGTTTGGTAGGTGACAAATAATGGTATGGGGCTGTTTGTCAGGGGTTGGGCTGGGCCCCTTAGTTCCAGTGAAGAGAATTTTTAATGCTTCAGTGTACCAAGACATTTTGGAGAATTCTACGCCTCCAGCTTTGTGGGAGCAGTTTGGGGACGACCGTTTTCTGTTCCAGCATGACTGTGCCTCAGTGCCCAACGCAAGGCCTATAAAGACATGGTTGGGTGAGTTTGGTGTGGAAGAACACCTTTAGGATGAACCAGAACAGAGATCGTGAGCCAGGCCTTCAAGCCCAACATCAGTGCCTGACCTCACAAATGCTCTTCTGAATAAATGGATAAAAATTCCCACAGACACTCCAAAATCTTGTGGGAATCCTTCCCAGAAGAGTGGCAGCTGTTATAGCTGCAAAGGGGGGACCGACTCCATATCCATATCCCTATGGAATTAGAATGTGATATCATTAAAGTTCCTGTTGGTGTAATGGCCATACTACATGGCATACTTTTGTCCATGTAGTGTATGTCGTACTTTGATCTGGGACATAATGAACTGTGACGTAATGTGACCTTGAACAGGAAAAACTGCTAGAAAGGACATGAAGTGGCACGGTTCAGTCAGGAGCCAGTGAGGTCCTCATATAAGGAGATGATATATGATCCAAAACAAAGACTGAGATGTCGACTCGGAGTTCTGATGAGCAGGCCCAAAAAAAGCACTTCCTCAATTCCTCAAGCACCAGGGTAAAATGTAATATGTGAAGCATGGAGACACTGGATTGGCTGACCACACAATAAACCAAATCAATGCACAGTAAATTATATGGGTATATAAAAAGCAGTTGACTAGTCATTTTCAAGATGGTCTTGGTGTTTTTATAGTATGGAGGCTTTAATTTATAGAGAAAATAAAAATAGATTTTTATGTTGCCTGCATTTGATTTAATCACCAAATCAGCTGTAAGTCATACACTGCTGAAAATTCAATTTAACTCCACCGCCGGTTCCCCTTGCCACACTCAGGCTGCGGGTACCAGCGATAACGGTGTATGTATACTGATTTTAAATCTCCCAGTGTCTCAGACCTCTGTGCTTCTGAGTGGGAGCTTGCAGGTGTGAATCCCATGCTTAGTCGCATCTCTATTGGACATTTGAGCTTGGGCACCCAAAACCGTCCTGGTGGCTCTTGATGGACGGCTGACCCCATGTGCACAAGTCTCATGAAAGCAAGATAGGAGCACATTGCACTGTACCTACACAAATGACAAATAAACCTTCGTTTCAACAGAACACACCTGCTATTTCAGCCCTAGGCGACAGTTCAGCCTGGCATCTCTGAAAAGAACGGCGATTCCCTTAAGCCGACGAATCGGCTTCCCTTGTTGTGTGAACACGCCATTCAGCTGTTAGTTTATTATTTTTTAATTGATTATGAATAAAATTAGGCACCTGGCTTTGCCTTAATAATGCCTATTAAAGAAATTCAGTCTCACTAATGAACAGTGCCCATCCATTAAGGCACATAATTAGCTGGGTAGTAAAAGCATACATTTTCTTACCTCTGCAAACTGAACAGCTTCAATCACTGCGGAGAACAGGACAAGCTAAAAGGACAAGCTACTTTGGTATAGGGAGTGATGTTTGTCGACATGTATGAGCTGATAAAGTCACATTGACTTCATTCAAATGTTCCAGCAGATCAAGAAAAACAAGGATATAGGCAATTCAAAGCAGGAATTCATAATGAGATCTTTTTATCTGCTGTCTCCATAATTGAATAGATAACAGAGTTGCGAGTGCTGTGGGCTGAAACAGAGAAGACTGTAATACTTGTGATAATTCATATCGTTCGGGAAATATGAAGCAGTGCGCGGAAAAAAAACAGTCTTAACAGTGAAAGAAGTGATTGAAACAGGAACGAAAACGCAGAATGGCATATGAGTAAGCCTCACAGCCGGAGTGGACAATGGTGTCGCTGTGTAGCGTGGAGGTGCGCCATCGTGTAACGATCCGCATCGTTAGTCTTCGCAAAACAGCCCGGAAGCGTGGAGAGAGCGGGAGGGTGAGTGGGTCAGAGTGCGAGCCGAGCCTCATTCGGAGCCGTCCGCCCCGGGGAAACACGAGCAACTGCGAGAGAACGTGGTTCTTCCTCACCCCATGTGAAAGAGGCTTCGCAGCTGCTTCAGAGGCTCCTCACCCTTCGTCTGTCGAGCCGCAGTGCTGCTGACGCTCCTGGCTCCTTAACACCATCTTTTGCTTCGGGAAGCTTCCATTTATTCAATCTGGATTTTGGACGAACGGGACCAGCCTGCGGGAATTTTAAATGATAGATATTACAACATATTTATACAGCAGTGTTTCCCAATCTGGTCCTTGGGGACCCACAGTCAGTCCATGTTTTCGCTCCCTTCCAGCTCCCTGCCAGACAGTCCATGTTTTCGCTCCCTTCCAGCTCCCTGCCAGACAGTCCATGTTTTTGCTCCCTTCCAGCTTCCTGCCAGACAGTCCATGTTTTCGCTCCCTTCCAGCTCCCTGCCAGACAGTGCATGTTTTCGCTCCCTTCCAGCTCCCTAGCGTAAACGTGTGCTGTCTGTTAGGGAGCTTGGAGGGAGCAAAATCATGGACCAACTTTGGGTCCCTGAGGACCGGATTGGTATTTAAAAAACACACATAAACAAGAAGAACAATCAGCATATCCAGTGTTTTTTTCCGTTCACAGACTGTGACTTGATAAGGCGCCTGGCACATTACACATCATGTTTGTCTTTATTCTGCATTTCATTGCTGGGGGTGTGATCAGGGCTGGGGGGCATGATCAGATCCCCGGGAGGGTGACCTCAGCTCTAGCACCCTCCGACACAGGCGATTGGTCACCCCCCCATGGGTCTTTTACAGGCAGCCTTGGTTTACGGTCCCCCCCCCCAACCCCCACTCAGGCTGCTGCACCATATATTACTCATCCCCACCTTGTCAGGGGGGCCTCCAGGCCACATCCATCAAGTCAATCACTGAGAGCTTAATGCAGCCCCCACATTACTCATTACCCCATCATTTATTAATGCCCCCCCCCCCGGACAGTACATTTATCCTGATAAAGCCTTTGCCCCAGGACACCCTGCGATACCTTGTTGTGCGGTGCTGTCGGAGCGCGACGCCCTTTTTTACAAAGTGCGTTTAGAATGGATCACTATTTAATCTGCCCTGTACACACCCCCCCATATCCCGACATCACAAGTCCCTCCTATATTGCTCATATTACAGGTGCAGAGCAAGGCATTATGGGGGTGGCTGCCTCTTGGATTGAAACAGTCTGTCTGGCTGAGGAGCACAGGCAGACCGCCTGATTCTGACCTGTGGTACCGGAATGTTCCAGGCAGGTCTACAGTCACAGTGCCGTCAGACAGCATCACGATCCCACATAGCTCCCGCTCAAACTCGGGACCGAAAGCCCTCCCTGCTGGGGGGGGGGGGGGGGTAATCCTGGGGTCCATCCTGCCTCTGCTGCTCTTAGTGAGATGGATCCACAGGAGGCCCCCAGCTATAACAGCCCCCACGGCGGCCGTGAACGATGGGGCTTTATTAACCTAAGGCTGCATCTGTGCCACCAGCGGCGCGTGGCTGAGGGCCCGGTGCAATCACAGCATCGCGATCACAGCCGCGCTCTGAGCGTCGCAATCAGAGCAGATATTTCAAAGCGCGGACGTGTCTGTAATATGGGCCAGGGAGCATCTTCTGCGTATCGCCAGATGCCTCTGTGTTATTTTTCTTTTCCTGTTTAATAAAACACATCCTCTGCTTTTTTCCAAACATTTAACAGCTGATCCCAATGGAAGATGGCTTTCGAGGTTTCAGTCACTTGGGAGGGGGGGGGGGCGTCTTTTAATGAGGAAAGTGAAAGTGTAGTATTACTAACTTCCTTTGAAGTGTCCCTCACACCCAGCCCCCCCCCCATTTGTCCCGTCACTCAAACCCTGCATTTGCATGGGCCCCCTGTTGGCCACAAACTGTCACTACACTAAATGTGAAATAACTGCATTCCGTATTTAGGAGAAGCTGAAGCAGCATGTTCTGCTACCCAGCCAGCTATCTACCATCTTCTATCCTAGCTAGTACTCATTTAGCTTTTAAAACGTTTTTAGGGGAGCAGCACAAATCGTCGAACAATTCTGTGCGTTTTCACACGCCAGCACGTCCCTTGATTCCCCTTCCCCCACCCAATAGTCTCTGGCCTTGGTGGCTTTTCACGCCTGATTTCTGGAGCAGCTCCAGGTCCTGCATCACAGAAAACAGCTCGCCAAACACATCTATCTTCACGCTACACGCGCTCCCTGCCAGTCCTGATTTAATTTAATTGCCCGCTCGCCGTCCACAGCACCCCCGCCCGCAGGGGAATATAGGAGGTCGCGGTTTTAGCACCGTGTGACGTAAACGCCACCGGTATTGATAGGGTCACCGCAGCCGTTTGTCACCAATACGTTTCTCATTTTTGTCACTGAGCAGGGCAAAAATGTGTCACTGCCACTCCCGATGCAGCTTTGTTGCTACAACTTAAAACTCCTTTGTCATTTCCAGCAGCAAGGCATAAATCGGGGTTTCAGGGTGGGGGTGGACGGTGGGGGGCGTTAGATGAAATTTAACAAGCCTATAAGTCAGCAGGTCTGAGAGGGAGCAGCCTGGGCGAGTAAAGTTTCATCATCCCACACCGCAGAGTGATTTAGGCTGTGAGTGGGCAAGAGTCCCCACTGATGGAATCCCAACACGCTGCCATATATCACGGGCACCAAACGGGATTTGAGAGCCGGCCACAATGAAATTTCGCCACCGAATAGGGACACCCAGCACCCAAAATGGGTACAAGATTACAGCGAGATGAAATTTCAAGAACACTGATTCACTTTTAGGCTTAGTCTGCCCGGCTGTCGTTCGTGGACCTCCAGTCGGACGCTCACCGCCTTTCCCGCGTCTCGCTATCCCTGTCAGGAAGCGCTCGTTTCGACACAGACATGACATTTGTGAAATATGAGACGGTGATGTCCGTCATTTGAAGTCTCGATATCGAAAGAACCTTTGAACCATTGATCCTTTTTTTTAATGTTTACAATTATTGAACGGGACATTATGTATATGAATTCAAAATTGGGCACAATTGATTAATATGGTATGGCTTCTGGCTGTTTATGACCTCACTTCTATTTTGTATTTGTTATTTCAAACGAATTGTAAAAACAGTTCTAATCATTCCAATACATTTGTGTCTATACATTCTTGTGCAGGCTTTTGTATGGTTTCATCCTCTGTGCACGTCTGTAACCCCCGCCCTCCCCGTACTGTGTTCGCCTGTTTCACCAGCAATATGTCAGCGTTAACCAACCTGCTTTGAAAAGGTCACAGACTGGAGGCTGCTGGAGAGTCCGTCAAGGAGCTGGGCTCCCTCATTAGCCCGCACCCCCCGCGCCCAGCTGTGAGGGGGAGCCCGCGCAGAGCCGCTTGAGACACCGCTAATTAGCGCCCATTACCGGGTACGCCTCGAGGTGAAGGTATAGCAATACGGGAATCCCTCCCGGCTCCGGCTACTTGTAGAGTCTGAAATGTCACCTACTGAACATAACTAACAAATAAGGGGTTTGAATAATCCGTTTCCAATGAATTGACTAAATCAAATGAAAGGAAAATTCTTGACTTTTTAAACGGCGGCTTCAGTGACACCACGGGAGTCTATCTAATGGGTCGCCGCTATAACTCACTACACTGGATGAAGTTGTAGCTGACGAAGTTTAGACGCCCCGTCAAATGAAGGCTATTGCGATTTGGGGGACCGAGAAAGTTTAGTTTATTACACACTGAACCGGAGGTCATTACAAAGTCATGGATGTGCTATTTCCGACCATCTATCCCTTTCCCTTTCTATTGATTTGACCGTCCGGCCTCTTTGAAACAGTCTGTTAAAATGCCATAAAAGAAGGTCAAACTCTCCATAGAGAACCCGTTATTTCTATTTCTTTCCCCCCCGGGTCCCACCTTTGTCAGATGGGGCAGCATTTTAAATGTCAACATACGTTAAATCAGCTTGCGGAGAATCCGCGACGCAAAGACGCGCATTTCGCCGGCGTTTTGCGGTGCAAACCGAGCGCCTCTTTGATTACGGGGCGAACAATTAATTAATTAAAAAGTGAGTTGCAGCTGCAGCGCTTTGCGGGAGCGCCAGAAAATCACACTTCAGTTTTTTTGCGGCATTTCTAACTTATGAGCGATTGTTACTTAGTTTGTCATTAGTCCAAGCCGGGTACAACAGATGTTCGGCTTGACACAGCGTTTCTCTCCTCTCTGTCCAATTTACTGCTTTTCATTAACAGACTAGTCTGGGTGGCATATGCAAGTTTGATTTTTATTTATACCTTTTGCAGTGTAATGTGAATAAACGACCTCCTGCAAGCTGCGATCCGCTGTAAGCAGTGGTCCACCTATTCAGACATGAAAACGGGATTAGGAGGAACGTGTGAAGTGCCGGGAATGACAAAAAGGGAACAGGGCAAAGGAAGATGTTACCGCAAAACAAAGTGACTATACTCCGGACCCATATGGTGATATATAGGTCATTTAACCGGTGCTAACTGGAATTAAATCCAGGCGATCAAAGGCCCACCAAGCGTCGTTTTGTGTGAGGTTCACGGACGGGCACAGATGCTTTTTCTTGCTTGACACGGAGCTTGCAAACCCGGCAGCTGGTTGGCAGGCGGCAGCTGGGCTGGAGAAAAGCGGCAGCTTCCTCTGGCCGTTTTTTAAACGCCCCTTTTGTCGTTTTTATGCATCCATAGCGAACGTGGTCGGTTTTGACTTTATTGCCTATTTTACAGCCTACCCCTCATCCGAGAACGACGTAACGGAAAGGCTCTAAACATTAACCGCTTGAAACGTAGTTACGCTATTTACGTAATTTGTCCAATGAGTCAAACGCGGAAAGCTTGGTGTCCTTTATGTTATTTTGGGTTGTACAAGTCGCAAATCTTACTGACAGTAAAATTCCATTTGTACAAGAATACAAAGCAGCAAGAACGTTTACCCGGTTCATGAAATAAAAAAATAAACATTTTCACAATCACGATGGTACACAGTCTCTCTTGCAGACTTTTAATGTGTCTTTAATCGTTTGCACCTGATCGCCGTTTGCCTAATGATCCCGCTTAGCGGCGCAGTACTTTGGGTGAAGTTTTGGCTGCAGTGCGTCCCTGTCTGAATGCACAAAACACCTGAATTATTTTACATTTACAAATCTGTGTGTTCATAACAAAAACGGTCCAAATATGATAACTAAGTCGCAGCAAGTCAGGTAGGTGCCCTATTAACAGCCACTGGTCTTACAGGGTATCTGGCGTGACGCTCACGCAAGAATTCTTTCGGCAAATCTATATTATTCCAATATAAACCTGAAATTAAATACATCAAAAGTCTTGGGGTACTTTGCACACCCTACAGACAATTTACAAGGTGACAAAACTGTTACATACATGTAAATGTGTACAGACTTGTCTCGAATTGAAAATCTCACTAGAGCTATCTGAGCAAAGTTGACAAGCCCGTATTTATAGGTCTGCGCGTTATTTAAAAATATTGGGATACCGACGAATTTCGCCCAGTGGTGGGTGCGGAGCACCAGAGCATCATCCCCATCCAGATCTGACCTGTTCAGTGCAACTGCATTTTGTTTCAGCCTTTTGAGGCTGTGTGAGCCACGGTGCGGGTTTTTTTATCGCTAGGTTTTTATGATCGTCATATAATCAGCCAACCATGCTTTAATTGCACCGTAGCGTACTGTTGCATTTGTGCTGAGCCTATTCAAACGGCATTTGATGGATGAATAATAATCATGTAAAATTTCCCAGTCTAAGACGTATGTTAATCTGAGCTTGCACTCCTTTGTAGACTCCAAATGTGGTTCTTTTTGCTGTGAAATTGAGTAATTAAGTTTGCTTCAGTTGACCTTAACAGATTGTTAAACACACTTGTGGTACACTTCCTGGCTATGCTGCGTGGACGGGATGTTAATATTTCAGGTCCGTCTACTTGTATGTTTTGCTGACGAGAAAAAAAAGTTTTATTTTATAATGGTTGTGTGGATTACTTCAAGTATAGTTTGAATTTGAAAAGGGTTCACTGAAAAAATACCTTACATTTTATGGGCTAAGTCTACTGCAGTCTTTTTAATAATAGGTCTACTTTGTTCATAAACATGGCATTTTTGCGGTACTTGGTCGAAAGCAGTCATTTTTGGATCATTGGACAACAGTAACTGAATTGACAAACTGTTGTATTTGTGTAGGCCTGCTCGTCCATTTGAAGCACAAACCCCATTTATTAAAGTGTGGTATCTTTTTTGTCCTTCTTGCGGTTAAATCGACGTTTTAAGGCACTACATCACCCGAACAACAGTAGTAAAACGCGTTAAAGGCGATTTGGCCGGTTCGGCCCGTACTTCCTCATGGTTATCCCCTCCGATGATGTATGCTTGTCTTTTCACTATTATTAAATCCGAGGCTCCCATTTTTCATGAGACCACATTACTGAATTAAATTGCCTTTGTCGCAGTTATATCATGCCGTTTAGCCCAAGGCTCTTCTCTCCCCGCTATTAGATTACTTAAAGGTGCACGTGTCCCAGCGGTTTTAGCTTTAATATCGGCATCATATAAGGAGTCCCCGTCCCCTGCTTTTTGTACTTTTCTGTATTTTTGTGTTGTTTATAGTCTTCATTGAAATGCCGAGGCACCAGGGAGCGCCCTAAGGAGTACCTGAAAGGCGGAGGTTAATATGTATGGGGACTTGCTTCCGTGAAGTCCGGCAAGGCCGTTTTAGACAATTTAGAAGTGTGTGTGATATTACAAAAGATAATATCGCTTTTATTTTGTCCGCGGCGTCCCTCCTAAAAGTACCCTGCTGATAGGAGCGGTTATTAGACGGCTGCGCCATGTTTCCGGCGGGGTGTTTCATATCGGGACCACCCGTCCCAAACCATCCCCGCTAAAAGTGCCGCGCATTGTTTGAAAGTGATCTGTTGCCCGGTATCTCGCTGGATTCCGGTATTCGTGACCCTGTCCCCCTCCCGCTGGGAACATCATCATCAAAGCCCCCCCTTCTGTTCTTCCGTAAAGCTTTGCTCCGCCCCTCCCATAAGCGGTCACTGAATTACGATCGTTCACTGGTGTTACGTACTTAAGAACTTATGACGTCGAAATAAAGAAAAGGCTAAATATGTAAAGTAGGTAATTTCTAACTAAAAATCTGCACTCCATGTACATTTGTGTCTGCCAGCCTCAGCTTCTGATCACGGTTTGTACAGCTGACTGGGTCAGTGTGATGCTGAACTTTTTCGAGGAGGGCGGTGGGCACTGGCAGGCAGCCCCCGGTAAATCAGCAACACGTGGTGTTTTAGTTACCAAACATTCCATTTAAGACGAGTCCCAGCAGCCCCCCAGCTGCGACCAAATGGATATGGGGCGGGGGGCTTTGGCCTCGCTATGCACCGTGCTTTGAGAAATTGACATTTTAGAATTAAATATAAAACTGGAAAAAAAAATTGGGGGGGGGCAGTTACTTAAATATTACTAAAATATCTAACCAAACACTTAAATGTAAATAAATAAACAACAACACAGTTGTTCACTCGTGAAATAGCAGGACGTCATGTCTGCCTGCTTGGAGACTGTCGGTGCTGCGTGTTCACCAGATACGACACTCTCTCCATTCACTGCGGCATCAGCATTTGAAAAAATAGGAGGGTGTGGGGGGGGGGGCGCAGAGTGAGGGGTCTGAGGACTGAGTGTTTGAAATGTAAATACTCTTTCACTTATATGGGTTGTTATGTGAAATACCCATAATAGGTCGCCTCTTACCAAACTACCAGGTCATCTCACATTCTCAGAGACCTTAATCCCTTGCAGAATACCCCCTCCCCAACCACCGCCCACCAACCCTGTTGGAAGGTGGACTGGCTTGCTAAAGACACATCATGACATCATCTCCTCCCCTCATGTGAGGTGGCAGGTCCGATGTGAGTGTCCTGCCTCTCGCCTAAAGATGATGACATAATCACTTTTTCCGTCCATGTAGTTGCCTTCACTTGAATTCTCTCGACTTGTCTGTTTTTATTGTCCTTTCCCCACACTGGGCTCATTCGCTGCGCCTTCCCGAGAACCCAGCAGATGCACCTGTGTTTTCTAGCGGCTCTGAATATGTGAATAATTTAGTCATAATAAAGAATTGAGCTCATTTCCATTTGAGCTGTAATTACTTCTGCTTCATCCATGGAGTGTTTTAAATTGGCTCCTTTAATGGGAAGGTGTTTTATCACAGAGATGTACGCCTTCTTTACACTATTAACCTGTCAAGTGTAGTAGGTACTTCAGACCCGGGGAGCGATTCTTCGACCCGTGATGAAACCTGTCGCTGCGCCACCCCCATCCCTCATTGTGAGATGACGCTCTGGATCAGATTGAGGCTGATGTGATAGGTTACCATGCATGTTAGATGTACACAGCGCCCCCTGCCTATGGGGTAAGTCATTCTTCACACTACAGGCTCCACACCCTTGTGGGAGAATCAGCTGGGTGTTCGAACTAGGGTGGCGCACGGAAGGGCACTGCAAGCAAAATCCAGAGAATTATGACTGGGGGTAGGGGGCACTGTCTCTCACACACTTTATTGCAGAATAATATCGGAATAAATGTTAATCTGCGTGAAGCTTTCAAAATATTATGTTCTGTATATAAATGCCGCTATGCTGAGATTCAAATTAATATTAAGCTCACTTTAATATCTGCATAAATGCGCTTCACATCCATGATGACCGTGAATAATGAAAACTTAAGGGAAAGCCAACTTGAGCACATTCTGCTCATTTAGAGAAAATATGCCTGTGTTGCAAACACTTGTGCTGTTTTCTGGTCGTACCAAATGTTTCACACGTGTTTTTTTATTACCTCCGTGGATTTACAGCTGAAAAGTGCCAATTCGCTGTTGTGTGAGTGGACGTTCACTTCGCGGTTCTGTAAAAGTGAAACGTAATCAGGTTTTGAGTACTAACTTATTCGATATTGACTATCGAAGTTTGGAAATAATCAACTGAAAATTGTACCTAAAATTCACAGAGTGCATATTCCGGTTAAGGGTCCTGATCATGTGGGGTATTTTTCAATATAATGTCAGTATGCTGCTATACCATAATGGATCATCAAACGTCTACAGGTTGCACATATTTAAGTACTGTATAAATATGAAATGTTGTTAAAACTAGTTTCTGATTTCAAGGCTTTCATCACCAGTCCAAAAAAACACTTTGAATTACTGTGCAGTCTGAGAACCTCAGTCATTAGTACGCTTGTGAATTATTATTTTTCATGTGAGCAGTTGGTGACACTTTTCCCTGTTTTGACACAATGTAATTCTTTTATATGTGAGTTTTTTTTTTTGCTGTCGACTGCAGTCTGGCATAAAACACCGTTGAGAGTTCCAGTGAAGGTTTAGAAGTGAAACTAAAGTAAACAAAGGACAGCTAATTAACCTGTTCCTACAGATGTCTCAGTACTTTGTTGCTGGATCATTCCAAAATTATTGTGGGGGTGTCTTTTTACCTTTTATTATTTTTCCCTCTATGTGTGGGGTTTTGTCAGTCTTCACCTCCACCTTCGTTTGGCATCACCCACCATTTTGGGGATGGATGGACTGTACATTTACCTGAGGCTATGATTCACTTATTATGACATTGGAGATTGGCTTGGATGGCTAACATTAATTGGCTAATTAGCTAATCTTGTCTGGGGGCAATTAGCCAATGCCGTTTGAGAGCTTATTATTCACAGATCAAATAATAAACATCTAGCCTTTTAATGAGCGCTGTGAATCGACATGCAAGATTGTAGCAATATGTCGGCGTGGCGACCATTCAAAATGCATCCTGACCATGTATGACCGCGACCACAGTGCAGGGGTGACCACGCTGAACATGCAGGGTCTGATAGCTCCTCTTCCTCAGCACGTTTTAAGGTGCAGTAACTCTCCCCGGGTCCTGATAGATGAGGCACTGTTACATCCTGCCAGCTTTGTTCAGCAGTCTCCGGGTATGAAAAGTCCCGCGTGTGAGTTTGTGTTTGGGGGTGGTGGGGAGGGCGCTTGCTGACAGACACGATATAACATCTATGTGAAGAGGAGCAGACTGGACAAGTACCTCCCTCTTAAAGGAGTCCGAGGGAGCTGCATCATCTTTAAGCGACGGGGCTCTCTGCTGGGCCCTCGTCACTCCGCCGAGCTGCCCTCTCCAGCCAGGCAGGTAGCAGATCGGCCCCCTGATTAAAAACGTCTGATGCATTGCCCCCCCCCCCCCACCCCCAATTTATTATTTCAGAAGTGGATATCAGGTGCTGTTCTGGTTTACACTGACCCTGGGCTTGTGAAATAATTAGTACAATAGTGCAAATCAGCCATTTTGAAAAGAGTAATTTACTGTGTGCGCAGAGCCTTCGCAGAAGCCCTCATAAATCACGGCCGCCTGTGTACATCAAAGTGCTCCTTCCCTGCCGCGGCTGCATCCATCATGGCGCTATTAAATGTGCCGTTGCATTGCTTGATAAATTGAACGCCTTCGATACGCTACTAGCTCTGTATGGGCCATGTAGGTGGGGTGCCAGCCTGGGATACCCAAGCCTGGAGAAACGGGTAGCCATGGTCCCAGGTTGTGAACTTCTGTCCTACTGGCTGCCTGGGGCTCAATCCTATGACCAGCTGGCACCTCAACACCCATCAATAGATGCACTGCATAAGTGTCAGTAAAAGGATGCCAGATTAATGGATGCTCAAGATTCCCATCATTTTGGTTAGGATTCTTGCTAGCATTTTGTATCTGTGATCAGATGGTTGCTGGTTCAAATCCCATGGTCACCCAAGCGATTTCACCGTTGGGCCCCTGAACATAGCCCTTAACCCCTGATTGCCCCAGGGACTGGCTTTATGGTTTACAACACCCTGAATTCATCCTCCTCAAGACTGGCCCCCAAAATCCTCTAGCAAGTGATCAATAAGGTTTGCAGTTCAAGACCTGGCAAGAAGGTGAATCGCTCCTGGGGACAGCGCACCATGTGGAGGCGTAACAGGGCTGCGTTCTGTCAGCTCCTGGTGAGTCATCAGCCTGACTGAAATAAATGCGCCATGTAGCAGAGTTGAGACAGCCCCCCCCCCCCCCAATATCCACCACTCCTTTCTGCAAGCCTGTGTTTTGAAAAATGACTCGTGAAGCGGGGGCCCCCTGAAGGTGGTTGACGGCAGTCAGCCCACTGGCTGAGGACGGGCCCTTTGGAATCCTGAACAACCGCACCCCCCCTCCCCCCCAGTCACCAGCAGCAATACTTGAATGCGAGCCGGACCAGGCATTTGGATTATGACGCATGTGTTGGAACGGCTCACCCAATCCATCAGGAGAGTGTTTATTCCTCAGAGGGGTAGGATGGCGGGGGGGGGCATCAGCTAGGGCAGGCGCTGTCATTGGGGGGAGGGGCACTGCCCCAGTTGTCTGAAGTACGCTGGGATATAATTAATTAATGCTGTCAGACTGGGATAGGAAAGTGTCTCCCCAGCTTCTGGTGTCACACGGGGAGGGGGGGGGGCTCAGGCGCCGATGCCAAATGTCTGTGTTTTACGTGCATGAATTATGCACAATTGTTTACATTTTTAACTTTTGTGTATATGCTGTAGTTCATTTTAAAATATGCATTCTTTCATTACTATGTAATATTTTGAGAAATATTACTTTCAAAAGTATGCACCTATAAATGCCCTAATCTGTTCTTAGTAAAAGATTTGTTTTTTGTTTTTTTTTTGTCTGTACTAATGCCACAAAAGTATTATTACAATCTATTTTTAAAGCCTTTTTGTGTAATCATTTTAGGTGTCTCCCGTTGTGCTATTAGGGATATGAATAATGGTCTTTATTATGAAGACTAACAACCAACAATGTGCGATGTTGTTTAAACCGTTTTAGAAAAACGTTTATCATGGTGTATTACATGCCTTTTGAATAGAGGGGAAACTACTATTTTCGGTCGTGTGTGTGCGTGCGCGTTTACACTGCTTTGCCATAGACAGTGATATCACCCAGCGTTCAGTGTGCTTAGTCATAGCTGCAAACCTTTCTGCTTTTTGGCACAGTAAATGTGATGTAGCGATTATAGATCTGGATCTCTAAGTTCAACACCGGGGTTGTATCCCGCGTCAAATCGGGATCGAAGTCGCAGACACCGTCGTACGTGTCATCAGGAATCGCCCTCAGCTATTTTATCGGGGCAAGACTGTTTGTGTGAGATTTTAGCACGTCAGTCACCCTGAAGAAGCGCCAGCTAAAAAGCCAGAAAATGCGAAACCGTTCTCATGCTTAACTTGAGGATGTCACGCTGGCGATGCCTTTGTTCTTGAGGGGGGGAAAGCATGTTTCTATCCTAATTTTTGTGAAGCGAGTTGAAATGAGGTAACTGCGGGGATCAAAAAGAGACGTCAAGCGGCATTTCCAAAGTGAGACGCCCAGGGCTGCCGGTGCGGGAGTCATTCCTGGGAATCTTGTAAAACGACTCCTATTATATCTCACCTTAAATATGTCATATCCTGACTTCAGACATTTCTTGAACTTCTGCAGTCCGACTCTTACTTTTAAGTCTCTTTTTAGTTGAAACTCTTATCTCTGAACTTTTTTGTCGTTCAAATGTTCTGAATGTGTAAATGTTGTCTCGGAAATCCTCTGCCTTCGTTCCGTTTCTGGAATCTCATCGAATGTCTTGAAGTCTGTAAAACCTAAATTTATGAAACACCAATATTGCAAGACATCATCGGGGACGATTCTGCCGTTTAATTAACATTTTCGTTGTTTATATAGCCGAGTCAGTAACCTGCTGTGATATGCCGTCTGTGGTTTCCCTCAAAACTTGCACATTAAAGGATTTTGGTAATTTTGGATAAAATATGAGAATCTCTTTAGCGATGCCTTTTTCGTGTATAGTAAAACGGCCCCGCGTTGGATGCATAAGAGAGAAGGGAGCGGCTTGTTTTGTTTTCATCGTACATCAAAGTAAACACCCGAGAGTCCGCCTCTGGGTGCGGGAGCTCGATAGGGAGGGCCCTGCTTTATTACCTGGTTATTTTGTGCCACCCTCCTCCAAAAGCACACGAAAGGGAAGGACTTTAGGGGTGAGATACCGGTGTGTTCACGCTGCCAGGTGCTGCTCGGTAATGAGACTGCTGGCGTCTGTTCGCTGCCCCATCTATCACTCCTCCAATTTCCATATCTTACTTTCAGCGTTTTTCTGCGCTCTGAATTATGCAGCAAAACATGACTGCAATTAAACTTCTTTAATTAGGGCTGGTGCGTTATTAGGGTGACTGTTGCAATAACCTCACAACGTGAACCACGATAACAGTTCAAGTCATTAAGAAGTAGTTAATCATTTTTTGTCAACTGTTATCCAATTTTTTCATCTTTGCTTGTACATGACATGTTTTGTGTAGCTTAGTTTGGTAAAAAGTTACGTGCACTATAAGCAGATTAATACAACTTCATAACAATTTAGGAAGCAAGCGTTGTTCATATACTCTTGGAGTAGGGCTCGAAACTATTTAATATCCTAATTATTCCGGGCTCATATTTCCAAATAGAGCTGTTGCGCTTTTCATGAGGAAAACTTTTCACTTCTTAATATTTCTTCGTGTCTTTACGATGACATCAGTAAAAAAGTAGATTAGCTACCCGTTTAAAATGGCTAGCTATGGGTAAACATTCTTCAAATGCATGATAATGCGCCATAATTGTGTTTAATTTGTTATGTTTTTGCATTTTGGGTTTTTGGACCCCGTAGTCTTCTAATAATGATGGCTAACAGACAAACAAATTCCCATCCAAGCATCTGGAAAAATAGAACTGACTCTAATTGTATGTTAATGACTAAGCTTCCCGTTTGATAATCTGTATTCTTCTGCGCCCTTCTGTGTCGGAGGGATGGCCCTCAAACTGAGGAGGGAGATGGGGGGGACCAAGACTCAAGCATTATCCAGACGTAATTACATCTCAGAAATGTATTTTGTCCTCATTAACCATGCTTAATGATATGATTCTTCAAAGGATCATTGAAAAATATGTAAACAACAGTGTTTCGGTAGTGCTGGGTACAAACCGTACTAACTTCAGGGAAGATCCTTGCCATCCCAGTGTTAATTTAGTATAAATTAGTATAATTTTGAGACTGTGAGCACATATTAAATCTTCGTGACCGAAGTAGCACATCAACAACTTTTTCCTCTTTGCGAACAACATCGGAAGTTTCTCCGTAATGAGCTGGCTGTCAGATAATGCGCTGCGGTTGAAAGGGTGGGGAAGATGGATGCGGCCAGCAGGTGGAGCCGCTAGCAGATGTCTCACCAGCCAATACTGCAGCTGTACGTCATTTGGGGCGCGGGCCAGTTATGACTTAATCCAGGCACTTTACGATACTCTGTGCCAACAGCACTATAAAATGTGAGGCTGTATCGTCAGCAGAGGTCAGCGGGGGACGGATCAAACCGTTCGGCTTAGATGTCGACGCATTTAAGTGTATCCTGGTTTAACGTGTTTAGAACGTCCCGTTCTAAAATGCTGGGTACAGACATTAGCCTGGTAAAAACGAGGCACCAGTACTGTAATAAGAACTGATCCACAGCCCAGAAAATCACAATCTTGGGAGGAAATTCTGCTTTATATTATATGCCCACTGTCAGAAAGAAAAAGTACCGATTTGTACTTTTGCTTGTCACTGGAGCTGTATTCTCAAGGGTAAATGCACCTTTTAAGATACAGAAATGGAGGATTTTTTGTCCCATTGGGGGTACATTAATGCTGTTTCTACATTGGGATGTTCCATAGAATCCATTTCTGTACCTTAAAATAAAGTATTGGTACGTAAAGCTAAGGGTAGAGTTGGCAGACCATTGAGTGTACAGCCCCAGTGACAAGCAAAGGTACAAACGGGTGCTTTTTTTCTGACACTGTATGTTGCTCAGCTGCCTAAGCCTCTATGCCTGACGATTTGGAGGTTGCCGGTTCGAGCGTGAACAGGATAGTCACATGTCCGTGGGCCTTTAAGCTCCAACTCCAGGGGTGCTGCACGCTTCACTTCACCCCCCCCCCCCCATCCCCCCATGATGGGGTAAAGCAAAGAGAGAATTCCCACATGGGGAGTAATGAAGTAACACTCTTCTGTTCTATTACATCTAGTTTGTCCTGGTCAGCGGTTGCAGGGTGGCCTGGCACCTATCTGGGTAAACCCTAAAAGGGATGCCAGTCCATCGCAGGGCACCTGCACTCCAGGTGAGGATGACTGCATCTCTTTGGATGGCAAGGGGGGAACCGGAGTGGCACCAGAAAGCCCGCATGACACAAGAAGAACATGCTAACCCCAGAGATGCCCAGAGAGCGGTGGCGTGTTCCCAAGTCCCAGCCGTGGAGATGCAAGGTCCTACTCAGCCACCTGCCGAACGGGACACGTCTCCACCTTAAATGGAGACCTGTCCCCCCTCCCCCACATAAGCCCTCCGCGATCAGGAACAAAATGTCACCACAGAGCGCCTCATGGTTCCTCCTTGAGTAATATAAGAAATTATAAGGAACTTTCCTCACACCCAAAGTTAAAGAGGCAAAACAATCCTATAATTCAGT
>JABFEB020000044.1:10942164-10966512 GCA_019775895.2 Stomatorhinus ivindoensis
GCACTGTACATTGCTCTCCTGGCTTTTGACTGGCACTGTACATTGCTCTCCTGGCTTTTGACTGGCACTGCACATTGGTCTTTCATGAGGAGAGCAGACAGTGACAGAGATAAATACAGGGTTCACAGCCTATGTCATTGGGTGTCTACATACATGGATATCCGCAGCCTGTGTCATTGGGTGTCTACATACATGGATATCTGCAGCCTGTGTCATTGGGTGTCTACATACATGGATATCCGCAGCCTGTGTCATTGGGTGTCTACATACATGGATATCCGCAGCCTGTGTCATTGGGTGTCTACGTACATGGATATCCACATTCACTGCACGTGAGAGGCTTACAAGGTTTTGGCCAGAAGGAGTCATAGTGGTAAAATAGCATAAATCAGAAATCTAAGGACTTTTGGGTAAAAGAACTGACCAATCAGCTTGAAGCAGACTTATTTAAGGGAAAATCATCAGGCAATGTGTTGGTTTCGGGAGTTTTTGCATGTAGGTGCCATTCATCCATCCATCCATCCATCCATTTTCTGAAACCGCTTAATCCCAACTGGGGTCGTGGGCGGGACTGGAGCCCATCCCGGGAACGATGGGCGCAGGCGGGAACCAACCCTGAGAAGTCGCCAACACACCGCAGGGTGCACACACTCACACACACACTCACACAACTACAGGGCCAATTTAGACTCACCAATCAACCTATCCTGCATGTTTTTGGACCGTGGGAGGAAACCAGAGCCCCGGCGAAGACCCACGCGAACACGGGGAGAGCATGTGAAGCATGTAGATGCATAGCGGATAAACATGAGATACAGCTTTACACAAAGCAGAATGGACATGCGTTTATGGAGTGGCATAAAGTTGCTGATTAGTATAGTATGCAGAGAACAGAGGTACCTACATGCTACGGGAGCCGTTGGGAGAAACATACACCTTTTAGAGATGATCTCAGCACAAAAAGCGCACTTCCGACGGAGAGGAAAATAGAAAAGGCTGGACGTGGGTGAAATCAGAGATGCTGTCACACAGGAAAGCTGCTCCGCTCACCAGGAGCTCTTGCATTTCGGGGAAGCAGGATGCATGCCATGTCAGAAATGTGCTGCTCGAGGGCCTGATAGGACAAGGGGCTCACAGTGGTTCGTCGAATCAGGGAAACTGGCCACCTTGTTATGGAAGATGTGCATGGGTGACCGGAAGGTCATTGGTTCAAATCCCAGAGTGGTTTCATTGTTGGGCCCTTGAGCTAAGCCTTCAACCCAAACTGCTGCAAGGACTGTCTGACCCTACTTTCAATTGTGCGTCGCTTTGGATAAAAGCTCCTGATAAATAAATAATTGGAATAAAGCTATGTTTTATGGTCATCTGAAAGGAGACTAAATTTTTCCGTCTGTCATGGGGGCGGTGTTTCCGGCCCACGCTGACCCCCGGCAGACGAAACAGGTGGGAGTTTACCATCACAGGATGGCTGGGACCTGCGACCCCCACACCAGCGACGTTCAAAAGTGATGCACTGCCCAGGAAGAGCATTGGGTGCGGGTAGGTGCCGCCGAGGGGGGCACTGTGTCAGTGCTGCCTTCCATGTCAGTCCCCACGGCTCATGCTATGACCGCAGCTGACACTGTATCTAATCATTGGCTTGCAGAGGAGGTGTTTACCGCCACTCAAACCGTGCATTAGCATGGGGCCGTTGAGGTTTGGTGCCCCCCTGTTGACCGTATACAGTCCCTTCACTATGGGAGCAGGAGGGGAGGGCCAACAATGACTTTTTGAGTGGGGCTCCAGTAACAAAAAGCCAGGCCTATGATCCTGTGCACAGAGGGTGTGACGATGAGGCTTGGTTAACAACTCATGTCATCCAAACACACCTTCACTGGATTCTTTTGTAGATAAACCTTCAGGCATCATTTGGTGGAAGTTCATAACCAGAAGACCTCTCTGTCACGGACCTACTAAATTTAAAACAGGTGCCAGCCTGCCCCTTCCCCCCCATGGTTCATCTTGTCATCCCATGAAATGCGCGAATGCTGTTTTCATGAAGGCCATGCATCCACAAATACAAACGGTTTCATGGAATTTTATGCAAATAGTACAAATTCATATCTTGAGTATACATGCTTGATCTAGTAATGAAATTTGCATGGTGATGACCAGCGGTTTTTGTTTTGCAGCAATTTAATAAGGTGTGATGCAGAGCGCTGGCCTGCACCCCCCCCGAATCAGAAATATACGAGGGGCTTCTCCGCTCGTCGGTAGCAGACAAATTACGCAGAAATGTGAACAAGGTAAACTAAGTTATACTCTGTGTGCATATTTGTTCAATTTATTCTCAAAGTTTCTCGGTTAAGTTTATGAGTGTATTGAGGGGATGCTGAATCCCGCTCAGATGAAACGTGATTTGCAGCGCGGCATTTGTCAGATTTGAACGTTTCCGGTGACAGTGCGCTCGCACTAGCACGGATGAATATTTAAACGGTGTTATTAGGGAGAAGAGTTATTCTAAATTAACCAGCACGCACTGGAAAAGTCGAGGGCGCTGTTACCTCCCTCCCCCGTGGAAATACAGCGTTTTACTTTCACAGCCCGGAAAAAATCCAGCTGGACAGGTGAGCAGGACCCCATGGTGCGCTAGGTGCCGGGCTTCATACCTCCAGGGCTCCGAGTTTAGGTTCTATTTCCTTGCTAGGTAAGCTACGCGTAATTCCCGCCCCCCCCGTAACATGCAATCTTTCCCACCTGGGCCCTCTCCTGCCCCTCGGAGTTATCCCCCCGGCTTCTCGGCGTAATCCGTCACTCCTCTTATTTTACAGCTCCCTTCCAGCCCGTGTGGTAGTGGACAGTCCACAAACTAATCACCCAACTGCATGTGAAACCTAAAACCGCGGCCGGCGCCGACAATGCATGTGAGTATGGCGCCCGACATTATACATGACACTCACTCACACTCATCTGCTTTTGTTAGATATTCTGTTTACTGTATAATTACCTCAAATTACAACAAAGAAAACAAACAAAGCCAAATTCTAATTCACCCACAAATCCAAAGTTTATTTGATCCACCAATTCAATCACGACAAGGTTGACTTCCTGCTTCCATTCACCCACGATCCTATTACCTTACAAGTAGAGTGCTAGCTGCAGTGACCTGTAGGCATCACTAGGTGTCGATATTTGCATGAATTCAGGTAACTCGACAGGGAAGTTCTACAGATTTGCCAAGAATGTGTACAATAATATTTTGAATATATATATTAGAAAAAACAGCATTCAGCATGGCCCCAACACGCAGCAAAACTAAGTAGGTACAATGTTAATATGCCATATTAAGGGTTAATCTAATATCACGGCAAAATTTGGATCTCTGACAAATGAGCATCATTCGTAACAGCTGCCCTAACTAACCACTCACTGTTTAGAATATGAACTGTTGTGCATTTCGCAAATGACTGTAATTATTAGAGCTATAAAATGCCCTTTATTACCCACCGCTGTTAGTGCATTGAAAAAAGTTATAATCTCATGCGAACGTCATGCAATGTTTCTTATGCTATTTATACAGTCGCATTTTGTGAGCAAACAAAAATCCCATTGCAACACACTAGTACCCTCCAGTGGCGAGTTATGTGTAAAGATTTTCTTTCTGATAACCGTATTGACTTTTGCGCTCCTTACTGAGAATATTGTTGTACTTTACAGAGCCATTTAACTAAGCTCTGACTGCTCCACTTCTTTTGTGTAAACTCACTGTACTATACACTACACTTACTAGTTGAACTGCATATAAATCCTTGGAGCACCATGGCAGCTGATGCTTATCTGTAAAGAAACATATTTCTTCTCGGTTTTCCTGGCTTCTCAGCAGGTAAAGAGCTGAGCAGCACTGAATCCTAAAACACGGGTTCGAGTTGTATGTCATGGCATCTGCTACGGAATACCCAGCCTTCTGCAACAATGTCATTACAGACAACAGTACAGACAACAGAAAGAAGTCAATGTCTTGGACCTGGTTATTTTAGTGGCATTCAATAAAAAAAATCTGAAAATCATTCCTATGCCTCTATATTTTCCAATTTACGTATCACGTAAAGGATACAACGGTATACTGACCGTACCTACTGATTCCGAAATACAGCAGTACTGTGCAATTCCCCCTGCTCGCCACGAGATGGTAGCACTTCAACGTCGACCTTTATGTCTAACCGTTGACGATAATCAAGTTCATGGGATAAAGATATCAGTTGCATTTTGGATGTAACCGCCATAGTGCCACAGTGAAAATGTAACAATACACATTTCATAGTAAAATAAGATGTGTGTATTTTTTAGGTTACGTGAATGGTTGATGTAGGTGAAAAGCATGTAGGTGAAGTGCGCCCATCTTTAAAAAGTGGAGACAAGTTGACAAGGAAAGTTACCACATGAACATGTCTGTCTTTCTCCTACATGAGTTAAGAGCAGAGACTGCCTTTTTAATGCATCGTTTAAAATGTCCCCTCGTTGCATTAATAATCATTATTTGATGCAAACTGTACCTTTAATTAGGTGTATTATAAAAGGATTATTATAGGAAATATACAGTCCACATTTTGATTACAGATTTAGCAGAGAAATTTAAGTTTCTGTGGGGAGTGGACAGCTGATAATGTTCTGTGCAGCGCTGATATCTCTCTGAAGAGCTCATATCTCTCTGAAGAGCTCTTCCCGTTTGCTGCTGCTGTCTTTTACAGCTCAGCACCACTGCCGATATCTCGGGAATCTCCGTCATCTAAACTTGATGTGTTCCATGGCTACCAGGAGAGGACCAAAGGCAGCCACACACTTCCAGCTGGATGGTAACGTCAATCACAAATCCCCAAAGCACTACAACACTCTGTATTCCCTTCAAGAGCTGAGGGAGAGCATGTAGCAAGATCAGTGGGGTGTCCACAGCTATCTAAGTTGCAGCCAAAGGTGCCAGCCTTCTGCATTTACAGACGTAGGCAGAAGTCCCTAGTACCTATACAATTATCAACAAGCCTTCATCACTGTCTTTAGTTGGCATTAACTTTCCCACTCTATACACAATAAAGAACCTATCACAACTCTCAACGTCTAGTTTCACAACCCTATTAACCCACAAAAAAGCACAAGAAAGAACAAGATCTTTATAGAATCTGTATTATTGGTGACTTAATAATCAAAGACCCCACATCAGTCCCACTGAAGCACCTGAAGGTCATTTTGTCTACATCAAACGCTAACCTCTACAAAACCCTGCACTGCTCACTGGCTCCTGGGGTGTTTAGCTGCTACACCACTTTAAATACATTACTTTAGCTAAGTACAGTGGTACCTCGGGTCTCGAACTTAATCCATTCCGGACTCCGGATCGAATCCTAAAAAGTTCGAGTTCTGATCAAATTTTTCTCATAAGAAATAACGGAAAACCAATTAATTGAGAATATAACAGAATATATTCTGTGTATTGAGAATTCATAGAATATAATTGGATTACACCTAAAAATGTTTTTTTTTTTAACAGGATAAAACAAGAAGAGCATTTTTTTCTTAATGGCTTCCAAAACGATAAAGATCTTATCCCTACATTACCCCTGTCCTGCCCCGATTGTCCTCTTCTTTCGTGTGCCATGCCCCCTCGTTAACCTCGTGTGGGATCCCCATGTGATCAGCTGTTTCTGGTTGTTGTCATTAGTCCTCTGTATAAAGTCCGCATTTCAGTTTGTTTCCCCAGTCCGGTCACTGGGTGCGTTTTACTTGCTTACAGCGCTGGCTTAAAGCAACGCATTCTGATCCTGACGCAGTGCATTATGGTTAGATGCATTGCGACCTCTCACCCGGCTGCACAAACTGGAACCGCCTCCGTGACGACACATCTTTGCCCTTATTGACTGAAGAGCTTAGTTACACGCATGACATTTGTATCCCAGGCAGTTCCCATGTGTAATCTGCCATTTCTACCAAATATCGCGTAAAGCAGTGACAACTGGTTTTCAGCTAATTTACCTGGCAAAATAAAGTTTAAATAAATGACATAAATGCTCTAATAGTACACGTAAGTTAGTGGTTTATTTATTATTTATAGTTACTGTGATGTTGCACTGCTTTGTTTGGATATTTGTCCAGTCTGTGAAGAAGGCATTTGAGTAAGAATTGCATTGTAGTATGACTGATTTCCTGGCGCGTACAATTTATTTTAGGTCAGCGTTCACAGTTCGACTTCTGATATTCAGATTGAGTTCTGGGTTAAACTTGTGTGTTCGACTTTCAAGAAATTCGAGTTCTAGTGAGTTTGAGAACCGAGGTACCACTGTAGTATTTTAAAATGGCAACAGAAAGTCTTTAACATTTGTTTTTGTTTCAGTAGCGATATTTACAGGAAATGTTTTCATTAACAATAATAACCCTGCCTTGCATACTGTAATTAGTGCACTGTTAGTTTTAAAATTGTTATTTTTACAACGTCCATATCACACTTTATAAATGTGACTAATGAGAGTGGTTTTGCTCTTTAGTGCTACCCCAGGTCTGACCTCAAAGTACACGGTTGCCTGGTGCGTTGGTGGTAGAAGTATGAACATGCTGGATTGCGGACAGTCTTGTTTTCTGATGAAAAATGCTGTCTTGTCGAGTTTTGCTACTGCAGTGCAACTTGATAGATAGTGCTTATCAACTTATGCTCCCCTATTGAGAAATGATACTTTATCGGTTTTCTGATTTCACCTGGGATAGCACATTTTGATAGTCAAATATGAGTTAAAATTACACTATTTCTGACTCAGTGTACCCTCTAAAAGTGTGGGGAACAAATTTTGATAATGCACTATAACATATTTATTTAGATTTTCTCATTCCATAAATTTTGGTAGTCCAATATGGTCTCATTACACACTAACTTGTTATTTGGCCAATTCTGACTCCATATACACTCTATGAGTGGAGGGAGCATGTTTTGATAGTGTATTATGATATATACATTTAGGTTTTCCTATGGCATCCAGGGTAGCATATTTCAATTGAGAAATATCCCTTAACAAATAATGCTCCCAGTACAAAATGACTTTAAATCATGCCAACCTAACTCCCTAAGCTAGCTCTGGAGACTGCAGAAAGGAAAAATATATGAAAACAGCCTTTAATGAACAGTAACTTTTTTGATATTGATATTTTGAAAATATCTCTCAGCATAATTTTACAGCAGGGGGCACACCACACAGTGATCATTTGCTTTCCCTATGAACGGAGGGATTGATAAGGTTTTATGGCATGAGTACACTACAAATACTTCCTTTGTGAGTCAGCAAACAAATACACTCTACCAAGCATTCACGTAAGTATCATATACATGTATAAGAATATATTTTAGATGCCACTGAGCTTTCCACAGAAGTAGAGCACAAGTGACTTCAATTCTTTTATCAATAATGCAGTATTTAGACATATAGACGACATTCGGGAAAGATTGTTACAGGCTTAGATGCGAAGAGCTTTTTGAGATATGAGAAATGTACAATAAGATAACACGCCTAACTGGATGCCTACTTTGGTGTATTTTTGGAAGGCAAGTTGCTGGGTTAACGCAAGAGGGAGGCATTATGGGATTGCTGTCAATGTCTTAGGCTTTAGACATGAAGATAATCGTGTGACGTCCTGATTGCTAAGCATGGAAGGTGTGTAACCTCTTCTTCCGAGTGCGTTGGGTCAAGCCATGAGGTGTCTGGGTCACTGATAGGGCAAGCAGGCCAAAATAGAGACAAATTGGGAACTTGTGTGTATACCTCAAGTCTGCTGAGATCAGAAATAACTGGCTGAGAGACACAGGTGATAAAATAAGGGCACAAGTTAAATAGAAAATGAATGTTGCAAAAGGAGGAAGTCACACTATTGATCATGTATTGCAATATGGTAGGTTGTCGCAATGCAAAATATTTTGTATGCATAAGGGACATATAAGCTTAAAATAACATTAATAGCAGGAGTATGAACCCTGGAGGTATAGATTCAATAGAGAATGGGCTCTGTGATAAACCTTGGGGGAGCAGATGAAGGAGGTCTGCAGTGCAGATGGTGCTATGATGAGAGAGGTACAACCATGGCCAAAAGCTTTTTGAATGACTCAAATATGACTCAGTTTTTTATGATGGTGATTTGTATGAACTCCAGAATGTTATGAAGAGTGATCAGATGAATTGCAATTAATCGCAAAGTCCCTCTTTGCCATGAAAATGAACTTCATCCCAAAAAAAGACATTTCCACTGCATTTCAGCCCTGCCACAAAAGACCTGCTGACATCATTTCAGCGATTCTCTTGTTAATATTTAGGTGAGAGTGTTGACGAGGAGAAGGCTGGAGATCACTCTGCCATGCCGGTTGAGTAAGAATATCAGACTGGATGCTTTAAACGGAGGGGGGTGCTTGAAGTCATTGTCCTTCCTCTGGTAACCATGGTTACCTGCATGGAAACACCTGCAGTCTTCATTGCTTTACACAAAAAGGGCTTCACAGGCAAAGATATTGCTGCTAGTAAGATGGCACCTAAATCAACCATGCAGTTGAGTAGTTATAATGCAATTAATGCTGAAAATTGTTTTATAATAAAAATATTTTTTATGTGTATACTGCAAACGAGCCATCCAGCCTTGAACTCAGGAATATTATCAGTCTTAGTAGTAATAGTTGGCCTAGTTGTAATAGTAGAATTACATTCTGGGAACATCAGGAAACTTGGAGACTTGGAACGTTTCCACACATTAATCGGAACATTCTGTAAATCAACAGATATTTTTAAAATGCTTTGCAAACGCTGGGCTGCCTCTCTGAAGCCATTTGCCTCCTCGTTATAATATGTAAAAAGAATAACTACTTTAATGTCGGTATATGTTCACATAACAGCAATCCCCAATCCCGCTATGGACGGATGACTTTCACGCCTCTGTATGCCAGGTGTTTTCCGCAGTCCTGCCATAAATGGTTGGGTACACGTTGATTGCCTGTTCGGTAGCGTGCTGGGGCTGTTTTTTCTGTTCCAGGGTCACTTCTTGGGTAAACACTCGGAACCGATTCCGGTTAAGGAAAAAGTCGGGCACTGGCTCCGGCACTGCCTTGGTGGAAACGAGGTAACAGATTACGTCATGTTCCCCCCGCACGTTTATAATGTGTTGTGTTTGTAATCGGTGATCATCACTATGCCACATTGCATCTGCTCTACCTGTGTGTATCTCTAGATGCTTTAAATAGAGCGCAAAGCCACTACCACCTTTCGCGCTCATCCCACACTCGTTCTTCTCCGCAGTTATTTTTATAAGACTTATTAATGGTCACGTTTCTGAAAATACAGATATTATTTATTAATGACTGCCTCATCGCATATTCCATTAGTTGGATGACAGAAATAAACGAAAATATCACACACATGCTGACTGCAGTAATAAATGTATGTCAGAAGTTTGCTTGGTTGCCGATGTATATGACGATGAACATAGTTATACGTAGAGCATTTCAGGGTACCCAGCTAAGGTACTGTTTTACAGTACGACGATGCGCTGCTTATGGCTGCTTCCCGGAATGTTTGACACTACAGGACTACGTGCTGCTGTCTGCTTTTAACTCGAAACATGGCCGAACTGGGTCTCTGTTAATGCAGTTATTTGCAATAGCGAATAAAACCTAAAACGCTAGTTTTGCGCCAGCCGGGAATCGAACCCGGGTCGCAAGAATGGGAATCTTGCATGATACCACTACACCACTGGCGCATCTGGACGCATGTTCCACTCACCTCCTGAAGGTCGGTCCTTTCAATACGAAACTGTAGCACCTCTACTGAATTTTCTGTGACTCAGTATACTCAGTATATTCTGCCATATAAACACATATAGTCATAAGGTGATTTGAAAACAAACGACAGCTAAACGCCTATAGTTCGTTAAAAGTGTCTGTCCCCCAATCGCCTTTCACCGTATTTTCCGTTCACACGCAAACTTCTTGGCGGGTCACACGATGGCGCCACTGCTACATTTTTCTACAAATCAGACGAAAAAAATAAAAGCTTTAGACTGCTTTGTCTTGTTTTCCCATGGTTACTATGACTTTCCTCCCTGTCATTACTACGCTTCTTGTTTGTTTTTCTTCACTGCTTTTAACAACTCCACTGTTCATTCACACGTCATTTCAACACAGCCCAGCATGAACAGAACTCTGTACTCTTTCATAAACACATGGAGTGCTCGACTAATTTTCTGGCGTTCCTGTAAACAGCTGTTACTCATGAAGACATGAATAGCCCGGTTAACTGTATGTGTAACATTTATTGTCTCACCCTAAGGCCAGGAGTGGTGACTTTGATCACCAGGGTGTGATGTGACCAGTACACATCTGAATTTAGTTCCAGGTCTTCAAAACAGGTTCTGGTCATCGCAACTGACCCATTGCAAGATTCACCACAACGTGTAGGCCTACTGTGCAAAATTCATACTCTGAATCCAGCACAAATGATTTAACTTCCAAAAATGGAAACCAGAAGGTTATTAGTTTTCACCCCATAAGACAAGATGCTGTTTTATCCTTGAGCAACTACATGTACAGTATGTGATCCAAAATGGTCACATCAGCCAGGGGAATGTTCAGTACAAGCAAGTGAAACTGGCATCGGGTGCATCTACAGAATCCAGGGATCACAGGAGGCCATCAAACCAGTAGCATATGCCAAGGGAAAGAGGTTAATTCTGCTTCCCACTTACACACCCATCAGAGGTCAACAATGCCCCCACAACAATGCACTCCCAGTTTAATCCTCACTTCATCCACTGCTGATGACGTGCCTTCCATTACAGTCTCTTTAAACAGTCTTTGGTCTCTGTTGTTTACCTCCATTCAGATTCTGTTTGCCTGATTTAGAAAGCTCTCCAATGATAACATTGTCTATTTGTTATGCTGGTGGCCATTTCCTCGCAGCTAAGTGCCTTGAAATATCCTCCATTAGCCTGTGTGCCTCGCACTGAGTCCCTGTAATGCTCCAGTTTCCCTACTGTCTATGCACCCCACGCCCCTCAGTCCCACCAGGCACTAAACTGGGTCTCTGAATTTGCCACCTCAGACACACTACAAGTGATGTCTCGGCATAGAGCTCACCTCTATTTTTTCACAACCTCCGCGCTCATGAAGTCACAAACAAGTCTCTCATATTATATGTGTCTGACGTAGGCGGAACAAAATTCCATTTTTTGCCAAAAGCTTAAAAAAAACTGTTACATGTTGCTATGGAAACTACGCCGGTAAGGACATGGAGGTTTTTCATCGAGGTACACACCCAATCTACCACGCCTCCACTAACCGCGTCGGGTGCAACTCATGGCACCTACACCCACAGACACGTGACAACTTCCATACGACGCAAAACACCTGAAGCCCTTAGGACATCTCTGGTAAGAGAGTTCGGGACCCCTCCGCGCCATATTGGAAACAACTGGTTGTAGATCACAGAACCTAGACGAGTAATGCGGTAGTCCCTACCTGTAGTGATACTATCATGACCTTGTTTTGACGATACCGTTAAGAAAACTCTCCTCCTTCAAAAGTCTTTCACACCTCCTTCACATAACTCCTGTGGGTGGCACAGCCAAAAATCAGGTTTTACGTCTATTAGCGCTGCTTAGGTGTTATGTATTTTCGTCTGGTCAAGGTATCTTATGTGCATTATTATTATTATTATTATTATTATTATTATTATTATTATATTATTATAGTACGCAAAAGGATGTCTAGACTCTGTAAATACGGTCCTTTCCGGATGCTGCGCTGATATCAGGACATAAAAATGCACAGCGACCTGCTTTTCCACCGTCACAACATCTGGGGCCGCAGGTAGAGAGTCAGACTGCAGCATCCCTCAGTCTGTTTCCCTGCAGTGCCCGCGAGCCGCAGCGCGTCCAGCGCTCGCTCGAGCCGCTCACCTCGCGCGCTACATCCCCTCTACGCGGGCCGGTGCTCCGGAGCCCGCTGAGGGGAGGAGGAGGAGGAGGAGGAAGCCAAAGAAAGGGGGGAAGGCTCAGCGTCGCGGATCCGCCTTCTGGATGCAGCAGAGCCATTTAACACTGCGGTCTCCGCCAGCCTCCTACGGCGTGGGGCGGGAGGGGGGGGGGTGTTCACGGTATGGAGCTCCGCTCCCCGGCGCTGACAGCGGACCGCTGCCTGGACCGAGCGCTGCCAGTGATGGCGACACAGGCTCAGAGAGCGCCCTGACAGCCTTGAAGCCGTCGCTCGTCATAACGACTATTGGACATTTCGGGACATTAATTTTGTTTGCTTTTTGTATTTATCCTTTCGTTTTTGAGCGTAGAGCGTCGCTCGGCTCACACATCCACCTGCTCAGCCCTTTTCGGCGCTCACCTTTCTGTTTGTGCTGGATGTAAGGTCCTTGCTGCTGTCCATCTTTAAGATAAAAGCGGCCGCTCTCTTTCCGACATGCATCATGGCATATAGGACAGTCTGGGACCTCGTAACCGTACAGTACGTCGCTTATGCGCCGCCAGGGATCCGCAGTGCAATCGGGCCGTGAATCGTTTCGCTTTTTCTCCACCCCGGGAGTAGCCTTTTATTTCATTTCCTCCGTGCCGAGTGACACCACTCCCACCGAACCGGAGCATCTTTTATTATTATTTTATTTTATTTATTTATTTTTTTACCCGAGGACTCACGGCTTTCACTTGTGCGTTTTGCAGCCCAGGCGGTGTAGGGGTGGATCGCAAAGATTTCTGGGCTAGGCAAAAATACAGACAGAAATTATACACACGGAGGATGCATCGGGTGTGAAATAAATTAAAGAAAACAGGGTCAAGATGGGGAAAGATCAGGAATTGCTGCAAGCAGTCAAGACCGAAGATTTGATTACGGTGCAGAAGCTCTTACAGAGACCCAGACCAGGCAAAGCAAGTAGGTGACACTTAACTAATTTACTTTGCCCCATTTATTTTTGTTTGAGGGGGGGGATCCTTCAATTTACTGGTATTTATTTATTTACTTGCCTTTTCTATATAGGATAGACCCAGTGCAGTACGGCGTGGATGCGTGATATGGTGTATACTTGCTAGTAAAAAAAATATGAGGCTGTTAAATCCGGGTCGCAATAGAAAGTGGACATTTCTGCTCGTTTGGGGCATCACTGAAAGCCCGTCTTATCGTGCTTACGCTGCCCCATATCGTACTTTGGGGAAATGGTGTTAGTGTGCGATTGGACGTGCGAACGCTGCACGCTCATGTTGAGCCAATCGTAGGTGGAATAGCATCCCGGTGCCAGCCCACTCTTACGGGATGCGCTAATGTGCGTTACACAACCGCGGCTGGCGTGCCCTTTCTTACGCACCGATCGTTCAGCGCTAGGTGAACTCAAAATAACGACCCTGGTAACTTGGAAATGATCGTTCTAGCATCTCATGTCATATGCTGGGGCCGGGGTGCGGGAGGGGGGCAATCACACGCCCATAGGCTAGCCTATGAAAAATCACTGACACGAGGTTGCGATGAGGCATCGCTCGTAAAACCATTTCATTACCGTACTCCGGAGCTGCCAAAGGGGGCAAGGTGGGCGTGAAAGGCATCGTGTGAGACAGCTCAGCTTGTGGGAATGGTCACTGTGTATGGTAGCCTGTAAGACCAGTCAGCTTGTGAGACTGGTCATTGTGTATGACAGCGTGTACAACAGGTCAGCATGCATGACAGTGTATAAGGCAGGTCTGCATGTGGGAATGGTGTATGTCAATATGTTATTCGGTTCATTGTTTTTGACAGTGTGTAAGAAAGGTCTGGGTGTGGTAATGGTTACTGTGTATGACAGCGTGTTAGTTGGGTGTGTTTTTATAGTGTAAGAGGTCTGAGTGTGGGAATGGTCACAGTGTATGGCAGCATGTTAGACAGTTCAGTGTGTATGACAGTGTGTAAGACAGGTCAGCGTGTGAGACTGGTCACTGTGTATGACAGCATGTTACTTCAATGTGCTTGATGGTATGAAAGACAGGTCTGTGCGTAGGAATGGTCACTGTATGACAGCTTGTTTGACAGTTCAGTGTGGACAGTTCAGGGTGTGTAAGACAGGTCTGTATGTGGGAAAGGTCATTGTGTATGACTGTGTAAGACAGGTGGCAATGACTACTGTGTATGACAGCATGTTAGTTCAGTGTGTATGACAGTGTGTAAGACAGGTCTGTATGTGGGAAAGGTCATTGTGAATGACTGTGTAAGACAGGTGGCAATGACTACTGTGTATGACAGCGTGTTCGTTCAATGTGTATGATAGTGTGTAAGACAGATCTACTTGTGGGAATGGTCACTGTGTATGGCAGCATGTTACACAGTATGTGACATTGTGCTGTGTAAAAAAGGTCTGTGTGTGGGAATGGTAGCTGTGTATGAAAGAGTGTTAGACAGTTCAGTGTGTACGACAAGTCTGTGTGCAGGAATGGTCACTGTGTATGACAGTGCGTGAGACAGTTCCATGTGTATGACAGCATGTTGCCCAGTTCAGTGTGTATGACAGTGTGAAAACCTTTCATATTCTGAGAATGGACATCACTGTGTATGACAGCATGCAGGGAAATAGGAACTACAAGGGGGTGGGGGACCCCCCAATATTTGACTTGATTTATCCCCCTCCAATAAATAGGCCTTTGCATTTAAAATATTATGTTGTGCCCCCCCATATCCTGTGTCCTTGACAGCATGAAAGACAGGTCAATGTATGAGACTGGTCATTGTGTATGACAGCATATAAGAGAGGTCAGTGTGTAAAACAGATCACTGTAGAGATCATTTACTGTGTTTGACAGTGTAAAGGTTTACTGTCTACCACAGTGTGTAAGGTCAGCGTGTGAGAGAACATGTAAGACCAGCGTGTAAAACAAGACTTTTAAAGCATGTAAGGCAGGTCAGTGTGTAAGTGTGTAAGACTGGCCAGTGCTTTCTTTTCTACAGCACACGAATGTCTAATCAAATCCTTAACCTAAGGCTTGTGAGATCATAACAATTCATCTGTGCTAAATGGGTTACCCTTTGGAGGTATTACCCTTCACTTTGCCATTTATAATACTTCATAAAAACAACACGAACATCGCTAACTATATGTAATATTTTTTTCTATAAAAAGAAGCCAGAAGCCTGTTGCGGGTTCCAGACAGAACCACTTGCAATTGCCATATTCTGCGGGGACAGACGTCAGCTGATGCGAACAGGGACCTGTGAGATAATTGGTTCTCAATTAGGCCAAGGTCTGCTGCGAGCCTTTCTGCGGCCTTCATATAGCATCTTGGTGGAAGGTAACAGCCGTGGAATTTAGGACAATATGAATAGACCAGTGCACCCCATGCGTTCAGTTCCCCTCACCCTGTGATGCCTCCAAGAGCCACCATCGCCGATCCCTAGTCAACTTAGACTTCCCAGAATCCCCCTTACCTTTAGTTGTGAGTCTCCGCGTCAGTATAAACATGTCTTGGGTCTGCTTTGAAAATGGCTGCATTGTTACAGTGGTTAAGGGTGCGATTATTTAGGTAAGTGCTCATTGGACAGCCGTAAATGGAGTATACCCGCTAGACCATCATGGAGAGTGCCGTCACACTTGTGCAGTGGTGAGGACTGCAGAGGATGAGGTTTTGGCAGCACTGGACCCCTACTCTAGGAAGCGGTGGCTAGTCGCAGTCGACGATGTCGACATCCAGAAGCTGTACAGCCATTCGCGGTCCTCCTGCAACAGCCAGCGAATGAATTTCCTAATTGTCACATGTGCTTTATTAAGCAGACCCAGGAGAACACCGCTGCACCCCCAATGAAAAGGCAGGTTATGACATCCTCCTTGTGTGATTGTTGCTCTGACGTGCTGTCAGGCGAAACCAGACCCTCCTGAGCCATCGTCTCTCACTGTCCTGGCCTGGAAACTGAGCGGGTATCGATCCGGTGTCCAAGCTCAGGGCACTGTCTGGCTGCTTCCACCGTAGCGTCATTGACTGTTGCTGTCAAGCAACGGTGTGCCAGGGGTCACTGTGTCATCCAGAGGCGCTGTTTAAAATTCATGTTTACGCTCTACCGACCGCAGAACGGCGACAGTGACCTGGCCTGAACTTAAAAAACACTCATAAGTCACATAAGTCAGCGTAATGGTTTTCTAAGGCAGTGCGTAGCTAATGCACTTCCTGTGAGCAAATGAACGCTTCCTGTGAGCAAAGTCTCTTGATTTGTTGGGCTGCTGCTGTGGATAGAGTGGCAGCACAGGGACCACGTGTGCCTGTATACGGGCCTGTGTTGTGCTGGCCGGGGGCCCGCCCCTCGCTCATTAATGCAGCTGACAGATGCTGCACACTGGCTGAATTACAGTTGCTTCCTGAATCCCCGGAGTAAGGCCTTTTTGTCTGACCCCATCTGGTCCAAAGTGGAGCGTCTTTCATAGATGAGATCGGGTCTTCTCCCAGGGTGCTGTGTGGTTTCCTTCACCATGTGGCCCTACAGGTGCTTACAAATGCAGTGGGGGGGTCAAATCAAACTCAGTCTCCGAAACCTACAATCGATCACGACCACAACTCCCCTCTGTCAAGCCCCAGAGAAAAATACCAAGTGACAAGTGCAGAGACAATTTACATCTGGATTTAATGACAAGACGGACGACTTTCTCACTGTGCCCCCCTCCCTACATAAATCCAGTGTTTTTATCTCAGCAGGGGCCTGTGCAGTGACTACACTCACAGCAGTACAGTAGATCTAACAGTGGATAAACACATACCGGCGAGGGGGGAGCTACTCTTACAGGTAGAATTTTGCATAAACGCAAGCAACTCAATGCCTTCAGTATGTAACTGCTCCTCCTGGGTGGGGTTACCTCAAGCTCATTCCAGGCAACACTGGTCGAAAGGCTGGGCTACACCCTGTAGGCGTGCTACTCCACCACAGGGCACACAGTCATACTCTACAGGCAATTTAAGAATGCCAGACAGTTTCACTGCACATTGGGCAGGCAGCACATAGTAACACAGAGAAAACATGGAAACTCCACGCACACACATAGTGCAGGATTCAAACCCCTAACCTGCAGTGTGAGGCAGCCCAGCGAACCACCACCAATAGTTAATAGCAGATATCTTGCTTTATTCCCCTCTAAGATATCAACTCTGCATCTGCGTGCCGTCAATGAAAATAAAAGGGCTTAACTGGGGGAGAGGGAGCAAATGGGACATTTGGCAGTGAAAAAAATCATTATTTTGTCATCGATACCTTCCTGTCCCCAAGTGGCCTTCCTGTCCTCATGTGTGTACAGCCCATCAAACTACTGACCCTCGAGCATTGGTCCTGTGCGGCACAGAGTGGCCCAGCCGCTTCAGGCCCGCACGTGGCAGCTGTCATTACAGGCAACAGGTGGCGTAACGTTTAAGGGCACAAACTGAATTACCCCGGTGACACAAGCCTGAATTAACTCAATGACGCACGGGTATTTTTAGCATGAAGGGTACTAATGCAGTTCCTGAAGGAACCAGTCGCTCACCTCTGATGCTGGAAGGGTTTTGCCGCTAACAGCCCTGAAGAGCTCTCCCACTCGTTATTCACTTCTTTGGTATTTAGTGTCCCATGCACTGACTTTCTATTGTCCGCGATCCCATGTGCTGGATCCAGGCAGACTGTCCTGCCATTGACTGGCCCGTTCCTGATGCTCCGGAGTGGATAGATGGGTTGGAAAGGTAGAGAGGAGAGTGGCAGACCCACTAGATCCAGGGTATCCTTCCTCATGATGACCGTGACAGCGCACCGGCGTGAATTAACAGCACAGATTGGCCATAATCGATGTACACGGTACACGCATCCACAGCGATGAACTTCTCTGCCTCATGCTGGAGCGCGTTGCTCGTGCTGTGGAGGGGGGGTACTGACCTGGATAAAGATAAAGTCAGCTGACACCTGCACACAAGGCAGCATTTACCCTTCTAAAGCCCCCGGCCCTCAGCCACGTAAACAGAACCTGCCCAAAATAAACACCCGGCTCCTGGATCCAGCTACAGTGGTTGGGAGCAGGGGGAGCCAACATGGAGGAGGTGGGATGATGGGGGCCATCATTCGTGTCTCCACTGAACCTGATATGTGCTCCATGGTTCCAGCTGGGGGGGGGGGGTATATGATATTCTGGGCAGGATAAAACAGGGATATATTATGGTCTGTCTATAGACTCAGCCTCCCAGAGGTCCCAGGAGTGACAGTAGTTAAACAGCAGCCAGGTCTAGGGTCAGGGAGGCAGCCACTTAAATGCTGAGGAGGACAGTGCCGTTGCAGACAGGGTACATAGTTTGATAAAGCAGACAGCTATATGAATGAGAGAAATGGTTGTTCTGGATAAAATCAGCCCAGAATGGAAACATTACCAATTAATGGCAGGCTTCACTATTAACCAGTCATGCAGTCATGCTGTAACATGTCGCCATGGGGGGACGGTGTGTGAAGACTTAAAACCATCATGTCATATGATGAGAACATGCATGGGGTCCTCGGACATTTAGAGGAAGCAGCTGTCAGGTCGGATTAGGCCCGGAGGGAAGAATTAAGATGGAAAGAGTGTGGGAGTGCGTGTTGAGGATCAGTGCTTCAAAGCATTGTGGGTCAGGTGTGTGGCGTTCAGGCCAGGAGTGAGGCTGGCCCTCACCTGCCGTGGGGGCAGATGTCTGACATTTTCCCCAGACTTCTTCTCTTAACTGCTGTTCCCCCAGCCTCACCCACGCTTCACCTTCAGGGGAGGTGTTAAATATAACACATACAGAACAGTGCACAGACCCCGCTCCCCAAAAATGCACATTAACATTGTGCCAAGGGCACCGGTTACCCACTTTCTGTGCAGGCAGCCATCCAGGTGATGTCTGGCAGCTTCCAGTGAATCGATGACTACAATCCTGATTTTCCGTCCCATCTTCATCATCTTGGCTAGCGTGTGTGTGACCGCTTTCGGGGCCAACGGCTGATGTGGAATTTAATGGATGCAGGACGAGAAGAATAGCTTGCTTTTTACGTTTAGAGGAGAACTGAAAGGAATTTACATGCAGTTTCTCTGTTCTTCAGTTGGTCTTTTTCTCTTTTAGGAAAACCACAGAAACCATGCAAGGTGCTCATCAGTTGTAGCAGAAGACTGCAGATGTATGGTGGGCAGGGTTACAGTGAGCTGTCAATCACTGCCCGGCTTAACCAATGGGAAATGGGTTAAGCCTGTCAGTGAGGACCCATGCTTCTCCCACTGCTGTTCCCCACAGTCACAGTTTTGGGTCTTTAAGCAGTGTGCCACCCCCCCACTCAGTGCACTGAACTCTCATAACGGTTAAACGAAACATTCCCACAGACGCAAGCGCGGGTTAGCTAAAGGCTAATGCTAGGCTACGAGCTCCTGAATGATCTCTGGCTGCTGGCTTTCAGCAGCCTTCAGTGAAGTTGGTGCCACGGGTCGTGGCAGGCACATCCGAGTCACACGGAAGTCTGCACCTCACCGGTGACACCACGGGCAAAAATAACCAGGCAGCAGAAACTGCGGAAACGGGCGCAGCGGAGGACAGACTCTGTGTTGTGACAGCAATCCCGCGAGTCAATAGCTCCAGCATGGCGCAGAGGAGTGGAATTTAACTGGTGGACCCGGCAGGAAGTCTGGGAGGGGTCGCGGTAGAAAATGGAAAACTTTAGTTGAGGGAACAGTTGTGTAACTCTGTAAAATTGTCCAGGCTACCGTTACAAACATCCTCCTTGGATCGGCATGAATCTATTTGGTTTATTGATGTTAGACATCCCCCTCCAGCTTGGTCCCCACAGCCTGCCCCCAGTTCCTTGGATGCCACGCCCCCTGCTGGCCTGCGGTAGCTCTGTGAAATTGCAGTCATTTTTTTTTTTTTTTTTTTTTAGAAGAGCCACACGAAACCCTCCCCCAGTGGCTGTGTAATAAAAAACTCTGAGGGGGATATTACTTTCTCCCTAATAACTACACCCCTGTCAGTAAAGCAGGTCCAAGCTGCCTCAGCGCTGCCAAGCCGGAACCGGCAGTGTCCACTCCCACGTATGGCCTTACGTGACCAGTCGTAAACCCCCATCACAGCCAGACCTGCCAGAATGGCTCAAGCTAGGAGCAGATCCGTTGATTCCTTGCCTTCAGGTCTATGGCCCGTTCTCAGAAGGGATCTGAAATAGCACTGAGTTATTCCAAAAAGGGAAAAAAAATCAATAGGGAAATGTCTCAGAATCCAAGGGGGCCGTCCAACGTTCAACAGACCTGGTTTTCTCTGCATCTCCTCAAGGAGGAAAATAGATATCCGTCATGTGGGCCGAGCCAACATTTTTGTCTGCGTACGTCTGAAACAAACCGGGCTCTTTGGCAGGAAGGTGCGACGGACAGCAGTTGCTCGTAAATTGTTTACTACCCCTGCTGCGGAGGGGTCTGATACAGGTACGAGCAGCACCGTGCCTGCCACTCACCTACTGGTAATCTGCTTAGAGGCCCCTGGAGACGGTAACGGTCGCCGGTGATGCATTACACCAGGGAGTCCCTTCCGGCGCCCTCACACAATTCCCCGTCACCCTGAGCCCAAAGAAACTGCTGAAAAATGAGCAGAGTAATGATTCTAGCATCAAGGCTCTGTTTGTATGGCTTTGGTTCCCACAACAGGTTTATTAAGAACGCAGCACAGCGGCCGACCGATTGATCCTCGTATCCATTTCCATCCAATCCCCGGCATCATTCCCCTTGGAAAATAGAGTCTGTTGCAAATCAATTCTTTCTGCTCTATTTCTTTCCCAGACTTCCTCATTAGCTACAGGGGGAAATAACAGACAGCAGGAAAAAAAAAAAAGTAATCTGAGAAGGCTTCGATGGCCGCCCCGCCTCCCCGTGTCCGTGGCCAGCAGTGGGGGAGTTCACGAGGGGTTTAGCAGCACCCAATGCCACGGAAACCGGGAAGTGAAGCTTATCTCGGGGCGATACACTTATTTAACAAGTTCATGCATGTTAATGTCATTGAGTTACACACTGGTCCAACACTGTTCCGTCTCCCGATTTGAGATGCCGTCCCCGTTGTCCCCATTGTCTCTGCTGGCAAGGCGCGTGTGGGGCTTCTGGGGCGGAGAGGCTCTGACGCACTTCCTTTGATGGCCCGGGTATTTTTAGTGCCTCAGGGCGTTGTGCGTCCCGTAGCCACACCCCCTTCACTTTCCCTCTGCTTCTCCCTCGAATGCTCTATGTTCAGCCAAAACTATTGGGGGCGCCATCCATCAGCATGCCGATCGAATCGCGGGCCCGTTATTAAAATGAAAGGCCCTCCCCCTGACTGTGCTGTACCCCAGGAGTTCTATGCTTTGAAATCCCAAAAGGGTACCTGCTGTTGCACTAAGCAACTGAAAGTCAGCCCCACTGAGTCCCCCCATGCCATTTATGCGCCCATGCTGGGCCTTTAGGTCCCTATTAACTCCTCAGTAACGTTTTGTTTTTTTGTGTTTAAAGAATCCCTCTGTTTATACACTTGGCCCTAGAATCCTGCCAAAGTCTCACTGTTTCCGCAGATAGGAAACTGTGAAATGGACAGTCACCCACACAGGCCCAGGGCCCCTGGTGCCCCCCGCCTCCCAGAGCAGGTGTCCGCTTGTATGCCTGCATCTCATCTTCCCCCCAGGTCCACCGGCTAATCAGTCGCAGCCATGCGCTCGCTAGGACTCGACACGGCATGTTACCCCTGTCCCCGTCGCATCTGTGCATCTCCGGGGCCCAAGGGCCACGCGGCGGCATGGCGAGACCCCATCCGGGAAACCGGCGCTGTGCTTCCAGCAGGCTAAGCTGCCGGTTTGAGTCCCAGGAGAGGAAACATAGCCGTCCTGGGAGCAGGTCTGTCCATCTCTGTCTGTCTGTTCAGGCATTGAAAATGAATGCATCTGCGAGCCAGCGGGCATTCAAGCCCCCCCCCCACCCCCCCCCCACCAGCTCTGAAGCCCCTCTTTACTCTGTGTGAGGGGGCGAGAAGGTCTTCCAAATCATGAAGTGGGGTTAGAAACTACCTACCAAACCCAATGACCCAGCCGGGGGGGGTTGCTCTCGTCTCAATGTCAAAGAGTGAAGCTGCTGTCTTTAGACGGGGTTCGAATCCCAGGGGGAAGCTGCATATTAATCTGACCAGCCTCAGCATACGCTGTGGAAGCCAAGAGTCCGAGCAAAGCATGAAAAAAACAATGTAACTATGGCAACATGCATCTTCATGCGAGTCCGCATCTTTTCGGCAGCAGGGAGGCGGGGCAAACATAGCCACAGCAACCCCTCATTGCACCGCTAGATGCCCCCCCCCTCCCCCCCAAGTCGGATTACTGTTTACGGGGCGTCGTGAGGGGCGTGTTTTCCACCTTGGGGGGGGGCCTCACTTATTGCTCAGTGCTTGCACAAGAGACCCTGTGCCCTTTATATGAGGAACGCGGGGAGAAAACTCCCTACATCTGCCCCTGTTCCTCTTCAACGAGCCCCCTCCCACAGAAAAATCGGCCTTCAGATGTCACAACAAGAGCCGTGGCCGGCCCTCCTACATTCACCGCTGGCTTTTGATGGCCTGAAAAACTAATTAGTTAAATTAATTTCTTTGTGAGAGCAGCCGCTCGCTTTTTTAGATGCTGAAAGTAGGCCGCGATGGTCCGGCCTAGCTAGGGCCTGCCGCTCCACTCCACTGTGACGGATTAGCGCTCACTCCTGTCTGACTGGAGTCGGCCCATTCGTATGGTAATCAGATGGCCGGCGATTACGCCGCACTGGAAGTGTAATCGCACGCTAATTACACATAAGCGCGCCAGCCGACCCGAGCCACCAGTGCACGCCCAGCGCATGAGCGGTGCTGCTTGGCCGAGGTGGTGCGGCTGGTCATGGTGCGCGGGGGCAGGCGGATGAGAAGACCAGCTGGGCGGCTCACCGGCGGGAGCGGGGGGATGGCGGCAAACAGGGACGGGTGATCGGGCGGCAAACAGGTCGGACGTGGCGTTAATCCGTAAGCAGGCCACGCGTGTCAGGTGACCCGACTGAGAGGCACCGCACGCTGCTCGTCTGTGTTCAGAAGGTTACCACTGCCTGTGGGGCGACCGCGGTCAGCTGGCTACTCTCTCACTCAGATACACACATATGCACCCAGTCCACATATGCATATTTTCGTGGGGACTCTCCATTCATTTCTATGGCCATAACCCTAAGCGAAACCCAGTCGTAACCTTAACCATAAGAAACCAAACGAAATATCCCCCGCAAGGAAAAACGTACAGATTTTTATCATATTGTGGGGAAATCTAGTTCTCGCAATGTAATAATTACAAAAACACACACACATGCAAGCTCTCGTTAAAGCATAGCAGGTGCCTAAAGCTACCTGCAGCCGGCGTGAAAGCATTTCAGCACGTGGCATACTGCTGCAATAAGCTGATTCCGCTCACAGGCGTGAGAAGCTGCTCATTCACTGGGGCTGGTTTGAAGCAGCAAAGTGGCAGTAAGTCATATCCTCATATCCACCCCCCCCCCCCCCCATGTCACCCATCAGTCAGCCTCATCAGTCATGGTGCCCGTTCAAATTATGACTGCCTCTCTGTAAAGACCGAAATAACAGCTCAACGAATGCATCTCCTCTTCAAGTCGTTTCTGAGAGGACATAGAGTGGCATCACTGGAAAAATAAAAATGGAACAGCACTTAGTGTGAAGTGTGTGTGTGCTACATCAGGAGGGAGGCTCCGGAGTCACCACCGGCCAGGCCACAGAAGCCAAAGGGAGAGAAAGGCCAACTGACCTGCTTCAGCTGCTGCCGGCTCCAGGATCTGCTGCTTTCTTCCAGCCCCATTCCCCCCCCCATCGATCCAATTAGCTGTGCTATTCATAGTCATGTGATTTCTGGAAAAAAAAACGCATCTGAGAACAGGGCTTCCTGTAAACACGAGTGCACTTTTTATAGCAAAACTGTATCGATGACGCAGTTGAGACATTAAGGCAGGTGGACGCAGCAAAATGCAACGGTTTTCTAGAATTACGAGTTTGCGACTTGTGCAGTGAGCATTGCCATGTCTACATTGGGAGCGTGGGGGAGGAGTATATGGATTTTCAATGTACTGCCCCCCCCTTGAACTAACACATCTGGGGACCATCAGGACTATTTCTGTAGTTGTTGGTCTGTGCTGAGGATAGGATGGAGCAGTCTCAGTCATCAGAGGGGCATATGGATACTTTTTGACATCACAATGGCCCAGTGGTTGGGATATCGCTATGGCAGCTTAAGAATGACATATGACATCACAATGGCCCAGTGGTTGGGATATCGCTATGGCAGCTTAAGAATGACATATGACATCACAATGGCCCAGT
>JABFEB020000044.1:11006999-11018686 GCA_019775895.2 Stomatorhinus ivindoensis
CCCCACCCCAAAGGAATTACCTCAGGATAGGGTCTGAGGCCTCGAAGGCAGCACAGTGGAGGGGAAGCAGAGAGGGAAATTTCCAGAACAAATCTTAACTTTTTCTTCGTCTTTCTGTCTCTGTTGGAATATTCTGGCAAATGTATAAACAAATAATGCTACAGTACAAAAAAGATTTAAAAAAATAATGCTATGTGTGCATTGTAAGCATGAAGAGAGGAATTTATATCTTAAGATAAAAAGTCATGCATTAGTTGGTACAGTAATAGATATATAAATATATACAAATACTATTTTTATTTGACTGTTTTTTGCCTAAATGGTACAAGTGTGCAAAAATGTGGATTTTTATATATAACCAAACTGGGCTGCAAGAGCAGTTTGTGTGATGTTATGGACTTTGAAGATACATCGGCCATTTTGATTTCAGTAGTCATATATATCTTTTTTGAATGATGTGGGCTTCCATGCAATTGCATGTTCAGCTTCCATGACACCTGTGCAGGGTGTAAGAGTCTATCTACCTGGATCTCAGCCCACCCCATGTGCATTTCTGTATAGCAAGGATGGGGGAAAGGGGTTGAAATGTAAGCACAGTCTCCCAAACGCCCAGATGGCCCTCATAACCAGTCAGGAAACGTCCAGCCTCCCCATGAAAAACCTAGGAGATGCCCAGCTAGCTCTCTGGACAGCCACCTGGCCCTGACCGCTGGCCACCATGCGCACAGCTGGCTCACTCAGGCATCATCCAATCATGCAGCTGGCCCTGTCAGCTGACCTGTACTCCGCTGGCCCGAAAGCATCATTTTACAGAGGAGGTTATCCATACCCAGATTGCAATGGCGTGGCCTTCTGGACAAGCACAAACACCTCTCCACCATTCCACCATCTACTGGCAAGGAGGGACTCTGGGAGACGGCAGTGTTAGCACAAGATGCACTGGATCCCAATCCAGCAGCTGTTCCTACTGGGCTGATAAAGGGCACGTCTGGGCCCATGGCAATCACCTCAGTGTGTCATGGTGATGGCGTACGCGTGTGTGTGTGCACTGTTTATAGTTAGAGCACTTCATGGTTTAACATTGTCAGTTTTCTATATCTGAAGTATGATACGAATTAGCCCGATGCACTCCTGGCGCTTCACGCAACCCATTTGCGTTCGATCTGCTCCTGAGATGCCCAGCTCCCCCCTGTCCTTGCCTCAGCCCAACCCACCCACTCCGACTCGGACAGCGCAGGCCGTGGGCCTCAGCTCACCGACACGCAGGCCGTGGGCCTCAGCTCACTGACACGCAGGCCTCGCCGAGCGTCTCCGCTACCGACGGTCCGCCAACCGCCACCACGATCAGCGATTCTGCAATAACCGTCTCTCCGACGCTGCCATGACAATCCTTAACATCATCACCAATGAGGAGGTGCCTCTTTTGGGGGGGGGGTTGTGTTGAGGTGAGAGTTAAGGCACAGACTGACAGGGAGCCATTTGAAGCCAGGGACCTCAGCCATCCGGACAGACCTGGTCAGTGTCCACGTCGTCTTCTGCTCTCCCCAGTCTGCTCTCCCCAGTCTGCTGTCCCCATATCACACGTAACTCTGTAGATAGCTGGAAAAAGGCATATTAAAAGTGATGTTTAATTTATTAAAAATAAGTATAAATAAAGTATTTAATGATAACTATCCGGAAAGGTTGTTCAAGTCGAATGCTGTAACAGAGAAATGAACTGTAATTTATTTCCGATTCATGTTCCTGAAACGTCAATGTCATTTTGTATGTATTTTTCTTTTTCTTTTTCTACCGGAGCTTTGTGCCGTTGTATGTCTCGCATTGCATGAGTCCTCATGGAAACTTTGTACTTTCTGCAATGTCGTTCGGTTTTTTATATATATCGACGGAGTACATATGTGCCTTGCTTGGTTTCTGTTTGCTCTGCTTACGTGAGGGTTCCCTCACGTCGAACGTGACGTCTATTACTGAGAACCGTGTTTCGAAAAAAATGGAAAAATAACAGGCATCGTGCGAGACGGCCGTGCTCACAAGCACCAACGGCGCCGCCTTCCCCCCCCCCCCCGTGCCGACCCGCCCACCAAAAACACTGAGGTCTTCTCCTCCGCAGCTATGCATTCAGACGCCGTGGTGCAGTGCCACCGCACGGAACTATGTGTCTCCGTGTCGGTGTGAGAACTTTGACTCCTTTTCTAAAATGAGAACAGTTTCCTAGTTGTCGCTTTTATGTTCTAGATGGAAAAATCTAATGATGCTAAGTAAATATGTTTTAGAGCAAATTTAAAAGCAGAAAAAAGGTTTATTTTTTATCCTGCACATGCGGAGAGGGATGAGGCGGCGGCGGCAGTCCTGGGGAGTCGCAGCGGGTCTGGCCTGCATGTTTTCGCGACCTTCCACCATCAAACTGTACGATACCTGCTGCCACGGCAACCTGTGTCCTTGCGGTGTGACTGCATCTACAGCCAGCTGCTCTAAATAAATGTAACATACAAACTCGGGGATCTGGCTGGCCTGCGTGGCGTCTTACTGGCATGGGGGATGGCATCCAGAGACGGCTCACGGTGGGAATCTGGGGACTCTGAGGAGGTCTAGAACCCATATCCCTTTCGGCTTTAAAAAAAAAACGGCTGAAATGTCGATGCGTTGATGTGGTGGCATGGAGGATACACAGGCCTGATCGAGATTCTGGTAAAGAGACCTCCTTCTGCAGCAGTATGTTACACTGAGCCAAACTGCCGCCCCCCACAGGCCAGTGTTGGCACTGTCAGTCACTGACCCTGTACTCATCGCATCACATGCCCAGATGGCCCCGCGGCTGCAGTCCAGCCTGCGTTTCTGTCCCCCTGATGGTTCCTCATAAGCAGAGTTTCCTGCGATTCAGCCCGTCGTGCCTATTCTCCCACGAGCGTCAGTGGTAACACACATGGCGTTTTAGGCTAGAGAAGCAAGCTCCCCTGGGGGCCCCTGAGCTCTGGGTGCGAAACCAGCTCCTTCGATGGGCAATTTTAAGGGTAGCCGCATACATACATTTACAACGGATTCTTTAAATTACGAAAGAAACTGCAGCTGACCTTTCAGTCAGGGATGAGTTTCACACATTTGCCTCAAAGACCATGAGCAAAGTGGTACACTGCGTTAAAATGCACAAGTAAAAAAAATAATAAAAAATCAAAATTCAGTCAAGCTTCTACAGGAACAGGTACACCTGGGGCGCAGAGCATCGCCACCATCCTGAGGGACACCTTGTGAAGGGCAGAGGCAGGATGAGCGACACCGTGAGTATAGAGGACAGGATAAGGGACGTCCTTTGAAGATAGGGGACAGAATGAGGGGCACTGTGTGGATAGGGGACACTGCGAGGGAAGGGACTGGAAGAAGGACACCATGTGATGATAGGGACAGGATGATGGACATACTGTGAGGATGGGAACATAATTAGGGACATCTTATGAGGATGGGGACAGGATGAGGGACACTGTGAGGATAGGGACAATGTCTGCTACGTTTACTATCATCATACTTGTCATAATCAAAAAGAGATTTTTTTTATAGTAATTTTATCAGATAGATTCCGCCAGAGCAGGTGAGTCTTATGGGGCTCGGAACCATGCTGGTATGGCACACGATGCGTGGCGACAGCTGCCAGAATAAACATCGCCCCCTGAGGCGTGCGACACATGTACACACTCCAGAAAGCGGATGTTCCGGAACGAAAGGACACACACAAACACACACACGCACGCACGCTGCTGGATCACATGCTCTTAGACTGAGAGGAAAAAACAACAACAAACAGCACAGCTAGAGACCATCGATGACATCACACCACTGGAGGCAGCCAGGGCTCCGCCTACAGAGCAGCTGAGGAGAAGAGAAGCGACTGGGCACAGGAACTGACCAGTCACAGGGACCATGCAGCCAATAGGAGCATAGCTCTGGGTGCCTGGAGATCTGCCTCCCTCCATCTTCAAAAGCTATCCCTCTCTCCCTCTGTAGGGAATCTGGGACATTTAAATGTTTCCCAGAAGATGAAAGCCTTAAAGTGGTAATAAGATAAAGGAAATGTGTTTTTCCTGATAAAAAAAAAACAAAAAGAAGGCTTACCATCAAAGGCAAACTGGAGAGAAGCTCAAACCATACGTTGACATTTTTTTTTTGCTCAGCGCAGATGAGCCAGGGGTAGTAGTAGTAGAGCTCGTGACCTCTGACTTTCATGGTCTGCTAGGAGCTGCTCTAGAGATGGTTCTATGAGACAACTAACCACAACAACCTCAGCTCACGCACACATGCATGCACACACACGCACACACACACAGGATTGTAATTATATCTTTGTGGGGACTCCTTTAATTTCTATGGGAAAAACTACAATCAGTCCTCACCTTAACCATAACCGAACGAAACACAAGGCTTTTGGGATTCTACGTTTCTTTATCGCATCCACAGCTTTTTATATTAAAAAAATGTAGCAGGTTTTTATCGTATTGTGTGGACATTTGGTCCCCAAAATGTAATATATACATGACCATGGTGTACACACACACACACACACAGACGGAGATCACCTGAGACAGGAATGATAACAGTACCCAATTTAAACCAAGCACAAAAGTACATTCACTTCCCTGCATGGGTCACTGGCTCAGAAATGAATCCGACTGCAAAGCCTCTTGATATTGAACAGATGACGTCTAACCAACCTTAGAACGTCAAAGCTGAGTGAGTCTGTGAAGCCCGCCCTCCCGTCTGTGTCATGTAATTAACAAAATTCGTACTTTAATTTAAAAATAATTTTATTTTTGTGTTTTTCATCATAACTATATTTACTTAAAGTTTAAATGCTTATTGGCTGATTTGTGAACTAGGGTTCATTAGTTTAAAACTCAAAGAAACTCGATCGAATGCCCCAGCGCCGCGGATGTACTCATCCTGCTTCCAGCAGCTTCCTCCCATGGCCAGCTGCCTGACAGATTTTCAGGTTGGAAGTAACAAGTAGTGACTTGTGCGAATTGTAGTCACACTAGGGACCAGGGGACTGCAGTTCATTTTGACAGGTACGATTCAGTTGGGTATTTCACAGGACCAATTAAGCACGAGTGAGCCGCTCCAAGGTCTAACATTAGAGCCCCACCCTGGGATTTCAGTTACGAGTTTAGCTCCCTGCTGATGATCGAGGTACGTCTGATTCTCTACTGCACCCACTGAGCCCAGTAACACAAAATACCGTAAGACATTACGCATGTGAATCTGTCAATTCTGTGCACGTTTTAATTAATAAAGATACGATACTGGTCCAATCTGAACTGCAAGCTCAGTGCGTAAGATTTCTTCAAAGCCGGTTCATATAACCGTGCATAAAGTTTCAAGTCTGTGCCAAAACTGACAGTAATCACAAAACTCCCATTGCTTTTATAAGAAAAATGCCACCTTCAACAAGGTAGACATACTTAACATTAAATTAATCTGTAAATGAAAAGGTAAATGATCAGTCGCATTTAGATTAATAATATGCAAATAAATATAATAAAATTATTTTATTGATCATATTTACACCGTTTGTACAAACTGGTTTTATTATTTAATGTCCTCATTAGATGCCATTGGCCTGCCGCTTCGTCGCTACCGGAAGCAAACTGTGGGAAAATTAGTTCCTCTAAATCTGGTGACACCCTGTGGTCATATACAAGTACTACAACTACAGAAAACATACTTATGCTTTTACACATATTTCACCGTTTTCCCTAAACAACAGATTTCAAAATGTAAAGATCATTGGGTGGTAAATTAAAATTCCGCACATTATTAATACGACATTGGAACGCAGATGAAAATGCAGAAAACCTTTGGGCATTTAATTGGAGGTGGCACGAGTATAATATTCTCTCATTCGAAGGATCCGTCCCTTTGCGCAGCAGGCGCAGGTTTGAAGTAACACAGAAGAGGGCGCCATTAGGCTGCGTTTGTAGTAGCGGGAACGTTGCATGCCGAACAGGAGTATTAAATAAACATTTCCGCTTTCACATGCAGATTGATAGTGCAATTCAAAATCAGTTCTTGTTTATTTAAGCATCGCATGAAAAGCTTGCTTTGATCTTTAAATACATTTATTCCAAAAATTTCTGAATTCTGAAATTTCTGGTTTCTGAAATTATTAAGGTCGGACTGAAACACGTCCGGCCGCCATTGTGGCACCTGAGCTGCTCTTAGGCGGCAGTGGAAACGCTGCATTAGCTGCTTCTGGACCAGTGTTGAAGCACTTAAGGGCGTCCTGGGCGCTGGACCAGGATTAAGTGAAGTAAGATATCTGCTGTCAGGGTGCATCGGATGGGCCTTCTGGCAGACAGGGCTTTGACCGTGGGGGGCTGTGGAAGCGGGTGTAATGAGCACCAACGCTAGCCCCCCGCCCCCCCAAACGCGCGCGCACACACACATACACACACACAAATTCAAACTAGCTTTTATCTTGTGCCCCCTAACTCTACCAAAGGCTGGATGTCTAACAGACACCAGTAAAATACCCCCCCCCCGGCCTCTCTTAAGTGGCCTTGCCCTCTGTTTTCTGTCCCGCCACGGACATCATTCAGAGTATCCATTAACACCCCCCCCTCCGACTACTTTTTATAGAGCTGAGACCCCCACTCCCCTCCCGACCCGCAGGGGCACCATTACATCCCAAAGTGGTCAGAGACCTGCCCTGTATATTGTCACAGAACGCCAAGCTGCCGGCTCCCTTGTCTGTGCAGGGCTTTGCAACGAACTGCAAGGCAAACACAGCCCCTGAGAATATAAAATAAAATACATTTTCACAGATTGTGATAAAAAAAAAACCACGGCGCTGCTGTAGGAGAGACCCGTCCCCCAACTCATGGCAGGTAATGTTCATGGCGCTGCGCACCTATTAAGCACTTTAATGCGTTAAAGCGCTAAACGTAGAGACACGAGGGACTCTAGGCAGGATTTGAAATTCACATTGTGGGACTGCTCGCCAAAACCGCTTTCTATAGATAAAACACTAATCAAATATAGTCTTAATTTAATGGCAATTTAATCTTAGGAGGAGTCGCTTCCCAGTTACACATATACTTTGTGTTCTTGAATGGGAAGTCGGACTTTATCTGGCCCCTTATATTACATATCTTTAATAGCTACGTTTAAATGTTGCTATTAGAATTCTTCTAGTATTCCATCCGTCTTCCGCTAAAACAGGTGTTATTAATTAAATGGCCCCTCTGGTTTATAGGATATGCACGATCTTTCTCTCTCTTCACACAATTTAGGTTAACCTGGTCAGACAGTTATAAAAGTGAAACCATTAAAAAATAGACCCAAAACACCTAAGCAAGTGTCTATAACAGGATTATGTCATCTATAGATATATACAAACCACATACCATATGTGTAGTGTTTTGCACCATTGCCTACGCAACCTTGCATGTCAGAAAAAAGATGGTCCTTTTCTAAAGACCACAGAGGATCACCGTTATGAAGTCAGACACTAAGCATCCAGATTTGGGAAAGTGTCGATCGGCGCACTAAATCATTTACAACAATCCAGATGGAAAAGCGGACAGGGCTTTAGCGGAACAGCGCCATTCCCCTCCCCCGCCACCCAAAATGCCGCTCTGACGCCGCGATCATTCCCGAAAGAGAAAGGATCCGAGTTTAAAACGAGTATCCCTCCCGGCTTGCCTGCACATACACACTCACACACACAGACAGACAGACAGACACACACACCATCCACATCGCCGCGCATACAATCCCCACGCCGTCTTGTACCGCTCACACCATCAAGCGCTTAGCTCCGCAGACCGAACCGGACTGAACTTCCTGACTCAAACCCAAGGGCTGAATCTCAATTCAACGGCGACTTAACGGACCTTTAGGGCAGCGCGACACATCTGAACGTCGTAAATTTTTTTAGAAAGTCACAGTTAAAGGAAACAGCAAGTGCATTCAAACCGGCGGGGGCAGCAAGAATTGTGTATTGCACCAGATCTTCAGGGAGGTAAGTTCCGTGAACATCGCCCTTAAAATATACGTAGGGGAGGGGGTCTTAATCTGACTGTTGCGTTTTATAGCGTTTTCCCACCGATTTAATATCTTTAATTCAAGGGGAGGGGAACATTGTCAAGCGGATCGCAGGATGCATGATGTGGCTTTACGAGTTTGTAAGAAACGGTCGCTGCGGCTGCATTGAGACTTATTACATAAACTTCAGCTCTTTGTGGGGGGGGGGCACCCCGGTTCGCCTGGCCGACCCCACTTCCCAAGCTGGTTTCTACACGCTTGGTTGTCGATCCCCCGTCATGCATTTTGCATTTTCGTGCGCTGCTGCACCCGAGCAAAATTTTTGACAGATGCTGGAACTGTCAAGCCGGCAGCGTTTTTAGTTCATGTTTTATCGCGGGGATACATATAAATACTCACACCAAAAGACATTCTATTTGCAGCATGAGACATTAATATTGTAGCCTACATTCACATTCACCTTCATCCCGCAAAGTTAAGCATTTTGATTTTTAGGAGCGGTTATCACCACTGTACAGGAACTGTAATGGGTTTAATTGAGGTCTGAACACAACTTTTCCCCACGTCGGGATACTGGAAGAAAGACTAGTCTTGTGACCACGCTGACCCCCTGCCCGCCTTGACTATATTAATGAAGGCTAGGAGAAAATAGGTAGACGAGTACATTTGAAATGTACAATTTCACGAAATAGCCTACGACACACAGCATGACCTTGAAGGAGAGGAAATTCAGTGGCGGCAAGTAGTTACAAAAGACTAAAGTGAATGGATATTTAATCATTATGAAAATGAACAGTATCATACGCAAATGCGCATTTAAAAATACAGTGAAATTAAATAATGACAGAAATTGTCATGGGTCGTGGGCTATTTTAAAGAGCGTTATTGTTGTACCGTGTCCCATCAGATGTTTCGAAAGTCATCCTTCAACATTTTCTTGGCTTGATAAAACCGGACTTTAATCCCCCTTAGATGAACTTGAAATAAACTAAATCGAGTCGCAAAAAAAGTTTCTAACATGTGGAACTTCAGACGAACTACTATGTGGGGCTCGGATTTGTGCCCGGTTTACAGCAGAGCTGCATTTAGCCGGGAAGTTCGGGAGGCAGGTACTTTGGGTTCCGTCTAACTCGAAGCTGCCACGGCGCTTTGCACTTATCAGCCTGTCAATTTTGCTGTTGAGTTTTCCCATCAGCAGCTCAGTCGGCTGAAATCCCAGCAAATGCATCCCCGCCCACCCCCGCGGGGAGTTCACATGGAGTATTACGACTAAAAGCTCTGGAGACCCCCCCCCCCCATCAAAGGGGCTAACGGCAGGACAGCTTGACCGCGGTATGACCGCATGTGGCGCTGGGTGCCGACAGCTCCAGCTCCTCCTCAGACAGTCGCTCCGTCTCGTCCGCAGTCATGGACGACATGGATCTGCCGCAGATGAAGAAGGAGGTGGAGAGTCTGAAGTATCAGCTGGCCTTCAAGAGGGAGAAGTCCTCCAAGACAGCCACTGAGTAAGTGGCCTTCAAGCACCAGAAGCGTCAGCACCTCTCACACATCACATTACATCATCATGACATCACAATCAGCGCTGCAGTTCACCTTTTTATATTGCTTTCCTCTTCCAAGCACAGGCCAATTTAAACAGGTTGTGTAATGATCTCCAGATGTGCATGACCTCAACGGCTGCCCCTGGAGCAGTCGTCCGGAGGAGAACCTTAACTCCACTTTGGAGAGACGGCAGCGGATTGCAACAAAGGGGCTAGGTTTGCAGCTCCATAGAGAGATCCACGGAGGAGCAATGCAGAAATCTAGATTAGAGGAGACACAGATAGAGGAGATGCAAAGTTCAGTGGTCACCTGAGTCCACATCCCACCATGCTAGTTCAGTACCAGACCAACAAAAAGGTTCAGGAGCTGTACACATCACCTCGGGAGGCCCATAACTGCCAGAAAGGAAGCGTGAGAGGCTCTACTGAACAGCATCACTAGAGTTGCTTCAGAAACACGTGCAAAGTGTGTGTGTGTGTGTGTGTGGGGGGGGGGGGGATCTTATGGTAGGCAGGCCAGCAGGAGGCATGTGTGCAATACCTTGCATCCCACGGTACACAACAGCAAATCAGGAGTCTTTTTACCTGTAAACCCACATCTACTGAGTCCAGGTCGATCACAAGTCAAGCATCCAGGCAGCAGGTGGCAGTGATGTGACAGAACTTTCCATTCGACACCCCCCCCCCCCCCCCATACCTGTGCAGCCTGGTGAAATGGATTGAGAACGGAGTGTCGGAAGATCCTTTCCTGAACCCCGAGCTGATGAAGAACAACCCCTGGGTGGAGAAAGGAAAGTGCACCATCCTCTAACGGAGCTCCCCCTCGGACCCGAACCGACCCAGTGCTGGCTGAGACGCACAGTGCCCCCCTACCCCCCAGGAAATGTAGGTCATAGAATTAGGGGAGGGGGGTTATAACCATGGAATACGAAAGCATATATCAATGAAATGTATTTAAAAAGCCTTTAGTTATGACCATGAAAAATATTCTTCACTATAAAAGATTGCAAAAGTCACGTATTATACTTTTAGATATGCATAAACTCGGCCCGTAGGTCTGCAATCTCGCTGCAGCGGTCGCATCATTGCTTGTATATACATTTAGCCACCTGTGTCTTTATGTTATTTATTGATTATATGAAACGCGGGAGCTGTCGGCTTTGGACATTACAGCCCAGCCCTGACACAGGAGGACAAGCAGCCTCTTACACCTCGTTCTGACGCGCTGCCTTTTCTCGAAGATCGTGTGCCTGTTAACGGTGGTTAGGGGGCCGCCAGCTTGGGACAGTGATGTGCAGAACCCACAATGAGAGCCTCACCCTCAGGTTATGGCCACGCCCCCCCCACCCCCCCCAGCTGGCTCAGGACAGCCGGCAGGAATGTGGACTTGTGAGTTACGATACATTAAACTACAAATTTCAGAGCTGTTTGTCAGTCTTATTTCTGAGTGGGCTTAGGAAATGTTTGCATCGCAGTCAAGCACTGATTCAATGACAAAGCAATAAATAAATTACCCTTTTTATTGAATGTTTTGCAAAAAAAAAAAAGAAGTTTGTCATATTAAATAAAGTGGAGGATTTTTAAGACAACCTAATGCCCGTTGTTTGAGTGAGAGATCATGCGTACTGAACACAAATACAGAACATTGTAACAAGAACGACCCCCCCACACACACACACAGAATCCCATGTTAACACAGGCAGCACGGATTACGAGACCGTGACAGCCACACCCCAGTCCTGCAGGTTCGAGAGAAAATGCGCACATTAGCGTTTGACTGATGGACAGAACGGGAGCAGAGAGAACTCAGAACACTTACAGTCTGGTTAATTATGTCAGAGAAATTAAGGGCAGGGTGGCCAGAGGCGGGGGGGGGGTGGGTGGGTCAGCCTCACAGCAGGTCTTTGATGTAGACATTGCGGCGTACGGCATTTGACACGCCCTCATTGAAGCGGAACCAGACGTCACTGTTCCCCACGGCCTTCCCCATCAGCAGCTCCGCCGCCATCTTCTCTCCCTCCACTGCACCGCGAGAGGGGGACACACTTCCTTCAGCCCCACAGCGGGGGGGGGGGGGGGGGGGGGGGGGGGGGGGGGGGGGGGGGGGGGGGGGGG
>JABFEB020000044.1:11027763-11054459 GCA_019775895.2 Stomatorhinus ivindoensis
CGGAAGTAGCGAGGAAGACAAACGGGGAGGAAAAGGAACAGAGAGGGAGAGAGGGAGAAAGAGGGGAAAGAGAGAGAGAGAAGTGGAGAGGAAGACAAACGGGGAGGAAAAGGAACAGAGAGGGAGAAAGAGGGGAAAGAAAGAGGGGGGGGAGAGGGAGAGAGAAGTGGAGAGGAAGACAAACGGGGAGGAAAAGGAACAGAGAGGGAGAGAGGAAAAGGAAGACAGAGGGGAGAGGAGGAAAAAAGAGGGGGAGGAACACAGAAACAGAAAGAGGAATAGAGAGAAAGAGAGGGGGAGAAAGGGACAGGAAAAGATGATGGAGGAGAGAGGGATGAAGAGAAAGTTGGAGGAAAGAGGGGAAGAGGAAGCTTAAATCACTGAGCCTGAGTTGTAAAAGATCAGAGAAGGAGGCAAGAGGAAGGTGAGGAAGATGCCATACGTTTGTGAGCTTCTCATGTTCTCCGGAGGATGTGGCCAGGTGCAGGATGTGCTGCAGCCTCTGGGCCCCCGCGCTACCCAGCCCGCCGTCCGGCACCACCGCAAACGAGGCATCGACAACCCGCTTCCTGCAACGGCACGCAGGCGGGGTGACACGCGGCTGGGAGACACGACGGGCGGCAGTCACAATGTACGATGGGACGTGTAGTACAAGACATAGATTAACAGGCGGACAAATTAGTGTTAAAGTCCCCAGCTCCACACGCCCCCCCACGCAAACAGGGTACCTTTTGGTCCTGGGCAGCTGGAAGATCTCCTGCCACATGGAGAACAGCCCCTTGTTCTGGTCTTTCAGGCCCACCTGGACAGACTGCACGGTGCGCTGGTCCAGCTGCCGCTGACCTCGGCCGTGAAGGAACTGTTCAGAGACACCACTTAGCTCACACATGGGCGACCCCCTCTACTGGCCGCTCCGGGGAGCGCGGCCTAATAGCAGTCAGACCGCAAGACGAAGTAAGTGCAGGAACACTGGGTTTTTAATTGACCTCCCCAACTAGAGGGGCACAGCAGGGGAAGCGAATGCGTATAGGAGACAGTTGAGCCAGGAGTGGGAGGAGCCAGAGCAGGATGGGGGCGGGGCAAGGGCGGGGGCGGGGCAGCCCACCTGAAGGGTGTTGATGCAGGAGCGAATGTCGTTTTCAGTCTTCTCACACAGGGCCATCAGTGCGCCCGTATCCACCCTCATGCCCTGACACCTGGAGATCTGCACCATATGCCAGAGGCGCTGCTTAGCGGTGCGCGGCACGTGTGACTCGCCATGCGTGTGTGTGTGCGCGTGTGTGTCTCAAGCTACCTCGACCAGCCTCTGGACCAGCCGTGAGGGCTGCGTCAGGGGGAAGCTCAGGAGGAAGGCTTGCTGCCGGAGCTGCCGAAGAGCCGGAACGTACCTGCGGGGCACCAAGCGGACCACAACACTAAAGCCTCCTGCTCAGCTGGACCTGTCGCCAGAACACTGACTGGGAGCTGACACTGACCGAACGAACGGGTAAAAACAGGCCGCTGGGAATAAGACGGACCCCTATTCATAAAGGATTCTCTTCAGAACCTATGGAAGCCACAGTGCCACCTACAGGTCGTTGCAGATGCAGATAATGGGCCTCATCAGAATGGACTCCTTCTTCTTCTTCTTGAGTGCGCTTGAGATGCCACCACCGGCCACTGGTTCCGTGTCCCGGGTCTCCTTTCGGTTCAGGATGGCCAGGAGCACATTGATAGCAGCCTGGGGGGGCATAAAATGTCTGAAATAAATATTTTTTAAACTCATAGCATCCCTTTGAAAATCTGAGCCTGCAATATCGGGTTTTTACTAGTGCGCCCTCTGGTGGCTAAACATAATAGGGGCAGGGAGAGAGCTCGGCCGGAGCTGTCCCTGCCGGGGACTCACAGAGGGGGCGCCGTCGATCTCGTCGATCACCAGGCAGTTGGGCCTCTCATTGGCCCCCAGCACAGACTTCATCTGCGTGGCCGTGTCGATTCGTTTCTGGAAGAGCTCAGCGCTGCGATCATCGCTAAGAACACATACACACAGAAACACAGTCATCTTCCTTTGGGACTCCTTACGTAAGCCACCATGTTTATAAGCCAAGTGTCTATACAAAATAGCACAGGGGTCATTAGCCGTAAAATTAATTTCATATCCTGTGTGCGAAACAGCCAGCGTCATGGTGAGAAACACACTCGCAAGGTCCAACTAATAAAACGAGTGAGAGTAGCTACCTAGCATTCATCTCCACCACGTTGTACCCAGCATGCCTTGCGATAACATGCGCCAGAGTGGTCTTCCCCAGGCCAGGGGGCCCTGACAGCAGCGCCACCTACAGACAAATAAGAGATTTCACCATCTACCCGCAGACACCAACTGCCCACAGACATGACTCCATATCTGCTGAGAGCCCTCAGCCTGGCACACCTTGTATTTGGGGCGGTGATACTGGTCCAGTTCGGCCTCGAGAATCTCCTCCGTCATCTGGGTCTTAGTCTTGAACCGGGAGGTTTGCTGGTCCTTCTGCAGGTGAAGGTATGTCACTGCAATTTCACATTTTTGTACGAGTGGTTTAGTTTTCCACAGGAGCACCGAAGCCCCTATAGGCAGGGCTCCTTCCCGGGACCTGGACCCACGACGCCACCAGTGCAGGAGTTTGAGTCCCCAAGCAGCACTGCACCTGTGTCCGGCTGTCTGTGTGGGTGGGTCTGGGCTTCTGGGTGGACTTCTCCCGGCCAAACACAACCATGTCCCACAGCTTCAGCCATTTCAGCAAGCAGCGGTTGGTGAACTAGGGGTACAAAGGGGCTCAGACACATACGTGTGCCGACACGTCCTCCTGACACACACACACGTACGCACACGCACACACTCACGTCGTCACTCAGCAGCTCTGTGTAGTGCGCAGGCGTGTACTTGTCCACCCAAAGCCGCGACGCTGCATCCTTGCCGCCTTCATCTTGTGCCTCCTCTCCCTCAGCGGGCTCCTCAGAGTCCATTTCCCCGAACTCCTGATCTACCTGGCTGGAGAACAGAAGAGAAAAAAAACAATCGGGACAGAGGAAGACACAGTGGGGGGGGGGGGAGTTGGGTGTCGGAGAATCACCTGTTCAGCATTTCGGTCAGGCGCTGCGACTCCTCCACCAATTGCTGATGTCGCTGCAGGGAGAACGTAAACATTTAAATAAAGCGTGACGCTGCTGAGGTACAGTGCAGGCCAGCGGCAGACCCATCAGCCGGGGAACTGGAAAGGGAACAGGGAGGAATGGAGGGTGTGTGTACAGGGGTGTGCGAGTCAGCAATGTTTACGGGGGGGAGCCCCACCCTTTCTGCTACTTGCTCCTTCAGAACCTCGATCGGCACCGACAGCAGCCCCAGGCTATACCGAGACCTCCGGAGAGCCAGCGCATCCGACGCCTGCCCGCCATGGAGAAAGACACGTACAGGTCAGCTGGGGCGCTCAGCAGGCTCTGGGCACCCGGCTATCTCCTCGCTCACCCTCCCCGCATCCTCGTCCTCCCTTTTCGCCAGGTACACGCGGTCGCCGGAGGAGCCCGTGACGGAGATGAAGTCACCCGCTGGGGGTGGCCTGTGGAGGATGTGCCGTGCCGCCCTGACTGCCCTTTGGGGGGAGGTCTGCAGGACCTCCAGACCGCTGATGTCTAGAGCGCCGGGTGTCACTGCTGGAGCCCCGCTGTCTCCACGGGAATGTTGGCTGTGAGCGACATCCCAGATCAACAGCTCAAACCCAAGCAATGAAAGCCCAACATGCCGTCCGGCTGTGTCGACTTTCCCTACCTTCTGCTCTCCGATGGATACTCTTCAGGGGATGAGGGAGGGGTGATTTCCTTCCCATCGTCTGTAGAATCAAACTTTAGTTTTTTTACCACGTCCTGCCTCTGCCTTTTAGCCTTTGGAGCTGGAAAGTGAAGAAAAGACAAAACAGTGAATGCAGACACAGGCAAAGACTGCTCTTCTCTTCTTCTCAATCTGCTTACACTCACTCAAAGAGCCCTCGCTGGCCAACATATTCTCCAGGTAGTCATCTTCTGACACTTTGGAAGTTCTCAGGACCGTGTCCCCGGAGGCGAGGGCTTCCTCAAAGGAGGTTGTTACCCTGGTCCTGTGTTCTGACTTCTTTGGAAGGGGGCGAAAGTCAGCTACAGAAAACAGACAGGAAATGAGGGTTAATAAAATCAGAAAGGGACTCTGACGACAGCATGAGGAATAAAGGAAACGAGAAGATCAGATTAGATTACACATTAGATTAGATACACGTTATTAATCCCAGGAGGAAATTCTTGTGCATACAGCAGGAAAGAACGTACAATACAGATGAACATACTTTAATTCATAACAGACAAGGTGCAGGAACGGCACACATAAGGCATACAATGAAGTTTAATAACAATATGCAACCCATTAAGTGACTGAACAGGTTATCAAAACAATATATATCAAACAGAGTTGATAAAGACTTTCTGAAATGGACTGAAAACGATAACAAAATAATCTCCCCTTACTGTCCATCTCCGCCAACACTTCTAATTCGTCTGCAAACTGACTTTCAAAGTCATCTTCTATACCGTACATTTCATCATATTCGTCCATTTTCGCGGTAATAAGATGGGTCAAAATGAAAAAATGATTTTACTGGACTATACCACTTTTTCTTTTTTTTAACTCGCAGCTATAAGAAAGTTGTTCTCGCATTTCGCGCAAAAATTATTGTATGCCTTTCCTTCCGGGTCAAAGTGAAATGGTTCAACAGACTGATTGGAGGAGAGACGCAGCGATCTCTTCTGATTGGTTACTGATGTTGTCATCGCAGACGCCACACAGTTAGGGACCACGTGATCTACACGCAGTGTTTGTACACTGACAGATAAAATGTGGTCTTCAACGTTGACTCTCGTGAAATAAACGGCGGGGTTGAATCATAAACTGCGAAACAGCACCTAGGTTTGTGCCACATTGTCTGAATAAATATCCTGAGCTAAGTTTCAAAACGCTAATTTTGTACTAATTGGAGTGTGATTTTAGCTCTCTGGCTAATTTTCTGCGACTGGTAATGCCGCATTACTGTTTCTGGATCTGGAAAGCTAAGGAATGACACTTTCATAATGCTTAGTTATCTGATATGGCTTTTTCAATGCGCCGAGCGATCAATTTATCCGTCAGTAACAGATGATCGCAGAAGTTTTTCGACCTTTAAGTGTCCCCCTTTCTATGTCTATCAGATTTTGTTTTGTATGGGAATAGCGTGGTGTATATCTGTAAGATAGAGTCTCTGTAATTATTATCGTTTTAATTAATTGTACGATATAGCGACTCTGAAGTCAGAAGGCGTTTCTTGGAAAGGGGTGTGGTAGCATTTAAAGGAAAGTGATTAGTTATACGAAATGTGTCCTCTGCATTTAATTCATATTTAAAATTGTGACACAGGGAGCTGTGCTTGGGGGTGGTACCTTACTCAGGGTACCTCAGTGGTACTTTGCTGGTCAGGTATTCCAACCAGCAATCTCTCAATTACTAGTCCGCTTCCCTAACCATTAAGCCACCACTGCCACTAGAATCTGAACTTGCCAGTTAAAGTTTGCAAGTTTTCCTCTTGGACATGCAACAGTCTGTCTTTATAGATATAACAGAACACTACCCGTTGCACTATATGGTTTTACAGTTTCGTTCCTGCGTCTCGTGGCACGTTGCCATGGAGCCGGCCAGTCTGGAGAACCTGCGCGTGCTGTACCAGAGCAATGACTTCATTGTGGTGAACAAACACTGGGACATCCGCATCGACAGCAAGATGTGGTACGAGAAGCAGACGGTGCAGAGCCAGCTGCGGCATCGCTTCCCGGAACTGGCGGACCCTGAAACATACTACGGCTTCAGGTCCCATAGCAACCTCCTCCTGTCCTACCTGCCTGATTTATTGTCTAATCAACGCCGTTAAGAAGGCGTGATTGGGCTTTAAAAAAAATATGATCTAAAAGTGATAAAGTTTTCCCTAATAGCAGTAGTTTTGTATTTAGCTGGTGTGCCATCTTCGCTTTATTTTGGTCTTTTGGAGAATATTAGACAGTCGTTGAAGCTCCTGTTCATTATGCTCATTGTCAGTAAAGCTCAGTAATTTTACAGCCTTGCGGACAGCTTGCTCTACAAAGAGCAAGTTGAGGGAGGCATAAAAAGGAATTTCCCCATGGGGATAAATAAAGGATTGATTATTATTATTATTATTATTTCCAACTAGTATAGACACCCATCACTGAAAAAGTGGCAAAGGGAATGGTTTGTGCCTGAGCAGGCAAAAATACAGGTAACCGTTTTTACTTACTCTGAATAAAGAAAGCTGCCTGGCCAGAGGGCTGGTCGTAACTCCAGGTGGTTGTTAAACAAGTAGGTTGTTAAGTGAGGAGTGTCTATAAAGGAAAGTAAAGGCTGCACAAAGAGACTTAATATCCTGTGTCTCTAACCCTGCAGTTTGTTCACTGAGTCTCACTGCACTGAATACATGAAGGAAACCTGACTGGGGGGTTTTGGCCCCTGTGTCCTTGACAGATTCTGCCACCAGCTAGACTTCTCCACCAGCGGGGCCCTGTGTGTGGCGCTGAACCGGGCGGCAGCAGGCCAGGCCTACCGCTGCTTTAAGGAGCGGCTGGTCACCAAGGCCTATCTCGCACTGGTGGGTAGGCCACTCCCTGTCCGCTGGCCAGCGCCGCCACATGCCCGTCGCACGGCTGCTAACGGCCACACTCCCGTTCGGCAACCAGGTGCGCGGCATTCTAGAGAGCAAGGGAACGACACTGGACTTCGCCATCGGGAAGAACACCTCCGAGGGCAGGACTCACATGATGTGCGTCGAGGGAACCGAAGGTGAGGCGCAGCCTCCGTCCATCTGGGGGCCATGCCGGCATCTCCGTGCTCCAGGGTAACTAGCTGTCGGCCGCTTTTCCCCAGGATGCGAGAACCCCAAGCCGTGCCAGACGGTACTCACCGTGCTGGAGTACGGATCCTACGACGGCGATCCTGTGACGAAAGTCCTGCTACAGCCACTGACAGGTGTGAGAAAGTCCCCAGAAACACCAGATCCACAAGAGTGGGGTGGAAGATGTTTAAGTCGAAGGTACAGCAGTTAGTGAAGGGCTATTAAGGGCACTGCTGCCACCTGCTGGTCACTATTGAATTCATATAGCAAAAACGGTATTTTCCTAGAATTGGTTGGATTCTATAGACAAATTAGCTGACTTTTGAGAGGAAGTTTGTTTTGTCTGCCTAGCATATTTCAGAATAAAATACATTTCTTTTTAGCATGGAAGAGGAGCAGATTTAGTTTAATGAGTTGAAATATAGGACACCTGAGCAGCCTTTCATTACAGGTCGGACTCATCAGCTGCGAGTTCACTGCAGCGCTATTGGGCATCCTATTGTGGGGGACTTCACCTATAGCCTGCGGACGGACAGCGCCCCCTACCGCATGATGCTACATGCTTACCTGCTGGACGTCCCGCTGGAGGGCGAGCCTATCCGTGTCACAGCTCCTGACCCCTTCCTGCCCTCGCGGGACACCAAATGGGTACCGCAGCACTTGGTCCAGTCACTGGAGGGCGCCCTGGAGAGCCTGCTTGGTAGCAGAGGGGACCAGTGTGACCGGGAGAACGATTTGAAGACCGTGGGAGAGCCGCCAGGGAAGGACGTCAGCCGGGCCTCGTCTTTGGAGACGGAGGAGCAGAGGGTTCAGTGCCAGCAGTGGCTACGCGAGTGGACCCTGGACTGAGGAAGCGGACACACACACACACACACAGACGACAGACACACACACACAGACGACAGACACACACACAGACGACAGACACACACAGACAGACAGACACACAGACGACAGACACACACACACAGACAGACAGATACGCACGCACACACACACACACACACACACACAGACGACAGACACGCACGCACGCAAACATCACACTTAGATAACACAGGCCCAGGTCTCAGGTAATATCTCCAGCAGGTGTGGAGGAAGATGACTATGGCACAACGTGTACAAGCCTTTCTGTTTAACCACTAAAGAAACATTTCTACTGTATTCCACTGATATCCATAAGTGTAATGATTGAAAAGGACACTGTACAGCAAAAGTTCAGTTTTATTTTTTTATATTTTAGGCTTTTAAGCTAGAAACAGATGGTCTGCCTCGTCTTAGCCTGAGCATTTCCTGCTTCACCTAGAAGCATTTGCAATGTTTATATCCAGAGAGGTGGGTGGTCTGGCTTCGGCTGAACTTCGCAGTGCCCCAACAGGCTGGGGGTCGGCTTCTTTTAAACTGTAAAGGCTCGGAGTGACGCCGGTTTGCAGATAGCAGTTGACTTTGCTGGCAGCTCTACTTTAGGTCACTAACCAAAACAGACCGTACTTCGTGGTGGAAATGGAGCCACTGAACCGCCATGTTGGATCAGACAGTACCAACACCAGACACACCATTGCATACCCCTTCATATGTGACCGCCCCCCCACCCCACCCCAAATCAAGGTGATGCACGAATACGCCTCATTGTTCTGCCCACCCAGTGTCTGTGATGTCACACCTCTGTCCTTTTAGCCAGTGGTTTATGTGAAGCGTTTTAATGTTTTTAAATTGATTTGTACATGTGAAGTATAGCAATGCGGTATTTGTATATACCCAACTCTGCTTTAAATCGGAAAAATAAAGCTCTGCATCAATGTCACAATTTGTTCAGCGCTTGTCTTCAGGTGTCAGACTATCGGAGCCAGAATTAATCTTTGGTACACTGGCACTGTCGCACAACAGGCTAATAAAAAGTTAAGCTTTATTCCAGCATTTGATAAAACATTTAAAAACAGGAAACATACAAACATTTAAAATGCTAAGACTTTCTGGAAAGAAACTTTATATAAATTTTCTTCTATACACACACACACACACACACAGTTCCCTTTACGTGATTCGATTCATTACCCTGCAGCCCTGGTCAACCAATTTTACCAAGTTTAAACTGAACAGTTGCATGAGAAACCAAAGTGTCTTCCGAACAGTGAACTCACATACGTAGTACATACATAGAAAAGAACCTTCGTTAGGTTAGTGTAGCGACCTTTTGGCCTTTGGGGGGGGGGGGTGAGGTCAGGATGACTTGCAGGCCAGAAGCTTCTCCACCATGGTGTGGGCGTAGCGCAAGCGGCAGGCCAGATTCCGGCAGCAGCCGTGCTCCTCGATCAGGCTCATCCTGTAGGTGCGGAACTCGCGGTGCTCGTCGATGTACGTCACAGCCGCCATCAAGGGACACAGGATCAGCTTGGTGTGGTCCTGGGGGGGGCGGCAGAGGGCATGTCCTTGTAATTAAGAAATACTTACTGTACTGTTCTGAATCTCATCCACTACTGTCACTTTAAATCACACTGTGAGACTTCATAAAATAAAGATTAGTTTTTATTGTATTTGCTGTGTTTTATAAAATTGTTTCTATTGAGGTGTACCACCATTGTGTAGTCTCTGCTTGGAGGGTGTGCAACAACAGACCACCATGGTTAGCGTGCAGGCAGAGACCATGACAGTTTGGACCACATCACTGGAAGCATGCAGTCAGTTAGCATAAGCCACATCTACAGACTATAAGCATTTCATGGAAGGTTCCCAGTTAGCGTAGAGGCTGCCCGCTCCCGACCTGGAAAAAGTTGATCTGCACGGTGCCGTTGCTCAGATGGAGCACGATGGCGCTCTTGGTGCGGAACCAGTGGCATAAGTAGGGCAGACGGGCCAGCTCATCGCCGTCCCGCCGCGTGATGTTGGCGCCCGCCTTCAGCAGATGCTCACTCATGTAGCTCCGGAAATATTTCAGTAAAGTTATCTGGGTGGAGACAAAGAGGTTAGAAGGTAGGCAGAGGTGCTAGCGAGCGATACAGGGTTAACAATCATAAATACTGAACATTGTTACAAAAATCTCTGCTGGAACTATGTTTACAAACAAACCAACAAACACATATTGCAGAAACTACATTGTCTGCTCGGTGACCCTGGGGAGTGAGGCACAGTGGACGCCCACCTTCTTAGCCAGGCCCGAGGGGTAGGAGTGGACATTCATGTAGGACTCGCAGCTGTTCCTTTCTATGTACTGCAGGCTGTCCCCGTCACTGTACATGATGAGCCGCGTAGAGTCGTTGAAGAGCACGCCCACGCTGTTGTCACACAGCTGGTACCCTGTGCGGTGGTTGCAAGCACAGGCCCGTGTTCACAAAGCATCTAAGGGCCAAAAGTACCTCCTAACTTGCCAATTTATGGGAAACTCCTAAAACGTATATTGCCCGGTCAATGCTAAATGTAGGACTCCTAATTTTTGTTTCGACTAAGAGCAATTCACAAAGCCCCTTAGCGCTGAAAGTAGCACCTAAGTCTGGGAGAACCAAAAAGACTCACCAAGTCACCAAGACTGATTCACAACCCGCTTATAGTGATCATTATAACCGATTTTTCGCTTTTACTTTACGTCTCAAGGCAGATTACCATCTAATTGACATTTGTAAATTTATTACATGAATATAAGGTAATAAAACGGACAGTGTTTTACTGAATTGCATTCATTTGTTCAATATACAGTACAGCTGTTTCAAATGCTTTTCAAGTTACTGAACTGTGCATATAATACAGTACAGTACATAAAACATAGCTTATGGTAGTTTCACCGCTGCATCTCGGTGGCTCAGTTTTGGCAGTTTATCGTAAGCTTTGACGAGTCTACATTCGTCACCGAGAGAAAAGTTTTTCCCCCCCATCATGATTTCAATGCACGCAGCATTAGCCTCAAGTAGCTAGCCAGAAGATGGGTTACCGCAAGGCAAAGTTAAAAAACAAAATATTGTAGTTGTAATTTTTTTTCCATATGTTGTCATGCTTGAAAATAAAAATGAACACTAAGTGGACTGCTTGATTACAATGAGCGAATTATTTGAACAGTATTTGTACAGGAATGATTCTGTGCCAAGCTATTTGATCCATATAAGAGGTTGATCACAATAACCCTGATCACTATAAGCGGTTTCCGCTGTATATGCGTTTATGGGATGTTGTGCGTACATTTTCAACACACGGTTATTGCAGGCAAGCTTGTGTATGAGAACTTATGTCAGCCAAAGCGACAGTCTTACTCTTAGCTTGTGAGTCAGCTGTTTTGCTAACTAAAAGCTGCTTTCAGCCACTTTGTGAACCAGGATATGCGGGACGCGACTTACCAAGACCGTACTTATCCGAGTAGTCGACCCACTTGCTAATCCAGAAAATGGGAATACAGGCGGGATCCTCTGCCTCCTCTGTGGGGACAGCAGCGGCATTTAGGACGTGTAGCGCTTGGACCGGCGATGCCATCCATGGTCCCTCACTCACCCTGCCGGATCAGCGCCCGGTCCGACGGCTTGGAGATGCCAACGCTGCTGAGCTGCTGGAGCAGGTCGGACAGGTAACTGGCGATCATCTCGGCGATGCCCCTGTGTGGGATCACCGGGCAGGTGCTTCAGCATGACACAGTAACCAGGTAAAACCAGGATATATGGGGACACAACATGAATGAACAACTGCCACTCTAGCTTCACAATCGCTTGTGGGATTGGAGTGCTGACATTTCAGGGACTCCCCATGCCTGCATTCCCACTTGCCTCTCCCTCCTACTTGTGCTGCCATAGCCATATCTGCCAGAGCTTGCACATTGCACTTCATATTGCACTCATCTAACTTTTCACTGGCAATAGTCTCCCCTACTTTGACTAATTGCATATTTTATTTCCCCTACTCCTCCCGGGGGGTGCTGCCTGGAGACCTCAATCTATCAAGATGTCCAGCACACCCTGCAGCATGTGACGTCGCCACTACCAATGATGTCCATGTGTGTACCCGGGCTTTGACTGGAAGCTCAATCTAGCTGCACTTATGCCTAGTGGACTCTTTGATGTTTGCAATGTGCTATTTGCCTCACTTGAATGTCATTTTGGAGAAAAGCAACTGATAAATAAAATAGATGTAAACGTAAAAACATGTCCATTCAACAGTTAGTTAGGCATTTATCGAAAGTGTCCTCTGCCTTAAAGATGAAGCAGGATATATGGTTATAGGCCTTGTAGGGGGGTAAGGAATTCACAGGCTATGTTAAGAGGAGGAAAAGGAAGTTCATCTTAGGAGGGCTCAGCTTTACCTTGGCTGCAGATCCTCCCTGGGCTCCAGCTTCCCCATCTTCTCCAAGGGACCCTCCGTTCCTGGAGGACCATGGGGAGGGGAAAAAAAAGGGGCAAGTGAGCATCCCGTGATGGAACGGTAATGAAAGGAAGCGGTCAGGAAGCGGCCAGGACAGGACCTTTGTTGAGCGCGGTGAGGGGCTGTCGGGAGCTCGGTTCCAGAGTGCTGGGGACGACGGAGAAACGGGGTGGCACGGTGAGACAGCTGGTGGGCAGGTGCAGGGGCGTGTAGCCCGACGTGAAGAAGTCGTCCACAAGCAGGTCGCCAATGACGGGCCGCTTTGAGGGGTCGGGGTGGAGCATCCGGCGAATGAGTGCTGTCGCTAAAGGGTTGATGTGCTGAGGACATGAAGCGGGGTCACATGGCTGCTTAATGGACAGACCAACAAAGCTATCTCCTGAGCCCTATTCGCTTTCAAACATTTAAATACCTCCGCCTTTTAAAGGGCCAGTCCACATTTAAGGGTTTAGGCCGAGGATCGGCAACCTTCGGCTCTTTGAGCACGAGGCTGCGGCTCTTCTCAGAACGATAGCCGCATTATTCATGGGTTAACATTTTTCATTTAGATATTTCTTTAGCTATATGAGAATGAGGCAGTCCATCGCGCACTTCTATGAGGTCTTAACTATAATTTACATCTTCCACAAAGACATTCTCTACGACGAGAGTACGTCTCCAGTCAAATGTTATGCTTTCTTTAGTACCTGAGACTGGATGCACCACTTCAAAGTTTATTGGGATTCCTAATTCTTTCATATACTTTCTGTAGCATATCACCACGCCTTCTTAGGTCTTCGTAAAATGATTATTTTCTCCGAATTACATGTTATATCCAGCCGAATTCGGAGCGGTGAGGATATTTTGCACAGCTACGAGTATTGAAGTGGAGAGAGAAGGCCAAAGCCTGCAGAGCGACACAAATTTTACGCAGAAAGAGGGGATGAGCATAAAGACTCGCTAAAGACCTGAATTATATTGTGAGATTAAATCATTCGGATGCTCAAAGGTGAGTAAAACTAAGATGCCCCCCGAAATTGTTTTTCTTTATTTAAGTTTTCAGATTTTTTTGGTGTTAAATGCATATATACCCATATCGTATATAAAAAAAAATCATCTCAGATCCTCTTCTTAATCCATTGCAGCTCTTTGAAAAGCTTGGGTCAGACATTTAGGATAAAATGGGTCTTTGCTTTAAAAAGGTTGCTGATCTCTGGTTTAGGCACTAAAACCAGCCCAAAGAGGACCTGGGACTAATCTTCACAGAGTTTGGCAAAACTCAACATATAGGGTTATATAAAGCAGCAGTCCGGAGCAGAGTTTAGTTCTCCCCAAACGAGCTCGATGGGCCAAATTTTTTATGTTCTCACCCTGGGAATAGTGTAGTCGTTCTTCTTGATGCGGATATACGTCTCCTTCAAACAGGACGTCTCAAAGGGAGGCTTTCCCACCAGCAGTGTGTACCTATGAGGCAACCATAAATTATGGTGGTTCCGAGAAGACACTTCTTTCACCAGAACTGGGTAATTAAGTTCCAGAGAGTAAAAGTCTACACCGGGATTTCGTTTCAACCATACAGTTGAGTATCTGTGCCTCTTTATGCTCAACTGGTTGGTTGAAATAAAATCTTGGTCTGGAATTTTACTCTCTGTCTGTCATATATAAAGCAGGCTACATAACTAAAAGTCAAGTCAGTGGAAATGAGATCTGTTTTCAACCCGCCCGCCCTTACAGGATGCAGCCTAGTGACCATATGTCCACCTCGAAGCTGTGGCCCTTCTTGCACAAAACCTCCGGGGCGATGTAGTTGGGTGTTCCACACAGAGTCTTCTTCCTCTCACCATCATACTCGATCTTCGTAGCTAGCCCAAAATCCCCTGCAGTAAAGGAAAACTCAGCTCAGTCACGTTTATCTGGACCGAATGCAAACAGGCTGGATAAAGGTGCCAAAACAGGCTCTGCACCTATCTTGACCTCCATGTCATCATTGAGAAACAAGTTGCCCAGCTTGAGGTCACGATGAATGACCCTGTTGTTGTGAAGATACTGGCAGCCCTGGATTGTCTGCCGCATGTAGTATCGAGCTTCTGGCTCTGTAACAGACTTTCTTCTCTTGTGCAGCTCCAGGAGAGACTGAAAGAGAATCAAAGGGCGTGTTATTAATCAGTGCAGTATGTGCACCTCAAGGAATCTGAGCTAAACAATTAGAGTTCTGCACGTCATCCGCGTGCGCCCGTAAGAATCCCAGTAAGGAGCAGGCGAGGAAACTGATGTTGAGAAGTAACGTCAGAACAGAAATAGTCTAAGGAATGTCAAAACTGGACAGGAGTCGTCAGTTGGATGGCTAAACTAACAGCTTTCATGTCCCTCCAAAGTGAACATATGGTCCAGGATTAGCGATGTGTAAAACACCAAGACTTCAGCTGGGAAACTGCCAACTTTCAGAGCTACATTTCAAACCTAACACACTCACTCTGAATTCGCCTTTCTGTAAATATACATACATTCACATTTCATCAGCTCCCACTCACCCTTCGCCGGCACATCTCCAAAACCACGAAGACGAAATCCTCATCCTCGAAGAAACCGTGAAAACCAACAACGTGCGGGTCGTCGAGGCTCTTGTGGATGGCGATTTCCGTGGACATCTTCTCCTTCTGGCTGGGCTTCAGCAGTAACGCTTTGGGGACCACCTTCCCGGCGAAAACCTCGCCCGTGTCCATGTCCGTGATCTCGTAGCACTTGGCGAAGCCGCCCTTGCCCAGAAACCTTCCCCGCCGGTAAGGCTTCATCTTCCGCGGGTCCACCAGCACCTCGGGGACCTCTTTCAGAGGAGCAGACCTGGGGTCGACGTGCGCCGGAGCCTTTACCCCTGCACTCATTTTCAAAGTTCACGTTTTCCCTGATATATATATTTAAAAACTATTTCGACACAGCCTACAGCCCTTTTGAGTTTTATCCAGCTTTAGTAAACGACCGGCTAGCCAGCTAGCTAATTCCAACAGTACTGTTAATCGCCAATTTATAAACTCAGATTATTTCAATATTTTTTTTATACATGCATGACTGTAAAGTGGCACAACGATAGTTTATACTTTATCAAAATTAATTACATTATATGCAAAATGTATATAAACAAATCACTACAATCATCCGTCCTTCTCGCTGCCCGTCTCCATGGTATCTCCCCCTCCGCGAACAAGCTGCAGAATTTCAAATCCTACTCCGTTCGGTGAGACGCCACCTGATTGGTCCTCTCGATTTGAATCGCAGGCCTGCTCCCCAAGGCACCATGGGAGCATTAAAGTTAAATGCCTTGGATTTAAAGAGTCTGTTGCCACCCAAACAGCTGTTGGACTACGTGTAAACCAGCAGCGTCACTAGGGATTTATGAGAGGGGGGGGGTCTGACCTTAATGAAAATTAATCTAAACGCACTGTACGAGTGTACACAGCGCCCTATGTCAATTAATTTGATTGCGCGTGTGTATTTGATTTGTGCTTACATATTTACATCTATTGTCATATTTATATCTATGTTTCCATTTGCACTTTTTATACATATATATCCTATTACATTAACAGTAATCCAGGCACCATTGCGCAATATCCAGGAGTACTGTATTTCAGCTGCTATTCAGATTACAACTATTACAAATTATATTTATATACAAAACCACACAAATATACTTGCACATACGTAATGATATTATCTTTTTAGTACTTTAATTTGTAACTTTCCCCCCCTCCTGTTAACTCATATTTGTTACATGTGAATGCATCAAAAGGTATAATGACAGCAAAGAAAACTTATCTATCTTATGTTTGTGTACTTGATTGTGTGTATGCATACCAAGACATTTTGGAGAATTCTACGCTTCCAACTTTGTGGAAACAGTTCGGGGACGACCCTTTTCTGTTCCAGCATAAATGTGCCTCAGTGCACAAAGCAAGGTCCATAAAGATGTGGTTGAGTGAGTTTGGTGTGGGAGAACTTGACTGGCCTGCACAGAGCCCTGATCTCAACCACATAAAACACAAGTTCTTGTAGGTGTAATGGCCAGGCGTCCCCATACTTCTGTGAAAACAGTGTGTGTGTTATGTTGTTGCAGAAGCAGCCACTAAATATCTTGTGTAACCCACCTGCACAATGAAAAATCCTTGCTCCTTGATTTATTGGGGGAGGGGTGTGTCCCTCTAAAATTGAATATCGATGCACCAAACTCAGCACATTTTCTGTTCATTCTTTTATTATTGAATCATCCAGTGTGTTGATAAAAAACAGCATTATTCTCAGGCAAGTGTAAGGTTTCAGTAGCAGACAATTAGATTTTAGACTAAATGTTTTACACCCCACTGGCAGACTGATGTCTGTGCTGCGCTGAAAGACATATGTTTAACATCACAGCTGTTTGCGGTATTGTTCATGAATGCAAAATACTTACGCTATTAAAATATATAAGTACAATGGTACCTCAGTTCTCGAACTCAGAACTCGAATTTCTTAAAAGTCGAATCAACCAGTTTGAAAAAAAATGACCTAGAGCTCGATCTAAATCTCAAAAGTCAAACCCTGTACACCGACCTAAGATAACCTGTACTCACGGGGAAATGAGTCACTTGGCACGTCTCTCAGCGGAAACAAAGGGTAACACTTCAGTCTCAGCCTCGCATTCGCTGTGATAGCACCGTGCATGTTTATACTAACTTAATACATATATTTAGACAGTAAATATATATTCAGACAATAATAGTAACAGTAATTATTATATAATAAAATACATTAAAAAATAAAGATTTCTTATTCATTATTTTAATATTAATAATAAACCATTAATACGTTTAATTATAATTATATTGTTGTGCCGATCGGGGAAGGACCGGAGACAAAAGCGCAGACTTCAGGGTATCGGGGAATACAGGGTTTAATTACAGGTAAGACAGGCAAAACGCAGACAGACAATACAATGACCGGACTGGGGAAACAAACTGAAACGCGGACCAAATAAAGAGGCCTCATGAAAAAGAACCAGAAACAGCTGATCACACTGGGATTCCATACAGGGTTAACGAGGACGGAAGGAGCGGTCGAACAGGGCAGGACACATTGTTTGGATACATTTATTTTCTTACTTTACAAATGACTGTTTTGATAAATATGCTTAGATGTGTTTAGTACAGTATACGCTCTTGTTTTATACGGTTCATTTTGTGTTTAAATGCTAAAAAACATATTTAGGTGTAATTTTCTTTGGGACCAGGAACCAATTAATTGGTTTTCCATTATTTCCTATGGGGAAAATTGGATCACAACTTGAACTTTTTAGGATTCGATCTGGAGTTCTGAATCGATTAAATTCGAGTTCTGAGGTACCACTGTATATAGTGAATATGATCAAAGACAAAATAGAGTTGACATTAATAACGAAAATATATCTGATTGGATTCTGGCTCCTGAACCAGGAACAACGTACCCCACCACCTATCCCGATATTATACTAAATGTAAGGACAATTAGCTGACATTCCATCACCAGCTTTGTTCAGTTCCAGGCATTTTCGACTAACGAACCATGATGACCACTAGAGGGCGGAATAGCGCACAGGTCTGGCGACACACATCGATGCTCAGGCCAGTCAGTGGGGAGCGACTACACAAGCCGATCAAGCCGAACTTTGCAAGTAACAACTACTGAAATGCTAATATGAATTATATGTTTGCTGTATAAGGCGACACAAGAAACCCATGTAAAGCACCTTGGGGCGACGCTGTCGTGCGAGGCGCTATGTAAAAATAAATTACATTGAACTGAACTCTCTTCTTACCAAAGGCAATCTTATGCATGGCTTGATCGTATTACTTACATGATAATTTGAAAGTAAAAGCTGATGCTATTAAACTGTGCGGCTGTAAATTCCAAGATGCATATCAAGCATACTTAAAATATGCAGTTAGCTGAGCAATTTAACTCCGAAATTTCTATTTATCATGCACCTAAATAAGTTCATCTTAATTTCTCCTCACACCTTCGGCAAAACTCAACATGGTTTAAAACTGTACAATGGCCATATTAACAGGCACTTCATATTTACATTAGAGTTGGCAGCTCTGTACTCGGTTGGTCCAGTACCCATCCATTCCATGCGGCTTTTAGAAAAAAGTAGGAGCCAACATGGCTGGGCACCTTCCAAGCCGTTTCTCCGTGTGTTCACGTCGTGCTCCAGTCATGATTTCAACCGGACACCTTGCGAGGCAGAGCTGCAGCTCTCGGCTAGGAGACAGTGCAGCTGTCCGCCTTCTTTATCAGCGGCTTTTTGCGCACCAGAGCGCAGTCCTTGGGCACAATACCCCTGCGCACTCGCAGCGCCGCGCTCAGGCTGCTAGGGAAGTTCACCTGCCGCAACAGCTCCTCGAAAACTCCTGCGACATTCAAGCCGCTCTTGGCGGACGCCTCCACGAAGCTGGCCCTCCAGTCCAGCTCTACGACGGTCATGCTCTCCTTCGCGGGAACCCGGCGCTGGTTTCCCAAGTCGGCTTTGTTACCAACCACGGTAATCGGTGCGAGCTTGCTCCCCTTCAGCTCCAGGATCTCCTCCCGCAGCCTGTGCACCTCCTCGAAGGACTCTGGGTCGTCGATAGAGTAGACCAGGGCGAAAGCATCGCTCTGGCGGATGCAGAGCTGCCTCATCGCCGGGAAGGAGTAGCTACCGCTGGTGTCCATGATCTCGATGCGCATCTTGGTCCCGTCCAGGTCGTGCTCAATGCTGTGCAACTCCTCCACAGTGCGGATGTGCTTGGGCTCGAAATTGTCCTGCAGAAACCTCCGGATCAAGGCGGTCTTGCCCACCCCCGCCGCGCCGAAGAACACCAGGCGGACGGTGGTCTTGTTCTTCTCGGCCGGAGACATCGCTCCGCACTTCTTAGGGAATGGACAACCGTCTGAATTTACACAGTCCGATAAGGGCAGTATAGATGATAAGGGCAGTGTAGATGATGTAGACGCTCCGCAAAAGTGTAAGAGAAAACAAGGCTGGTCCTTTCCCGTGACTCCTGAAACTTTATTTAGAAGAGATTCCTAAAGTTAGGAAGCGTCAAACCCCTGCAAAGTTTTACCTTATGTACTGTGCAGAATCTCCGCCTCAGCTGCACTTACCAATGATGGAGGAGGAGGCGTGATGCACTTCCAGCAAGGCGTCGCCTATCGACTAATTACTTGTATCTGCTTCTTTGACGGGTCTGAAAGGCGTCCTGGTATGCTGCCCAGTCCGCTAATTATAAGCGATTTCAGGCATTCCCCTGAATTTTAGTCGTAATCTTACTTAATTTTCGTACTATCATATTGTCCATACCTCATATGGTATTTCGATTCTCCGGTGCAACGCTATTTATTCATCAAACGGGGTGAATAAACACAAAACAGTGTCCAGACTGTGTTTTTCAGGTTTTTAGAAGTTGCTGTATTGCCGTTTTTTTTCTTCTGATTCACACGTTAATTCATTATTCATTTCATATTCATAACTAATTTCATGCTGCCTAATTTCAGCCATTTTGACTAGCTCAATTAACTAAAGAATTTACTTAATTTTACATGACTTCATTTAAATGTAATTTTAGGAAGGGATACGAGAGACTGTTAGGAACTGTGGGTCATTCCAAGCACCACACTGGCAGGTTTGACAAACCGAAGGGTGGAAGACACATCAAAGGCCAACCGGAGATGCAGCCATATCCATTCCAAGGTCTACTTGGGATCTGATATGCAGCTTCTGACTTGCTGTTTGATGCTCAGTCTTTTACCTGGGACTCTTCTTGCACACAGTCAAAGCTCTTCCCCGGTAACAGTGCAGCTCCACCATAAAAGGTCCACCATATGGACAAAAGTACTGCAGCAGCTGGCCGTTACACCTACAGGAACTTTTACGACATTCCATTCTAAATCCATAGGCATCAATATGGAGTCGGTCCCCCCTTGCAGCTATAACAGCTGCCACTCTTCTGGGAAGGATTTCCACAAGATTATGGAGTGTCTGTGGGAATTTTTGTCCATTCATCCAGAGGAGCATTTTGTGAGGTCAGGCACTGATGTTGGGCTTGAAGGCCTGGCTCACAATATGCTTGCGATCTCCATTCTAGTTCATCTCAAAGGTGTCTCATGGGGTTGAGATCAGGGCTGTGTGTGGACCAGTCAAGTTCTTCCACTCCAAATTCACCCAACCATGTCTTTACAGACCTTGCTTTGTGCACTGGGGCACAGTCATGCTGGAACAAAAAGGGCCTTCAACAAACTGCTCCCACAAAGCTGGAAGCATAGAATTGTCCGAAATGTATTGGTATGCTGAAGCATTAAGAAATCTCTCCACTGGAATTAAGAGGTCTAGCCCAACCCCTGAAAAACAACCCTACACCAATATCTTTCATCCACGAAACCCTTGCTGATGTGAGACTTGCATGCAGATGCTCAGCTATGGAAGCCAATTCCATGAAGCTCCCAGCCCACAGTATTTGTGCTGAGGTTAATGTCAGAGGAAGTTTGGAACTCTGCAGTTACTGAGTCAGCAGAGCATTGGTGACTTACGCACTATGCGCCAGAGCACTCGGCGACCCCGCTCTGCTACTTTACACTTTACTATTATTATTTTGCTTTACTATTTTATGCACCAGTGGTAATGGTTCTGAATAAAACACCTGAATTCAATGATTAAGTGGTGTGTCCCAATGCTTTTACCCATGTAGTGTATCTGTGAGTCTTATAAATGTCCCTTGGTACTCGGACACATACTGATATTTGGACATGTTACCAGGGGGCCACGTCCATCTGAAATTGGTCCTCCTCAGTTTACCTACAAACTCCTGTTGTCTGCCACCCAGTTCCCATCTTGCTGGTTTTTCTCCCACAGCTACACATTTCCTACAGGGACAGGGCTTCCACGTGCATTTGTGTGATAATAAGCAGTCACTCAGTGCTACGTGTCTGTCACCCTTAGCCCTTAGGCACTATTCCTAACCCTTGTCACTCCAAACCCATTTGCCCGTGTGTTTTGTTTAATCACCTGGATGGGCAGTAATCCTCCGCTATTTGAGGTTCTGTCCTGTGCCAATGATGGTGATCCAACAGGAGGCCAGAGAAAGTGACACTTTCAGTGAAGATGGTGCCGCAGAGACTGAAGAGCACAGAGACAAAGACGTGGAACCCTAAACAGTGAACTCGCCCCAGAAGAGGCTGTTAGGCCTCCTGTAGCACTGGAAGGGCACCTACGTGATACATAATCCTCAAACTGCCGCACCATGATGGACGTTGGTGTTTATGTATGACCATGTGTCAAACAGAAATAAATAAGACTTTAAAACCTAGATTAGCTGATTATTTGTTGCTTGTTGGTCATGCGCTGGTCTATTGACTAGAGGTGGGGATTCAAGTCACTAATTTGATGGCTTGTGAGTTGACTTGGCAAAACTGATGGAAAGACTTGGATTTGATGGCAAATACGTGACTTGAGAAGATATATATATATTTTACTGCCTGCAGTTGTAATAGTACAATTATCTTTGTGGTAACTGTGTTGTTCAACATGTTGCCGCACACATATATGTATGCGTGTGCATGTAACGTATAATTCAATCCCTGATTAAGAGTCTACTACTACATTATTAATAATAGAATTATTTTCAATGGTAATTTTTTTGTTTTGCAAACCTGAAACAGGCTATAGAGTTTGTGACTGCAGTGGGAGTTTCAGGTTCAGAGGAGGAAACAAGCATAGCTGTCATCCCCCCTCCCCAGCTACTGAGGACCAGCCTCCCATGCAGACTGTCTGTCGTTGCCAGTGGAAAGTTTATTTTTAATCAGCACCCCCAATTTTGGCCCGTGGGCTATTTTTAAAGCATGTTTTGCTTCCCAGACATTGTTCTGCCCACTGAAGGTAACACTGACTGACTGCAAATTGAATGTTATCTCCTGTTCTAGAAATGACAGCTCCTTTGTGCAGCGGGAATCACCAGATGGGAAAGCCCGTGTTGTGTCATATGGGCGGATTGGCGTGCTGGTCTCCAGGAAGGCCAGCACGTCCCGAAGTGACAGGAGTGATTGATTCTCTGTTCAGCGCTATGTAAGGTGCATAGAGAGACCCTGACATTACACATCCTTATCTGTCATTTAGAATATAAAACTCTGGAAAGAGGCAAGAGCAAAATTTTCAATTTCACTCATCTCTCAAATTATGGGTATGCGTCTCTTCATTCCTGGCTCTTCATTCCTGGCTCTTCATTCCTGGCTCTGTATTCCTGGCTTCTCATTTCTGTTTCTCATTGATGAAGAGTATCTTCCTTGCTTTATGCGTCCTGCTTCTAGGAGCCTGTTATGAACCGTCCCAGCAGTGCACTTCACACCACTTAATCCTTCCCCTTCTTTTTGAAGGTCATTTGAGGTAATCACCCAATTTATGACGCGCTGCCAGATAAATTGACAGTCATCTCTGCCATTGTAAAGTCGCTTCCGTCCTCTACCTGGCTGGTTTCTGGTCATTCCCAGTGTCTCCTGCTTCACCTTGTTCTTGTGTCCTGATGTCTTTGAAACTTTGAGCCTGGAAGCAGCATGCTGCTCAGCGGCCAGCAGAACCAGGATTAAACCAGGATTTAAAAATGCATTTTTAAAAAACATAGAATGGTCTCAATTTTCTTCTGGAGCTGTATGCTTCCTTAGCATCACCTAGGATGACTCACTTGTGATTCACAGCTTACCTGGCTTGAAATTTAACCAGAATCAGAGACCTTCACTAATCTAAGATGCAAACCAAAGGACATCGAGGTGAGACTGATCAGTCTTAATGCTATAATCAGGACAAACGATACATATTCATGTCAGAGAACCAGCAAAACAACACGCCTGTCTGGCTTTGTGATACTGCTGCATCTGACAAGGACAGGAGGTGGCAAAGTGATTAAGAGCAGACACTTCTAAAATCTTGGCCTTACTGTAGTAGTCATGAGAGATATACTTAACCTAAATTGTTCCAGTAAGAATATTGCTGCATACTGTATGATATTGGATAAATGCATAATATGTCACCAAAGGAACTTCCTGTAAATACTGTTTTACACAGGGCTGCTTGTGAAGCTGAGCATAACATTAAACCCCCCATGAAGCTTTGGGCAGGTGTACAGATCAGGGAATGTTGATCTCTGTGTTTGAGACCTTCAGCCCCCCCAAATCTCCTGGGGGTCCTGAGCATTTTTCCCATCTGCACTCCGGTCTCAACCTGATACAAGTCAGCTAAGTAAACTGTGAACTAATAATCAGTCCTTATCCCAATGCAAATATACATAAATATATTAAAGCCAATTATCAGCTTTTGGGGAAAAATATGGATGTAAGCATGTTAGACTTGGTCTTTGCATGGGGTACCTGTAAAATATCTTGTGCTGGCAATTTTTTTTCGGTCAGAATAAGGGACACGGTGCAAGGTTATGTCTAGCGGTGCAGTGAAACACAGCCTCTCTGAGGGTTCACAAAAAATGGCTGTTCCTGCAGCAATCATAATCTTCAAGTGCAGTGAGTAAACGTTAGCACGCCACAGAGCATGTGAGGTGAGCTTTTGTTCCTAGAGGCAAAGGTTTATTTTTCATTTAGTCGTCCTGCCAGTGATGTTTTTATTCCTGTTTGACGGGCACGTGATGGGCTGTAATTTATATTTGCTTTCCCAGACCTAAGAGAAAACACCCCAACTCTGAATCACATCCTAAATCACGGTCAGCTAACGACAGCCGGCGTCTGGGTGGGACATGCCCGCGATTGGAAGGTCACGGGCTTCCATCAGGTCCCGGGAAGGGGAGCAGGTGTTGTGATTTTAAGCAACGTGATTTAAGGCTAATACCTCAAAGCTGCATTGCTTCGGTAAACATTTGGCAGCACCAGCTAGGGTTAGATCGGTTACCTGCCTGCCTAGCTAATAGTAATACTCAGGTCAACACGCGGGTCATGTTTTAATCCTACCGGGATAAAACCATGTGCTTAAGAAAGCTTCCCTGATTGGGTAAATTTTCCCTGAACTTCATTATTTTACAACTTTAGCATACTAGCCCCTCACCTGTCATATTGTGTAATCCATCATCTAACCACATATCCTGGTCAGGGGTGGAGAAATATTAAAGAATATAAAACCAGAAGATGAACTCAATCGGTGCCCCATAGCTATTGGGTAAAACTGCAAATGTTTTATACCTGCTTGGTTTGTCAGCAAGTGTGGCCACACAGAGGCACAATCCTTTGTCCGCTTCATTTTAATAAACATTTTAATAAATAATTCCCATAATGCCTTGCAGTCACGTGACGAACGTTTCCCTCCAAACAATGCTTCTTCTTAGAGGCAGAAATGTGTCAGGCAGCACAAGAGGACGAAATGATATTAAGTACAAATCATAAAAAAACGACCCGTGTATTTCCTAATGTAACCCCCAGAGGTCCCGGTGTCCTCGGCAGAAATAATCGACTCGGTGAAGTGCGTACGGCAAGCCGTTTTAACATTTAACCAAGTCACACTCCTATCCGTAATTACATTTTAGATCTAATAATAATCAATCTTTTACTGTGCCCGTGGGGAAATTCTTTTTACGCCTCCCTTAACTTGCTCTTTGTAGAGCAAGCTGTCCACGAAGGGCAACCACCTGTTGGGGCTCAATTGAGCAGTCAAATCCACATATATATGGAATGTTTTTTTCCTTTCGGATAGGTCTATCTGAAATTAAAATTATGACTAGTATAATTGGACTGTAGATATCTGAAATGAGAGTTTTTCTTAGTAAGAATTCAATTTCGGATATCCAGAATGAACATGTAATTGTGGATATCTGAAATTGAAAGCCCAATTGACATGAATGGCAAAAATGACGTAATTTCTCCTAGGAATAATGACATTATGGATATCTGAAATGACAATTATGGATAGGAAGAATGTCATTGTGGATATCTGAAATGCTCTTCTTGACTAGGAAGAACTGAATTACGTATATCTGCAATAAATATCCAGTCAAAACTTTAATTTGTAAAGACTTAAAGATATCTTAAATGGAATTTTGACTAGGAGAAATAAAGTTTTAGATATTTTGAATACATGTTCTACTAGTAAGAATGTAATTGTGGATATCTGCAATTGCCATTCTGACTAGTAACAATATAATTTTGACTAGGAGAAATGATATTCTGTATATCTAAAATGTAATTGTGGATAGCAAATGGATCGTTTTTATGTTAAAATGGCATTTTCAATTGCATTGTTCCTAGTCATAATTGTAATTGTAGATATCTGAAATAGCATTTTTACTAGCCATAATTTGAATTCTGGATATCCGTAAAGACATTTTTACTAGTCACAATGTATATCTGATATTTGAAATTGCATTATGAATATCTAAAACAGTGGTATCCTTTCGGATATCTGAAATTAATATTATGACTAGTAACAATTGGATTGTATATATCTGAAATGGGAGTTTTCCTAGTAATTTCGGATATCCAGAATGTTAATTCTAAATATCGGAAATGTAATTGTGGATATCTGAAATTGAAAGCCCAATAGACATGAATGGCAAAAGTGATGTAATTTCTAGTAGGAAGAATGACGTTGCAGATATCTGAAATGCTCTTTTTGACTAGGAAGAATTGAATTACAGATATCTGCAATAAATATCCAGTCTAGCGATTAAATGCTAAAACGGCTTGCCATGATCTCGTGTGCGGACTTGATTGTGGGTGTGAGTCCTAAGCAAACGTCACCAGCCAATTAAAATGAGGCTATTCCTCCATATAGATGTTTACACAGGTTAAAGTGATAAAATGGAAGAATAGCATTTTTTAATCAAGGTGACTGTGTATTTTAGGTATCCAGTGTGTATTTTTCAGCGTTCTGAGACACAAAGACTGGCATTAAAGGAAATGGCACTGAGAAACTATTAACACACGTTAAGCATTGCGTGACTCATCACTGCCAGTAGGGGGAGTATTACGAACGTAACATTGCTGAAACGGTGTTTCCTTCAATCACTGTCCTCCATTGCTGTAGCTTAAAGTAGACCCCCCCAAACCACACACCATCCATTTTCCAAACCGCTTATCCTTCTGGGTTGCTGGGGGTCCAGAGCCTATCCCGGATGCTACGGGCACGAGGCTGGGAACAACTTGGGATGGGTTGCCAGCACATCGTTGGGCACGCACACACACCTACGGGCAATTTAATAACGCCAATTAGCCTCAGCATGTCTTTGGGCTGTGGGGGGGAAATTGGAGTACCTGGAGAAACTCCACAAGAACATGCAAATTCCACACACGTAACCTAGGCGGAGACTGGAACCCAACAATGCTATCCACTACACCACCATGCCACCCTCCCTCTCTCTCTCTCTCTCTCTCTCTCTCTCTCTCTCTCTCTCTCTCTCTCTCTCTCTCTCTCTCTCTCGCTCTCTCTCTCTCTCTCTCTCTCTCTCT
>JABFEB020000044.1:11057610-11072510 GCA_019775895.2 Stomatorhinus ivindoensis
CTAGTAGAGCTGTAGCCCCTAACACCTTCACCACAGTGAGAGCTTTCCAAAGGGGTATGAACACCAGCAGGCTGTGCAACAAACGCGCACACACAAGGGGAAATGTTCCCTTATTAGTTTATTGTGGGTTTGCACCAAATTTCTACAGCATGATATTTGGACACAGATCAGCATTGACCTCTACAAACAGTTCAGTCTAATAGCATAGTCAAAGACTGGACAGCTAAGCTAAATTGTCTTACATGTTCATTAAAGGGCACTAAAAACAAAACAAGCAACAAAAAGGGCTGGGGGGGGTAAGACAGTATAAGTGGAAACATTCATCATACAGCTGAGTTTCTACCTTGCATGAGACTCTTTAGTCAATTTATGCCATTACAAATAAGGATTGTCCTTCAAAAAGTGCAGTTACCCCAAGATAAAATTCTCAGATGCCACCCCACCCCAGGAAGACACACCAGCGTAAAGGGTACTTCCTGTTAATTTAAGTTTGTAAAATACATTGGTTCTATACATTTATTAAAGAGTCTATTAAAGCAGTGTGCATAAGACCAGTGAGTGAGCAAACGTAATTTGATATACTGCATCTATATATATATAAAAATTTGGATTTCCACAACCCGCTCGACTTGGGGGGGGGGGGGATTAAAATTGCTCCTTATGCTACAACTGGCCAATATTTTCACCACACAGATCAATAATGGCACAATATTCAATGATGTCTGACTCACGGCCTCAGTTTGTACTGAAGGTCTGAGCACATAGAGCAGACTGGGCAGAGAGGCCTTTAACTTCACACTGCATAGACTTAGAATGTCCCTCGTTACGGAGGCCGACTCTACAAAGCAACATTTGTGAATTTCTTTATGCTGGTTTTGCTAAAGCTTTTTTTGGGGGTTCAGAATAAGACAGCAATGATCACAGTATGTAAAGTCGATTGCTTAGCACATTGTAAAAGATTAGGGACTGTTGAAAAAGACAAGGGTGTACTTCTCACAAATATATATATATATATATTATATATATATAAAAAAACAAAAACAAATGACATTTTCAGATTACAAAAAGCTGAAAGTCAGAAGATACACCCCATCTACCCGGCTCCGGGGCACGGAGGATTGGTTAGCGATTGCATGTGTTTCACCTCCGAACGGCCATCTTCAGCTGACACACTGTCCAGCTTTTATGAGTAGTAGTATAAATCGACCCCCCCACCCCCCACCCCACAATTTGGCATGACAAGTTCTCACATATCCTCTGTGGGTTCTGTTATACAATTTAAAAATAGGAAGAAAAAAAAAAGAAAAGCTTTAGGTAGGTAAACATGGGCTGAACATGAAGTTTACAGAAAGCCAGAAGGCAAGAAGTAGGCAGGAGCCACTGGCTTTTCCTCAAACTCCAGCAACGTTATCGACAAGCAGCAATCTGGGAGGAGAAGTCCAGGGGTCTGTGAGGCCGAGCAAACTCAGTATCAGAGCGAGGTGTGACCCGTGGACACACACACACACACTAAAGCTTAAAGAATAGGTATATCCACACACACAGAGCTCCCCTGGGCACAAGACACTGTACAAGTTTGGGGATGGGGAAGGGTTATCCCCATATTCATTAAAGAGAGTAAATGGGCATTTGCTTCTTAGTAGTAATGGGAGTCATGGACAAGGACAAACAAAAAACAACCCACAGAAGAGCACGAGTCGAAGCGGTAAAAGCAGATAAAACCCTGAATGCTCCACACATCACGTGAGCCGGGAGGACAGACCAAGGACAGACTGCAGAGCCTGGGAAGGCTGGCCACCTCCACGCGACTGTGCCCGTCTATTCAGGATCACACAAATACAGTACGATGTGGCTCGTTCCACATGAACACCAAGTGCAAATCCAAGGCTTTGTCCATCTCACCCCTCCCCCCCCTGGTTAGTACGATCCACTTCAGGACAGAGTAATGCAGAACCCAGAATTAATTATGATTCATGTAATGTTTCAATACTGGCATGCAACTACAAAGTCTGGGTAATACTCAAGATTCTGTAAAACGGCTAGCCGGTCATAACTTAAAACCTAAATGAGAATGTTTTTAAATATTGTAGCAATTAAAAGAAAAAACTGGGGCACTGACATTTAAGGTCCATGGTTCAGCTTAATACATATATACCTCCTTTGTGAAGCACCTGAATGTGTGCATCACAGTAACTAAACCAATATTGCAAGTATCGTCTGTTAAGTCTTCTATGTACACTATTTAAAATGCGTCTAGTCATACTGCCAGCGATGGGTTACATTCACCACTGTTAGCCCACTGCTGTCTTTCAGCTACAGGCCAGGAATCTCGAAGTAGCCTTACCGACAAGGAGCAGCTGAAAACACGAGGCGGCGTCAATATGGGTAAGGACCGGCCTGCAGACGTTACAATCATATTCTATCTGTAAACAGTTAAAAGCCACTTGACAATTCAAATCAAGGCAATGAAATGCGATAGACTTCTGTGTTACCCAAAATGTAAAATAAAATAAAAATTAAAAAAAAAAAAAAAAAAAAAAAAACTTATGGAGAATACCTTTGTCTCAAGGACAGTGAGAACTGCACATGGCGCATTTAGGTGCCACGATAAGCGCGATTCTGTACGCCGGCTACTTGGCTACAGGATGCATAGTTGTCAGACCGTGTCCGACAGTCACAAAGGGCGAGAAGTGGGGCGGCAGCTCATCTCGCCGAGCCGTCGCCAGTCGTTAAAAAGACAGCATGTCGGAGAGCGGTATATGGGACAGATCCGGCTTAAAGCAATTATTTGGCGGCAAAAAATAAAATAAAAAAAACCAGAAACACACACGCGTATATACACGTGCACGCACACACTCTACAAGGCTATACATTATGTCAGTGCTAAAAGTTGGATTATCCTACAAGGAGTTTCCGCAGGGAATCTGTGCATTTCCTGAGATCCATGCTCATAAATTTAGCAGACGAGAGGAATAGATTAACACAAGAGGAGGAAGGTAAGGAAGGCGGGGAAATCTCCCCCCCTCCCCCCACACACACACAGAGACACACACAAATGGCCGAACACTGATTAGTATTCCCAGAGATAGAAGGCTTTGTCTTCATCCTCACTTTTTTTTTTTTAACTTTATAGATTTTATTGTTTTTTTTTTATTTTTGCATTATTTGATTTTTTAAAATTTTAAAACGAAGGAAGAGCAAACCCTTTCCCTCTCATAGGAGTCTGTAAACAAGAGGGCCCAAGAAGGGCCCCCACAAATCAATATGAAAAGCCTGCCCCAATAGTGCCACCCCCCCCACCCCCAGTCATGGGGCTACAGTTCACGTTGCAGAGCTAAATTCTTTAGTTCAAACACAAAACTGGTGCAATACTTACTCCTCGAGAGCAGGTAATCCTATGTCAGCATTTTGATCGTGAAACTCCACAATACCACAATAAAGGTAGGGCGTACGTCAAGGCATAGTACAGCGTACACTATATATATTTTTTTTAAAAGAACATCCTTGAGTAAACGACTACGCAGGAGCGGACTGCCCCCTCAATATTGCAGATTATACAGAAAACCCACATTCAGTGCAAAGTTAAAAGCTCGTTCTCCAACATCGTCAGCAAAAAAATGCAACACGCAAAAAAAAAAAAAAAAAAATGGAATTCAAATTAACACGAAAGAACAAACATTAACTGAACTCGTCTGAAGCCTTTTTCCACACATGAAGAGCACTACCTGGAATTCTTTCACATTATAATATTGGCCTGCATGATTCAAGTATTGAAACTGATATGTTTTGGGCTAAAACAAAGTGGAAAAGATGTGTAGAAAAGCGTAACTTCCTCTCTCTCCACGGGAGGACCCCACCATCTTGTAGCTGGGAGGGGTATGGGTTAGGGTTGAACTAGTGCCATTGGTCGCATTTGTAACGCTATTATCTTAGCATCGTTGTTATTGTAATGGTTAATAGTTGTTAACGTCGAGGTCACAGTTCTATGTCACATAGTGTCCCCACCCCCTGCCAGGTGGTCAACAGGGAGGAAGGAGCTGAGGGGGGAGGAGCTAGTCACCCCCCGGCTCTCACCTTCCCCGGAGTTCCCCCACAGGCTAGCGGAATAGGTCGAAGCCCCCCAGAGGGAGGAGCCCTGGAGGTCCCCGGTGGTGCTCCATTGGCCGGCGTCAGAGCGGCCGGGGAAGGCGTGGGCACCGTCCATGGGGCCTGCCCGGGGCGTGGGAGGGGCACCCAGGGCCTGCCAGCCGGGTGAGGCAGCCATGGACTGGCCTTGTGCAAAGAAACGGCTGACCTCCTCTTCACTAGCAAACTCCGCAAGAATGGTAGTGTTCCCTAAAACGCACCTGTGGGCAAGGCAGAGGTCATGTGGGTCAAAGGTCAATAGGTACGAGAACCCGAGAAGGTAAATTTACGAATGACAGGAGGCCATTGGGCTCATCGAGTTCGTTTGGGGACGCCTGAATAGCGGCGCGGTCCGTTAGCTTTGCCAGCAGCGGAGACGGGACCAACTTACATGTGCAGAGAGACTTGTGCCTTGGCCGCCTCCTCCTTGGAGCTGTAGCAGACGACGGCGTTACCGTGGGGCAAGTTCAGGTGGAATGTTATTAGAGGGCCGTGCTGCATGCACAGGGTCCGCAACGTGGAGCCGTCGATCTGCCGCAAGGAAGTATGGGTCAGACGCACTGCTACGCGACATCGTCACGCCGCCAGATAGGACCAGCGGAGACTGACCTGAGGCGTGAGATTTTTCAGAATGAGCCAGTTTGTCCGCGCTGAGCTGCTCTCACTCCAGCTTGGACCTGAGGGCCAAAAACAGGCATGACTAAGCAAACAAGCAACCGGGACACGGTGACCCGACAGCCCTGGATCCACAGCCCCCAACTCACCGCTGAACCTGGAGTCGGAGCTGGTCCAACTGCCGAGGCGGAGCGGGCTGCCGTCCCAGGATGAGGGCTGCTTCTGGCCGGTTAGACCGGGCGGAGGGCGGGAAGGCGCAGACCTGGTGAGCAGGGGGACCTTCCACAGCTCGTGGGCCAGGGAGGAGCTGGAGCTAGAGCCGGAACCGGGCGACCATGCGCATTTGGAGTCACTGGTTCTGGCTGCAGTCACAGAGAGACAGAGGGCACCGTTATGGCACAGGGCGTTGGTCGCTTCCTGCTATGTCGTAGTCAGACGGCGCCCTCTGTCGACCTGAAGTGCTTTGTGCTGTGCTGTTGAGGGAACCGCTGAAAGTGGAGGCACGAATGGATGACCAGGCACTAGTTGAAGGCAGCGCGGTGTTCAGAGATGAGGTTGGCCCTGGGAAAAGACGAAAACGTTCACAGAGGCCTCGGGATTCTCACCAAAAACGGCCATGCCGGCGAAACCAGAGGCTCTGAAAGCCAGACGCTGATGGTCATTCACTCATCTGGCATCAGGTAGGACAACATTAAAGTGGCAGGATCAAACTACACGACTTGTGAATCAGTGAGGATGACACGGCTACTGGCATTGAGAAGCAAGCAAGCATACCATTGCTCCTGTCCCTGAGGTGATCCACGTCCCGGACAGTATAGATGGAGAGGTTATTAATCACACTGCCAGGAGTGATGTGGGGGTCGTTTTCGGGGTCGATGTTTGGATAACCTTTCCAGGGCTCACCAGGGCGGAACTCTGTAGTGAGGGGGGGGGGGGGGGAGGGCCTTTCAGTTGACTTTCACCGTGACATGAGACAAATGCAGAAGAGACAGGTGCCCACCTGGTGGCCAGTTGGCATGGCTGCCACCATGAGGGGATTTGGCACGGGAGGGCCAGCCGTCGCCCACAGATCCAGGCGGGCTGACGGGGGAACTACTGCCGTTTCTGATGTCATATGGGATGAAGGGGGGGTCTTCACCCCTCAGCCCAGAGGAGAGAGCACCTGTGCGTGCGAGACACCGGGTCCATTCAGGCGGCACGGGAATTGAGGTCAGATCTCTGGCATATTCAGGAATTAGACAGACAGCTTGGGTGGGGGGGCAGGAAGGGAGGCGCAGGGAAAAACTCACCAGATTTGCAGGGGTTTTGATCGAGCGGCACATTCACGGAGGCGTCCAATGCTGTCCATTTCTTCAGGCGACTCTGCTGTGGTTCTTTGAAACCCAGATCCAGAGTGTTCATATTCAAGCTTGAGTTCAGGCCTGGAGGAGGGGAGGTACATATTCAGCTGGGAAATGTCTAAGAATCCGACACCAAAGTAAGATGCCTCGTCAGCAGGCGGCTGCTAGCGCGACGAAAACGCTGAGATCATCTCCCCCCTTCTGCATGAAAATGAGGGCAGCATGCGACACAGGAGAAAAAGCCAACTGCTTAACCTAGATGGCTCCAAAGAAAACGTAAATCTATTTATGACAGGGGTGGCCAACCTTACCACCAAATCGCCGGTATGCATGCATGTTTTTGGGGTAGCCTTTAGGGTCAGCTGTTCAAACCCAGGTGAGAGGACTCTTCAGCCAATCAGTCCTCTAATCAGTAATCTAATTGTTGTGTTGCAGCAAAATCGCGCATACACAACGGCCCTTTCTGCATAAGACCACCCACCCCTGACTTAATAGAACAAAAAGCTATAGGCTGCTGGGCCAAGGAAGGTAGGGGTCAGATTTCCACTCCCGGCCGGAGAACCTCAGAGCTGGAGGCGGACTCACCTTTCACTGACACAGAGCTGCTGTCAAAGCCACCGCCGGTCCTTCTGGATCGTGTCTGGAGGGGTGAGTCCGGCCCGGCGAGGCCGTTACTCAGGGTGGGACTCAGAAGCCCGTGTACATCCGGGCCGGCAGTGGCCTGCGGGGGCCTCACTGCTTGCTGCAGCAGCGCCTCTGCCTGCCTCAGGCCCCCATGAGCAGGGAAGCTGTTCAGGGAGAAGCTGGAGGCGAAGGACCCCAGCGCGCTCTGCTCCCTCGGGGGGTCGGGGGCCACAGCCTGAGGAACCAAGCTCTCCAGGTAGGTCTTGAGAGTCGGCTGGTTTAGAAAAGCTGAAGCTTGAGAGGAGCTGTGCTGCTGTTTGTGCTGCGGAGGGTCCAGGTGTCGTGGGGGAAGCTGGGAACAGGGACCCAGAGGTCGACCCTGCATTGGGGGGGTTCATTTACTTCTGAAAATTCTGTACAGCTACCCCCCCTCCCCACAATCTGCTTATTATATCACCATTAATTTTAATTCTTATTTCCTGATAGCACATTCTCATGTTATTTCATATATATGTTGAAATACGTATGAGGTATTTGAGTATTCGCTCATTCCTTCTAGCCCTGAAAGCACTTTGGTCAGTTCCTGATTTTTTAAAACGTGTTAAATAAATGACTTGATCCCAGCTTTTCCACGCAATACTGATTTTAAGCAAGTTCAACCTTGCTTCTGTATCAATGATCCCACCTGTGGATCTTGCTGTTGCCGATTCCCCACTAGCACGTTCCTCTTCTGCTGCTGCTGCAGGAGGCGCTGAAGAGCAACAGACCCAGACTTAGCACCACCATGGAGACATGCACTCAGGACCAAAAGAACACCCTAATTGACAATTACAATGCCCTGTCCTACTTTCTGGTGAACAGAATGAAAAAACTATAACAATAGGTTAGCTCCCTTAAAAAAGGTCAAAGACATCCATGAAGAAAACCTTTTGCCTTTCATTCATCAATCATTAAGAACATTTACATATGGCCAAATAAGTAAAGTAGCTGGCCAGAAGGGGGCAGCAGTGTGCCAAAGAGGGGAGAAGCCGTGGTCAAAGCCATCAGCTGCAGAACTGTAGCGGTCAGACATGCCATGCTCCGACACCCAAGCCTTCTGCGCTCGACTTAAAAGGTGGTTTTGCCAATGCAATCCAGCCTCTAAGTGGGACAAAAATTTTAAAAGAAAAACAGCAGTACCTGCAACTGGGAGAGCTGGTTTAGCTGGTTGAGCTGGTTCAGTTGGTTCAATTGATTCAACTGGTTGAGCTGGTTGAGCTGGTTGAGCACGGCCAACTGCTGGGGTCCGAAGAGGTGGCCTAAACCACCGTTGCTAGGGGGGTATTTCAGCAGCGATGGAGGGACCTGCCAAGACGAGGCAAGTTGATCAAGCAAGCAAAACCAACTACTCTCCTGAAAGCATCTTGAATTGTCGCCAGAGAGAAAATTTCAGTTTTCAGAAGCACCAGGCCAGAAGGAAGTTTCAAACAGAGGGCCACTCGCTGGAGCATAAAGAACAAGTAGAAATCGGGTTAACTGGAGGGGGTTGGGTCACCTGAGAGGGGAGCAGCGTGGAAGGCACCTGAGCACGGGTTTGTGCAGGGGGCTGCTGGGAGCTCCGGCCGTGGGCCATCACATGACCTCCCCCGAACGCAGGCCCGACATTCTGGAGGCGGAGAGACAGAGTTGGTGTGAGCCAGTAAGTTTAACACAGGCAATGTTAATTATTTGACCAATTAACTCAGTGTTGGAAATAAGTATGTCAGATTCTGTCACTTGGTCAGTGTCATGTAACAAGACGGGGTTGGGGGGAATGAGACACTACACAAAAGGCTTAGCGGCTATACGTCAAGTTGCTGGGCGTATCCGTAGTGAGACCCCAGGCTGACCTTGTCAAAGTAAGGTCCGCGGTCTGTTGGTGGGTCCTTGTTCACTTGATGTCGTGAGCCAGCTCCTCTTCCCATCATGCTGCTGTACTCCGTAGCATCTGCCCGCTTGTCCATCATTGTCCCTGAAACACCCAAAGGTCACCCCCCCCCAGGTCACTCATCTCCAAAGCGGTTACACACCTCCCCAACACACTTGAGGATTACACCCAAACCCAAAAAGACAACACACCTCCAGGTACTTCCATCTTATTGCTTGGGAGGGCTTCTTCAGGGCTGTCTCTCTGTAAACAGACAGAATGAGTTTGCTTCTTTAGCAATCACCGAACCCCCGCTCATCTCATAGATGCTTCACCTGCAGATACTTACAGGGAAATTAATGCTGCCAAATTGCTTTGCCATCTGGTTCATCCAAGCGTCGTCTGTCTTGCTGGCCGCCTTGTTGAACTGTGGGGTTGGGGAGAGCTCCCGTTAGGCTTTTGCGTAACGGAACCGGGGCTACCTTCCGGCCGATGCAGACGCTTTAAACCTAAGGGTTACTCAACATCGATGGGACAACCACCATACCTTCGGGGGGGCCTTTTTCATATAAGACCAGTTCCCAGACTGGTTAGTCTCCTGGGAGGCATTGTTCCACATCCCGATCTCCACGTGGCCCTCGTCCTCCCAGGCAGGATGACTCGTCGCAGGTCCCTCCTCAGCACCCCAGCAGTCTTGCATAGGTTTAGGCACTACAACATCCAGGACAGAGATTCAATTTTATTTATGATTCATGAACAACGGAAGTGTTTTTTTTTTTTCCTCACACTGAGGAGCCCCCAGTATCTGCCACCCCACTCACCAGATTTGTGCTGCGACTGCTGCCCCCAGCTGCTGCTAGGACCTCCAGCAGACTCCTCCCAACCTGACCCAGCGTCCGTTGGCTTGCCCCAGGCAGCTGTGCCATTGTCTACTGAGACCGGGGGACCAGTGGGAGGCTCGCCCCAAGACGATTCACATTTTGGTGTCCTTTCGTACGGCTCTCCCCACCCTGCGGACAACAGTATTTCCGGTGGGCACGACTTACACGTGCTACAACAAACTCATGTACAGATGACAGCCTAGTCAACGCTCCCACTGAAACACAGCTATGGCCCCAACCTTCTGCAAGTCAGAGGCCTGGGGGAGCTGCAGAGGGGGAAGAATTCTGAAGTGTCACTTAAACTTCAGTGGCTCTTTTCAGGACATGAAACTAACGACAAAGATAAGATCACGGTTGCCACAGATGACAAAGAAATGAAGCAAGATAAAAAGGCAGAGGAAAGGTCTATGCGCAAGTACTAAAGGCTGCCTCCGTACCACTCTCTTCATGAACTACCACCATGGCGTTACATTAGATCCTCCACCATCTTGGGATGTTGCACATATTCACATGGAGAAAGTTTTACTGGTTCACAGGCACACAGGCCATGCACAAGACGACCTTTCGGCACTGCTACGCCAACGTTAGGCTAAACTACTCAAAGTTGTAAGTGCAACAAATGAACCTGGTTGTACAAATGTGCTTATGCGTGATACTTCTGCCCACCTCAGCACTACAGGGGACCTCTTTCCACTTTCACCGTCCAATACGTGCTCCAAATTCCTGCTTTAAAAATAACCCCGTTCATGGGTATCCTGTAGCTCGAGTTGCAGGCATATGACTGCAATGTCAGCTGGGAGGAAACTTTAGCCTTTATTCCTCCCTTCCCTTCACGGTGCACCTCTCTTAAAAACACAGCCTTCGCGGCTGTGCGCTGGTACTGTTTTGCCATCGAAACAGTATTTTCGGAATCTAGTCAGTCATTGGTTACACCTGCAACTAACAGTGGTTGCAAACCTTTGTTGGCTAAACTCTGAACGATGTGCTTCCCACAAGGGGAACGCGCAAGGCCTTGAATGGACACAGCTGAACAGAGCATTAGGAGCATTCCAGAGGAATGAGGTCATCCTTATTAGAGCTGCCTAAGATTAAATGACAAGGGCTACTGAACACAAGCCTCTGGAGGGAGCCTCACCTGAACTGAAGGTCTTGTCTTTCCCAGAGAAGGAGCTGGGAGGTGCCTGGGCCGGCTGTGGGGTTGTGGGGGTCCCTGAGTCACCCCCGGCACTGGAACCCCACAAGTTGACGCTGCTGGAATTGTACTTGCTGGGGTCACCCCAGGCCGACGTGCCGTCGTCGATCGCCATCTTCCGACGGATGGACTCAGGGGAAGGCTCCACCCAGCCTGTTGGCCCATCCCCCTTAGGTGGTGCTGGAATCGGCCCACCGAGCCAGCCAGAGGGTTTGTTGTTGCCAGGAGCCCCAGATGGGCCGGACGTGGGTTCCTGTGTCTTGTTCCAGTCTGGAGAGCCATGTGAGGTGGAATCACCTCCCCAGCCAGAGACAGACGTGGACTGGTTTCTCTTACCGGTCTCACTACCTTTACGTCGAATTGTGCCAGTGCTTCCCGACTCACCCCAGCCCTGGCCAGTCTGCTTGGGGGGCTCACTCCAGCCCTGGTTCTGATCATTCTGTTTGGGTGGCTCACTCCAGCCCCGGTTCTGCTCACCCTGCTTGGTGGCTTCACCCCAGCTCTGGTTCTGGTTGTTCAGCTTGGTGGGTTCACCCCAGCCCCGATTCTGCTCGCCTTGCTTGGAAGGCTCTCTCCAGCCTGTCGGACCATCACTCTTGAAGGGGGCATTGCCTGATCGATTACTGCGATGGCCCGACTCGCTCCATCCAGAGCCCGAACGGTCACTGTCGCTGTCCCAGCTGCCAGATCCTGATTTCTGGGGCTCCACCCAGTGATTCATCTGAGAGCTCTCTCCACCCCACCCCTCGGGTCCAGCAGACCAGCCTTGCTTCATCTTCTGAGTACTACACCACGACCTGTCCTCCTTGCTCGAGCCTGATGACTGGCCATTTCTGGCTGAACCATCTTCCCAACTGTCCTGCCCACTCAGACCTTTGGCACCCCCCCATCCCGAGGCAGACTTCAGATCCTCCCACCCAGTGGTGGCTGTCGAGCTGTTGCTGCTAGGGGTGGGGGCAGTCCCCCAGCCCCCCGTGCCAGCATCTGGCTTTTTGTCAGAGGTGACTGCCGTTTCCCAGGTGGTGTTCTGCCGGACTGGTGTTTGACCCCAGCCATTGTTAGACAGGACCCGGGGATCAATGTCAGCCCGCGACGACATATTCTGCACCAAGCCTGAAGAGTGGTTTGCCTTTTTGCGACCGTTGCCACGATGAGCATCCTTTTCTCGGTCCCCACGGCTGCCAGTGCTACTGTCAGCACTGCCTTCGCTGCCTCCTGCCGATCGGGACCAGGTGCCGTGACCCTGCTGCCCCACGGCACCGAGGGCATCATCCTCCAGGGACTTCCAGCCGCCCGTTCCCTTCTTGTCTGCACTGTCGGTGTGGTGCCGCTGTCTATCACCGGGCATGGATGTCCACTCCCCGTTCGAGACCCTGGCTCCAGCATTGGACGAGGAAGACGAAGATGAGGAAGAGGAGGATGTACTCTCCCAGGGACGAGGGGCTGTTGCAGGCCCAACGTTGCCACCGATGCTCCAGGTCATGGTCTGTGAGGCCCTAGGGCCGGAGTCCCACACTCCATTCTGAGCCCTGGATCCGCTGTCGTTCTCAGAATCACCGAAGGAGGCAGCACCGGGAGCCGCAGGGTGAGCCAGGCTCGCATTCACAGTGTCAGACGCAGCTGGGTCTTCCAGGACAGAAGGTTTGTCACTCGAGTAGGCAGTGCCTGTCTGTGCTGCCCATACTACAGCATGAGATCCGCCATTCCCTCCCTTGCTGTTTCCGGGGACAATGGAGGAGGTCCTGAATTGGGTGGAGTCGACCCCGGCACCCGTGTGCCACGTGGAGGGTTCGTCCATTTCCAACGAACCAGTAGAGTTTGGTAAACTGGAGGTCAGGCCGTTAGTAGTGTTGTTTGGTCCATTTTTTTCAGTGTTAAGGTTTTGAATTTGCCCACCGGTGGCACCAGTGGCTGCACACTCAGAGCAGTCTTCCTGGAGCACCCCCCCCCAGACTGAGGGGTCTGCTTGTGTGGCACCCACGCTCTGCGAGACTGACCAGGAGCCGTGACAGGCGTTTGCATTCAGAGTGCCTCCGCTGGCTAAGGCCTCCACGGGGCCCTCGCACACACCCACGGCAGGGCTGTGTGTCACACCCCAAGTCCCCCCCAGGCCTCCATTGCCAGCGTAGTCGCTGCCATTTGCCACTGTGAAATGAGAGCCGGGCCCATGGGCCTGTTTGCCATCGCTGCCATCGCTGCCATCGCCCTTGGCAACAGTCGCCCGGAGATTCTTCTCTGAGCCAGAGCTGGAGGCGGAGTCGCCATCAACACACTCCGAGGCCAGATCTGTGTTGCCGCTGTGGATCGAGGGCCAGACCTCTCTGTCACACCCGCCTACGATGACGCCACCACCCCAGGGGACGTCAGAATCGCTTCCGGGGCAGCCAGAGTTCCACAGGTGATTCTCATACTGGGTGCCCAGGCTGCTGTGAGTCACATCTGGGGGATGAGAGACAGGGGGCAATCATCAAGGTTAAGGCAAAACGCGCAACAGTCTGACAACAGTACAAGCACGGACGACGTAGGGATGTCAATGGGATTCATTGTCACTTTTCACCTCCCTAGTACCAAAAGTAAATCTGCTCGAGGAAAGATCAACCGCAATCACATATATCACTCCAGTGGTCTTATTTTTGTCAAGTTCTTCCAGTGCTCATGCCAGCCTTAAATTTCAGAAGGGAACAGGCACTGGCAAATACAGCAAGATGCCTCTGGCCTACAGGAGACTACCTAAGCAGCTAGCCAACACCCGGCCAATATCTGAACTTCAAGGAGGGAAAGGAAAAAAAAAAAAAAAAAAAACTACTTCTTGAGATGCTGATATTTCAAGAAAAGCTAAGCCATGGAGGGGAGGGGGGCCCAAGTACGCAAGCAAACAGAAAATAATAGTTCACCTGTCTGGTTTGGGGAGTGGCTCACTGAGTCTCGGATAGGTGCCATGTCTAGGAAGAAGGCAAAAGAAAAAGTACAAAACTCAAGAAGGCCATCATGGACCTGAGAAACCATTCAAATTCTACACAAGCAGGATGAGCAATGACATATCACAATAAAGCCAAATGATTTAAGGAGCAGCAGGGCTCTGGGATGTCACTGGCACTCCTACAACAAACTGATACCTGTGTCCAGGAGGTTCTTCGAGTGGGTGGGGTCAGGGACCTCGCTGGCCGGAGGAACGCCCCCCAACTGACCAGAAGAGAGCCGTGCCCGGGTTGCCAGGGCACCGGCGAGTCTGGCAGGACGGGCTATCCGTGTTCAGCAGCTGTCCCTGTTCACGGCGGCGGCGAAGACAGAGACGCGGCAGAACGCCGGGCGGGGCACGCTTGGCATCGCTAGTCGCAAGGGGGAGCCGCTGTGCGGGCAGGAGAACTGTGTGAAGGTCGCGATGGACCTGTTAGATGGCACTGCAAGTAAAAAATAAAAAAATTAAATTAAATCAAGAGGTAAAACAATAAGAGCATCTGCAAGGCTGACAGCACCAGGTCAGGCCCCATGAGCAGGTTTGCTGGCACAGCAGTGAGCAAAAAGCTTAACCTAAACCGCCCCAGGAAACACAGAATGGGTCAAAGCAATACAGCATAAGAGTTTGCATGGATGATGGTAGCAGCTCACAGCTACGAGGAGAGTAAAGTCTCCATTTGTGCAAGAGTGAGTTGGCAGGATGCATCACGGTCCATTTCACGCGTCACATGCCGCCTCGGGCTGAGCCGGACACAGGAAAAGCGGCCCGGTGCTGATGCCAAAACACAAAACGTGACACTCGTTTGTGTGACGGAGCCTCTGGGCACATTAAATACAAACGTCGGAGGCCCAGCCAACGATCTCAAGACCAGTCAATCAAGCCCACTTTCCACCTTCCCAGCATACACCACAGCTTCTCTTCATAGTGCCTGTGAAGACTACCAGCTCACCCGACCGGCGACACGCAAGAAGAAACAGCTGCAGAAAAGGGGGGCGGGGTGGGGGAAGCGAGAGGTGAATAGCGCCCCCTTTGTTTTTATGCTGAGGGCCATGCAACAAGGGCATTCTCCATAGCCACATCACCTCAGACACACACAAAATGGAGAGACACCGCCATCCCAAGAAGCAAACCCCTGCCAGCTCCTGCAGTGTCTGGGGGGGATTCAAGTGGCACAAAAAGGAGGAAAAAAAACAGAGGGGGGAAAAAAAAAAAACACGGTACTGAGGTTAGATGGACAGACTGTCTTGTTGCTGAGGCCAGTCTGAGTGCAGGACTTTTA
>JABFEB020000044.1:11072683-11083277 GCA_019775895.2 Stomatorhinus ivindoensis
CAGCAACCTCAGAATGTTTAAACTCTTAATGCATCGCCAAGACAGTGGGGAAGGCGGGGCTCATGACTACAGCTGCAGCAGGGTGACCTCATCACCATTTCATGCAAAAGGACACAGAGCACTCCTCGATTGACTTGTTCACGCGGGACAAAAACCAGCAACGTCTGCAATTAATGGCGAAAACCCCGAATGAGCAGCAAGACTAAGACAGACGCAGCCAGGTGCAGACAGACAGATGCACAGAGATGCATAGGCACACACATGAAGTGACACCGTCGTCCAAACATCAGCTCAGCAGAAAGCCGCCCAAAAACATCGGTGGACGACTCAGGGTCACGTTCCTTCTCAAAGTCCCAGGTGGAGCTTCCCCGCGCCACGGAATGGCCCGAAACGAAAACCCTTCAGGGACCCTTAAGAATAAAATACATTCAGAAAACGAGACTGAATGAGCTGTGCTGTCCCAGTACATCTCAGGCTGGGAGGCAGCCATGCCATGTTGCGAGCGATCCATGTTGCGCATTTTGCACACAGAGCCCTCATCAACAACAGACTCCCCTCGGCACTGCAGAGCCCCAGGCGCCACAGTCGCCAAGCAGCAGCCGCACAATTCGGTAAACACACTCGGGCCTCTGTGCCGAGATTAGACACTGCTCTGACAGTTTCCTGAGAAAGCGTTCCGCCGTTCGAGCTCAGGATGCTTTCCAGCTTGCGGTGTGGATGGTTTAGGGAGCGGAACTGAAACGGCCACCTACGGCAGCGGCTGCTTAATTCCTTAATTTAGTAAATCTGTAGCCTCGGCTCATGGCAGCACACTGTCACGCTGGCTTATCCGGCTGTATATGGACACCAGCCGCAAATAAGTCCAATATGGCCAGTTAGTTGTCTGTATATCAAGAACAGCGGATTGTACTGGATATCATGCTCAACAAGCAACCAGCCATGGAGGGAGTGGCACATTTTGAAAGTCAACTGCTTTTATAAAAAATAATGTGACCGCAACATTCAAGTCAATCAAGATGGATTCAGTCAGGAATCCTGCCTCCCCATCTGGCAACCCGGTACCAGCTGTAAGCGTGAGCCCCCACCTTCACTCTCGGTGAAGAGATGCAAAGATGCAGCTTTGTGTACTCCGAACAAACTCACTGTTAAAATGGAAGCTACCATTCATCAGGAATCAGACATCCTGTGCTTATCATGGGCTCTCCTGTCAACACACCAGAGCGGAGCAGAGCATCCAGAGACCAATGTCTGCTAACAGTGGAAGGGGCTGAAGCCTGCGTGCGCACAAGATAAAACACAGGGCATGAAGACGAACGCCAAACCAGCCGTCACTGAAACGAGTGAAGGATCAAGCAGTGACCGGCACAGGTTTATTCTCAAGTTCAGCATACGCACCGCATATCCTGACCCTTAATTCAGGCCTTGCGGCTCTGCAGTAGAGGAACGGCAAAGAATGACACCAGCATTTTAATACGGTAGAGAATAACACAGCATCCTTGCTAGACCCCATCCACAGGCAGGTAAAAGTCTTCAGTGAGATCCTTCAAATTCTCCATGGTTAGCAGGAAAGACTACAAAACCTGCCACCTTCGCATCTTACCTTCAAACCAGCTTCTTTTCTTTGTCGGTTTCGTCCTCCCTGCTTCCATCAACAGTATGTCCTCCTCTTGTGCAGGGTCCCTGAACAGGGAGACCGCTATTAGCTCAACCAACAGGCCTCATTTTCAAGAACCTACACCTGCCGCTGCAGTCCATTGCCACAACATCGCCTTCAGTCAAGACAATTGGCAAATGGGAGAAAAGATCTCCATAATCTCTTTAACAGATTATACTGCTGAATTACAACAATAAACAGCACGTTTATTGGCCAAGTATGCGAGTGAACACAGAAAGGAATTTGGTTCTGGTCGCTGGCATCTCAAGCACAATATAAAAACAATATGTAAAGTCACAATGAACAATATAATATACCGTAATGTACAATCTACAAAATGTAATATGGATTTATATTTATAAATAAAGGTAAATGTTAAAAAATGTATACAAGTGTTACTTGTACATATATATTTATAAATATAAATATATTTATGGATATCTACACATACATACACAGTGCATAAATGAACAATACAGTATAATAAGCAATCTAAATCTTATATGCAGAAAATAAACATTACAGAAATGTATACCACAAAGTGTATATAAAATGCAGTTGCAATGCTGTAGGTGTTTAGCAGTGTGATAGTGATATCCACCATTACAAATATCCTTGCTAAAGTCCAAACCAATGCACACAGTGACCAGTAATCCAAACACTGTCCCCTAAGGGCCCCAAACTTCCATAAAGCAGGCTTTACACGGGTTGCAACATACCTGTTCCTTGCTTAAACTCAAGGCTCAACACACTACCTTAATGCGCAGTGACGCACTGACATATTACTGGGTACATTTGTCCCGTGTCAGTGCCAACATTCCTGAAGGAACACGAGCTGCTAACCCTCCATGCCAAAGCTGACAGGGGACACCAAAGGGCCTGCAGAGGCATCAACTAGACACAAATCACACACAATGCTGGTCCCCACGAGTCTCTTACCAGCTGGTCTTAAAACCTGTATAATAAAAATGTTTTGACGAACTTCCACATATTGTCGCTACGGTCCTGGCCTGTCTCATCAATATGCATTAGGTATTAATTAGGTTCTTAACAGGTCCTCAGCAAGAATGATAAAACTTCAGTTAATACTGCCAGTCTCCACTCCTAATTGAGAAGCCGCATTAGCTTAAGCATGTTTTCCTACACCAACACTTCTGGACTAACCATTAACAAAAATCACCATAGGAAGTGGTCAGCAGCTCTACAGCTGGAAGGGCTGTACTTTAAGCAGGCAGCAGCAGGAAGCTGCAGCGAGGCGACCAACCACAGCGGGTTTGGGGTCTTTGCTTGCTTTACTCAAATTCACGTTACCAGGGTGAAGTGACTCAAATCAGATTTTTTTTTTTTGCCTTAAAGCGACACGGGTCCGATGTCTTTGGGGCCGAGGACACACAAATCCGACCTTCTCGAATCAGATTTGAGTTACCTTTCATAAGTGGTCCTAGATTGGATACGCAACTGATTTTGTGGTCATGCGAATAGAATAAGAAGGGTCAGAATTTTTTGATTGAGATATATTATGCACACAAACACACACACACACTCAGCACTATCGTCATCAGCCAGCACCAGCACAGAGGTAAGAACAACAATAGAAGAGAGCTACAGCTGTGACAACAGTCAGCAGAAGGATGGGGAAGCTGGCGATTTACTAGATATTCAGGGAAATTAACCAGCTCAAGCCAAACTGGAACATACTGAAATCAAGAAGCTATCAAAAGTTTTGGCAAAGAAATGGGAAAGCGTGTCCATTTAGTCAAGTTTAATACCCAAGTTGTCCCATAAATGACATTTGTTGATGTGGATGACTCATGCAAAATATGAACATGGATGCTGCTTGAGGAGTGATGCTTTCACATTACCATTAGATACAGGTCACTTGTAATTATGAATGTGAACTGTCGAGAGGTACATACGACCCAAGCAAAGAAAATGAGAATTAAACAATGAAGGTTGTAATGTGAACGCAGTCATATATGGGGACTAAAAGGACATGATGCATTTGATGCAAGATGCAGCTTCAGCCAGCTTAATGACACCAGGTTCAAGGGGAGTCAGAAGCAAGCAGATGCCACAGGAAGCCTGAGATGTCAACCACAAGTTGGGCAGCCGTTCAGGAACTCAACACAAGCACCGCGACACGCTTGAGCAAGCCGCCATTTAAAGGAACCATGGAGGAAGTCATTCTTTTGTTCATTGAATCCTTTGAATAAAAACTACCCAGGAATGTCAGTATTCCTCAGGTCATGCATGTACGGATCTCCCCATACATGCAAAACGTTCTACTGCAGGAGAAGCCAATGTAACAAGGCAAGCTTCTTTAAAAGGTTTACTAGACCCACTAAACTGACAGTGAAGTTGCTATTAATGACTGACTGGGAAAAGAAACCTGAAACCAGAGTGTTTGCGTGTGTTTGTGGGGGGTGGGGGTGTTTGGTCACACGGTGCAACATCTCCAGGAAGAGAATCCCCCCGCCCCCCTGCAGTTGCTCAGACACATTAAACCAGATGGCTGCCTTGACAGCAGGCTCTCGTTTATGACTGACGGCCAATCAGCATGGCCTTGGGTGAACAGCCACAGTTTCCCAAACCAGAGGCACTCCAATACATAATGTGTGGTTCTCCACAACAGAATCATACGTACTAACATTCATACTACGTTTGCCTTGATCATGCGTCTACAAGAACCTTAAAGATGCAAATACATAATGTCATGCTGAAAGATGTCAATGATGCATTCACAATCTAGTTTTTCCTTGTTCAAACAGAATATTTTAGTGTAGCTGTGTCAAGGTCAAAAGCCTCCTGTAGGTAGATATGGCAACACTTGTGGTACAAAACCACATCTTTCAGCATAATACCAATGAACGACATGATTCGACCCCTAAAGTTACCAGATAAGTCACAGCTAAAAGACACTCAACTACACATGAAGTTACAAGGAAAACTAACATGTTAGATATGCTGTCTTAATGGCAGGCTAGCAACTAGGATTATACTCAACGGAAGGCTAACAAAGCCGCAGCTTTTCACGATGACAATGGGGATCATATTCAAAGTTGATCGAGCACTCATCACTCTCTTCCATGCTGGATCAGCCCACATCCCAAGCAATTGTCACACATTCTGCTACAAGTTCTAAGATGGAAAACAAGCTTCACTCAATTACGTCTTCATGGCAAAGTGAACAGAGAGCGACCGTCGATAAATGGGAAAGAGAACATTGCAATCTACCTCTCAGTAAGAGCACCACACAAACCAGAAAACATAATTCAGATTATTTATGACGCCTGGTCCTTGGTCAGAGGCCAGTGATCATAACAATGCAGGGAAATGACTCAAAACTACACCTACACCATGACAAAAAGCAAACACTACATTCCACAGAAGTGCAGCCACCGGGCAGAACCACGCCACACTTTCTGGAATTCAGCCCCATTCTCTAAATCCGAAAAACTGATATCAGGGTTGCTACAGTTTGGTCAGATAACAGTGCAGTGGGACATGGTCTGCAATCCCCACCTACACAGCTCCTGAGAAATGGCAGCATTCGCAGATCAAAGGCTTTATTCAGCCAGCCAAACGTTGCCGCTATCAGGTGTAAATTTTCAGTTTTCACTGGAACCAAAGGGGCCAGGAGAGATCTGTGACCCCCCCCCCCCCCATCTCCAGCCCCCTGTTATGTGTGCTGCATTTCTACAACAGGGGAGAGTGACGCCTGCGCTTTTCATCCGGCATCCAGAACACCGCAGCTGACTATGCGGTTCGGAGACCGATAATTCAAGCACAACAGCACGGGCTGATGCCAGCAACAGCTGCTGTGACCTGCCGGTGGCGGCTGTTTCTGAGGACCCTCTAAACAGACGAGGGAAAAGTCAGAAGGGCACAACAAGGGTCAGACTACTCCAACACCCCAAGCGTTTTTAAAAACACAACGGCAGCGATCAGAGGAACACAGCACTGACCTGTCTAGCTTGTCTTCAGCTTCTTTGGTGATTATAGCATCCAACTCTGTATAAAGAAAAATTTAATTCTTTGTAGTTGTTCTAAATCAGAACAGAAAATTGTGGCATCAAAGGCTGTCAAAAATAAAATTAGAACTTGTAGTGAACGCATAAGAATTTTGCATTAATGAATGAATCATTTTAGAGATATTTTACTAGAGAAATCGGCTTGAACTGAGGAGGAAACGTCAAGGTCATCAGCAAAAACATCATGTAAAAAACCCATCACAATCGAGCTTCACCGGGCGCTAATAACTCCCGGTCCGGAGGTAGATATCAAATATGTATGGCGTGGCGTTTTAAATCGAGGCCAAAACGCTATGTTGATCAATTTTAGAAATACAACAGGCAGAGGACGAGGCATTCCCAATGCAGACAAAAAGATGGGCAATAACAGATATTTAGAGACAACCGATCGCCGTAGCCCGTGGGCATGCATTAATACATTACCGATATGTAAACAAGGGGAGAGAGCTCACAGCCTCCCCGGAGCAGCTCGGCTGGGGCTGCTCTGCCTGCTTTGTTTTCAACAGTTTATTAGCCTATTTACAAACAACCCCACTGGTTTTCTGACTTAACGAATATGCATCCTTCACGGAGCACTCATCAAAATAAAACGCGCGACCAGAAGCACACTCGAACTACGTCAAAATCCAATAAAGTTTTGGACTGCTGATTTTTTTTTTTTTACTTTAACTTGCTGGTTTACATACAGGGAACGCGTGCCAGGACGTACTACGCAGCCGGATAAAGCGACCGCTAGCACAATTTTTTAGCCAACACCCCAAAACACACGAAACTGACGACTATTAAATGCAGAAAGCCCATCTCACTCACCCGATGTGGTGACAATTCATCCCCACATTCCTCCAAAACACTTGCATAATTTAGCGAAAGATGCACCCGGTTCGTGTATATTTGCACAGTTTGCTAGCATAGCATAGCACAATCGACGACGCGGCAAACGAAAGTTGCGACGACGTAGCCGCCGGTCGGGTGAAGCTAACTACACTGGTTAAGCGGCTAACCGAGAGAGCAAAGAGGGAAAACAAGCGCAGACTACGGAACAAATGGCGCTGCGCACTACAGGCGGTAAATTTACCGTTCAGCGCCACATTACCAGAAATAAGCTGGGGCGGTGCGCCGACGGAGCCAGAAACGCCACAGTTCGACTGGTTACCAAACTACGCAAGATAAACCTACAAACAACAAACCCGGTCGGGTCGCCGCTTCGAGGCGGGCTGCATTTTTGCCCGCGTCACGCGATAAGAGGCGGCCGCTCACCTGCGCCTATTTAAAGTGCACGCGGCGTGAAGCTGGAGATTGGGCTCGTAAGGCTATGGAGAGACGCCGACAGCTGCGTGTTTCTGCAGCGGCTGAGGCGAAGGGGCAGTAATTGACGCAGCCGCCATTTTGTTCACTGGCTGACCTCCCTCCTCCTGCTCCCCCTCCTCTCCGTTATGGACGCGCCGTGTGGCACAGGAAGAGAACGCGCTCGCGCAGCCGACCACTTCCTGTGCCTACCGACGCTTGGATCCAAAATGGTGGCCCGGGAGTCCTGTGTTTTTCAGGGTTATTTTGTGAATGGGCGTACGCAAATCACTTGTAGAACATTATACATTGCATAACAGTGTGTAGATTTTAATATACACACTATTTAATATGTAGCTTCATATTCAGATCTCCTCTTGGAGTTGCATCATGCTGAGTATATCAATCCTCTGTCAGTTACAGGGTCCATAGCACTCACGCATCTCGCGCGACCCTACAGACTATTTACAAGGTAATAAAACAGTTACATGCATGTAAATGATCAAAGTTGGCAGCCCTGTACCTTCACCTTTACTTTGAGAGGAATTCTAAGAACTGGCCCAGGAAATACTAGCAGTTCCTTTAGAGTAAAATAGAAGTGGTGTGATTACTGCCATAACGTCCTGGGATCATGAGGGGCCTGTGCTCTTGCATTCTCAAAGGTAGTTCTCTTAAATCTACTCTGGACAGTGATACAACCACAAACAATGGGCAACAATGGGGAAAGGGTTTTTAAAAGATCAATGTAACACAAAATTTGAGTATTTTCCAAATACTATTCTTCACAATGTACTTTTAGCACTATTTAAAATCCTGATATTGAAATATGTTTATGCACAGTTGTCATTCACATTTTCATGTGTGAATTTTGATCAGGCCTTCTCATTGCACAGTTACACAAGATACTAAAAAAACAAGTAAGCGTGGGATATTTGAAACGGAACCCCATAACATTGCACTGTATCCAAATTTAACATGGCCAGCAGGGCGGCGGACAGCTCACTACGTGGTGTCGCTGCAGAGTCTTAGCCCCTTTACCTGCTCCAGACTCCATGACCTCTCAAAGGCAGGGTGCCGGTCACTCTGGCAACCATGCAAGGCTGCAGAGAGAGCGGCCGAGGTAGACCGAGGTGCGGGTAAGTCACAGGGCCTCCTAGGCACACCTGAAGCCAGCATACCTGTGCCACACACACCTGACATTTCTGACACATAAACACTTAGTGGCTCTTAAATTGCAAGTGGCTCCATCTACAATATTCGATTGGCTTCCCTCTGAACCTTCACGACTATACTATATATCCACCTGTAACACAGTTCAGATGATTTACTGCACTGTTTTCGTGAAAAAGGTGGTTTTATCTACAAGAACTGTTGTACTACCATATGAATTGTAGCTTCCAGAATTTCCCTCTTGGGTTCCATTATGTTCTTATCTCACACCAAAAATATTTTTTTTCCCGGCTGGCTCTTCCAGACCGTTGACAGCCCACACCATCGCTGCTGTTCAAGAAGCTTTTCTGCTAGAGACGAGCCAAAAAAAGCACTATTCAGCAAAGGCTTTAAAAAAATGAAACCAACCTGTACCAATGTAAATAGGCTGAGCTCGTTGTTTGGAATTTGCCTACGCTTGGGCTCTGCAAGCAAAACCGCAGCCCAGATATGTGAATGGCTCAGTGCTGACTACTTTTGTCAACGTTTTGATGAGAGCGTTTTCTGCCTCAGCTAGCTGACACATTGTCATAAGCATGTGTGCCGCTACTCTGCACACCCACAGTGGTCTATGAATACACATTCCGGCTGGGGCCGCTCTCACTTACACAGATGACATCATACAGATGCAGTTACAAAAGTGAAGAGCAGGAGCAGCAGGTGGTGGAAAAAAAAACAACCTGTGACCAGAAGTTTGTAGGTTCAAATTAAGATGGTTCATTTCTATCCTAAGATAGGGCCTTAATTGTTAAAGAATAATTCCCACTTGTGGGGGAAAAAAATCCCCAAATGATTCACTGGCAGGCACTTTCCCTTGTTCAATATAATCACAATTCAAAATTTCAAAGCAAAAGTGCATCTGGTTTCAGGGTGGTGTGCAAACATGAACTAGCCTTCACCTTGATCTGCTCAGAACTCCTTCAGGCTGCCACGGACCTCTGTACAGCTGGCACCAACATCCCTATTTATAGCCCGCAAGTTCAGTTGCTATGGCAGGTTACCTAGTTATTGCACGCCCAACAAATGGCGTACCATAGATTACAGCCACAACTCCCCGCCGGTCTCAAATGTGGGCCTCTCTTTGCGTCACCATTGTCCGGTCATGATTGGTTGACTCCTTGTTTCCCATTTACACTGGTCACCTTATCCCTGTGCATACAGAACATCACAACAAGACTTGCGTAATGCCAAAACTAGCTTCAACACATTCTAATTACGCCTTCCCAGCGGGTGTTGCTTAATGAGACATCTGCCATAGGGCTGTACTTTGCCCTCTGCTGTTTACTCAGTAAGGGCCTTTTGCTTACCTGACCTTTCGTATGATAAGAATGGCTGCAGTCATCCAATTTAGAAGGAAAAAAAATAAACATGCAACACAACTCTAGCACACACTACACATGTACAGCAGCATACAACTAAACTATTTTTTTTTTAACACTCAAGTAGAGTTTCTCCTAGGACCTGAAATAAGATCAGTCCTTAACCAAATACGCCACCTGCTGCCTCAATTTCAGTGTTTTGATTCGGTACCATGTAATAGTTGCCCCGGGGGGCATCGAAAAGGAGGGGGAAGTTCAGATTATTCGAGTGACCCCTGAGCAGTTGTACAAAGTAATAGAGTACAACTGCTTCATTACTGTAGTTAAATACCTGTTCCATATATCTCTACTTTACTTATTTAGCTCTGGACCAAGGCTGTACCCATGGAGTCCACACTGGGGGGACCAAGACCATAAACGTTGCCTCCCCCAACATAATTATGGCCTTGCTCTGGACACTTGACTTTTGCTCTGCTATCTTTTCTACTCTGCTCCATTTCTACTTGGTGATATGTTACAGTTTTCTATTGTATTGTAACGTACCGGAGAGACACCAATTGCCGGAAACATATTCCTTGTGTGTGCCACACACACACACACTTGGCCAATAAACCTGATTCTGAGTCTGATTGCATACAATCAGATTGCTGTATTATTATTATTATTATTATTATTATTATTATTTAAATCAGACAGAGGATGTGTCGTAGTGATGGGACACACTGAGCCTGTGGAGCTATTCAGCCCATCATCCTGTCTGCCTCTATCCCGTGTAGGAGAACACATAGCGTCCCCCATGCAACCATCATGCATTAGTGCTAGAGCTATTGTTAAACTGCGTGGCTGAGCGCATGTGCTCAGCTTAGACGCGCTTATCAGCATTAATCATTAAGAACATTTCTGGCCGATACCGATAGCTGATTATTTCGACAACTGGCACCGATACTGGTTGTTTGCAAGGTTCTGCTTAAATAAGTTTAAAAGGACACTACACCCACATAAATTTAAAAAGATGACTTTCGTATTTATTTTTTGGTAAGGAAACATCAACGCTCCCGAAGCACTAACTGCATACATCTTGTACGTTAATACAAGAT
>JABFEB020000044.1:11098299-11118668 GCA_019775895.2 Stomatorhinus ivindoensis
AGGGCTCTGACCTCCGGGACTCCGAGGGCTCTGACCTCCGGGACTCCGAGGGCTCTGACCTCCGGGACTCCGAGGGCTCTGACCTCCGGGACTCCGAGGGCCCAGACCCCCCCGACCCCCTCTTTGCCACATCGGTGTCCCTCTCTCTATCTCTCTCTCTATTGCGGGGAGGCTGGTTGTGCTCCTTTGAGGGTTGTGGGGACTCCCGCCTTTTGGCAGGTTCCCTGGGTTTGCTGTCTTTGGGTTTTGATGAAGAGTGATCCCTTTGGCTTGGCCTGTGCTCTGGTCTCCTGTCAGAGCCAGCAGAGCTACCTTCCTTACTGCCAGGCTTCCGTGATGATGCATCAGCTTTGTCTGCTGGCCTGTCCCTAGAGGAGTGAGAAGCAGAGGAGCTGCTCCTATCACTACCATGATCGCCGGCACGTTCTCCCTCTTTCTCTCTGTTCCTCTCTCTGTCTGTGCTCAGGACCGCAGATTTTCTCTTGTCTGCAGACTCCCTCTCTGCAGCGCTCCGCTCCCTCTCCCTCCCCTTCTCTCGTTCTCTCTCCCACTCCTTCTCTTTATCCCTCTCTTTGTCATTTGGAGGGGAGACCTTTGCAGGCTTAGTTTCTGTCACAACTTCAACCTTCACAGTTTCCTTAGCAGCAGGGGTAACTCGCTCTGGCTGCGGTGAGTTCTTGTCATTGGCTCTCGCAGCTGTGCTTTCAGGTGCAGCGGGGGCTGGTGTGGAATTGTCCTTCCCCGGGGGCAAGGATGCCTTGGCCTCCTCATCCTCAGATTCATAATCTTCCTTTTCCCATTTGGAGCGAGGAACTTGGATCATGACTATCTCATCTTCTGCAGGAGTGGAGCTGTCATTAGTATACTCCTCGAGGGTTTTCACCACAGTTTTCCTCAGGTCCTGTTTCTCCTCGACCTTTTTGATGGGACTTCCCCCCGTGGAACTTGTACTAAAATAGAGAAATGCCACCTTCATTTCATGCACAAAGCATTACAAAAATGTCCTCATAACTAAAAGGGAATAAAACACTTTGTACACAATTCACAGATTTCACATTTTCAAACAATAAAAATGGTCTTACCTGGTATAATCTACCAACAAGCTGGAGCCATCAGGAGCTGGTATTTTCCTACGGATCTTGCTCTTTGTCTTCTCAGGTCTGCTCTTTCCAGCAGCATCATTAGATTCCTCTACAACAGGTGCGCCATCCGTGCCCCCTATCTTCTTGCCAATCTCACGGTTAATCTTGATCTTCCTCAGAGGCACAGGCTTTACCTCCTTCTCCATCAGAGGTCTAATAGCTGGTCTTTCTTTCTCTGCCGGCTTTTCACCCTCAGGCTTGGGTTTGGGTTTTGGGGATCCTTTGGATACTTCAGTCGCTTCAACTTTGGGTGATTTGACCAGAGCGCCGTCTGGGTCCATCTCCGGAGCTTTCTCCTCTTTGCGTTTCCTTTTCTCAGGTTTGTTTTCGGTGGTTTTGTTGGCCGGCTTATCCTCGCTCTTGATGGCCTTCTCAGTCTCAGTCTTGGGCTTCTCGTCCTTGGTGGGGATTTTGTCATGTCTGGGAGCCTCCTTCACATGCTCTTTCTTCACCTTTGGCTCTTCTTTTGCAGGCTTGGACTCCTGGCTATGTTTTGTGGGCTTTTGTACCACTCTCCGGGTTGGTGGAGCCTTGTCCTCTCTCTGTGATGTGTGCTGCTTGCCCGAATCCACTTTCTGAGAGAAGTCGTCCTTTGCCCTTTTGACTGCTGGCTCACAGCGGGGTGACCTTTCGCGATCCAGGTCTGCTTCTTTCTCCCTGCAGGACTTTGAGGTCTTCATAGATGACTCTTTCTTTGGGGCAGTTGCCTCTGGTTTCCGCTTCAGCTTCTCACTTTTACCTTTGATTTTTTCCCTGCGATCTTTGTCTGAGGTAGCCTTGTAGGGCACGGTTGGGCTCTCCATGGGTTCATCCCTAACGGGTGTAGCATCATCACGACTGGAGGCCATCAGCATCCCATCTCCCTTCCGGTCCTCCTTCCTCCCATCATCCATGGAATCGGAGTGGCTGAAGGAATCTCCCTCCTCTCCTTTCCTCTTTTTCCGGTGCTTCTTGTGCTTCAAGCCTTTGGGATCTCCAGGGCCACTCCCGCTAGGCTCCCTATCTTTGGGACCCTTCTGTGGCTCTTTCCCTGCATTACCTACACCTCCTATGCCGTGTCCCTCCTTAAATGGAAATTTGTCCTGGTAGGCCTGTGGCCCATGACGACCTCTTGGGAGTAAGCTATGGCTCTGGCCGGGAGCAGAGTACTCTTCCCTTCTCCCACGTCCATACGGCGAGTTCTCCCTGGGCCGTGGTGGGGCAAACCGTTCTGGAGTGAACGGTTCTCTGCCCACTGGTGGAGCCCTCCCTCGAGACATGTTGCCAGGTGGATTGTTGTAGTTCTTGAAGTACTTCTCATACCATTCCCGATACTCCCTCTCCCATTCCCTGTACCTCTCCCTCTCAAATGGATCTCCCTGGTCAATGGTGCGGCCATAATATGCCTTGGCATCATATGGAGGAGGTTCCCGATAGCGGTTCACATACTTGCGATCTCCATCAAGCTGCAGAAGAGGCATGGGCTTCTTTGGCGGAGTGTGACTCCTGTAAGCTGCCGGCGAGCGTGACCGTGAACGGTAAGCCCCTCCACTCGTGCTGCCGCCGTCTCGGCCCCTGTAGGACGGGGAACGAGTGCGGGAGCGGTGGTAGCCATGGGAGCGGGACCTGGAACGGTAGCTGCGGCTGCGGCCTCGACCTCCACGCCGACCGTATGGGGACCGGGAGTAGGACCGGGAGCGGGAGCGGGAGCGAGACCGGGACCTGGAACGACTCATGGAACGGGAGTAGGAGCGAGGGGATCGGGACCTGGATCGTGATTTAGAGTAGGAGTAGGAGCTCTCGCTGTATGATGACCCTCTATAGGGAGACTTTGATCTGCAAGGAGGGAGGTTTGAACAGGCAATCAGACACAGAAAAATGGGACTAATTCAGACTCCAGCAAAAAATTCAAGGCATTTTACCTGGAATACGAGCGCCGCTGTTTCTGAATCTTCCTGTACGCCAGTAATTCTTTGGCAAAATCATTGGTGAATTCCTCAAGCTTAGACTTCTCCCTGGCAATGAATTGACAGTGCGAACTATTTATTGAAAACAGGAAGGAGATAAAACTCGACAGTTAAATCAGGCAAGGGCATCATGTCATCATTACCACAAGACAAGCATCACAGGCTAATCATTCAAAAAATTGCCATCATATTTTAAACACAAGATCAATGAAATACTATTATAGGAAAGTACAGATTAAACCAATAAGGTGTGGCCACTGGATTAGAGAAACTCTTTAGCTCATCAATGCACTAGATAAATATAGCTAAAAAACTCACTCTTCCTTCAACCTGCGTTGCTGCCTGTAGAACTCTTCCTTGGACAGAAAAGGTGCCGGCCCAAGCTGGGGTATGGGGTTGCCAATGGGGGGCTGGGCCCCAGGGGGCACCCACTGGGTGGACACCGCAGCCGGGGCTGGTGGGTAGACGGGCGGTGGCACGTTGTAGTTGGTGGCAGGTGGCTGCCCTGTTGGGTATTGCAGGGGGTATGGCTGCGGGGCCAAACCAGGCGGCTGGGGCATGGCATGTTGTGGTGGGGCAAAGAGGGAGGGGGTAGGCATGTAGACTGGGGGCGGCACTGGGAGGGGTGCCTGCAGCCGCTGAGGACGGTCAGAATGAGAGCGCCCTCTGCCTGCAGTCCTGGAGGGGAATATGTAAACATTTTTCTGTAATGCAAATCTTCAGCAGTAATGACTGAACTGAATGTAGGCACAGGAGACTTACGTGTCCCAGGCAGGTCTGCTGGGCCTGGGTAGGTTGGGTCGAATTAGCTGTCCTACAGGAAAGCAGAGTCAAATCCACTAGATTAATCTTCACATGAATGTCAAGCACCATGACAAAGGTGTCCGAACAGCCACCTTTCCCAGGATCCTTCACAAAGATCTTACCTGTTCTGGGGATGGAATGGCCAAGGGAGTGCGGCTGATCCATCACTGGCACGTGAAATCCCTGCAGATGAAGGAAAAATAAGGATCTTAAAAGACCATTCAGAAGCACCTTCGGAGATTAAAGTGACATCCCTGTCATGTGCTTACCTTTGGAATGACAGGGGCTGTCAACGGTGGGTCAGCTGACACCATTACCGAGGGTGCTGATGGGACGTTCTCAAGCTCCCTGTGGAATATTTGAGATGGGAGACACAAAATGGTTTAATTTCAGTGCAGTTTAACCTGGTTATGGATAAAACCTAGTGGGAGGAGTAACAAATCCCAGGACTGCATCCCAAACTCGGCAAGATATAATGGGACCAATAATGGCTGAGACTCACTTGGAGAGCACAGGCTCCTCCTGCTTGATGGACCTCTGGGGGGAGGGAGAGGCAGCGCTGTAACCCGGCACACCTGCCACAGCACCGGCCTGCATGGGGGGGGTGCTAGCTGCAGCGGTGGGCGGGGTGGGGACCGCGTGTGTCCCTGGTACACTCACTGCAGGAGTTGCCGGGGGAGGGGTGACAGTTGCCGTGGGTCGGGGAACGTTAGCCAGCAACGGATCTTGCTGCCGGGATGTGGGGGGCCTTATTGGCTGGACGGGCCGTTGAACCCTCGGCTGGGGTGGGACCACAGGTGCCGCTGGTTGGGCCGGAGCCTTGCGCATCCGCTTGGTGTAGCCAGTCTCATTTTTGAAGTTATTAACAGCCTGGTGGGAGACTTACTTTCTTACATTTGGCCCCAGATGATGACAGGACACACTCAACTGTGAGCAAATACCAGTATTCACATTACCAATTAGTTCAAGGCAACAAATTAATATAATCACCTGTCGTAGGAACTTATTAGCAATCAAAGCATCAGGAGAAACATCAGACTGGTGGCAGGTGGGACACACATGCTCTTCAGATTCCAGGAGACATGTCCTGATACCTGAAATGGAAAGGAGATTGTGCTTTAATCACCCATCACCTTCTCTTTGCCCACCCTTGAGCCAAGCAAGCCGTATCTAGTTGGGGACTCACAGTCGTCACAGTAGCTGTTCCCGCAGCACGGGATGACCACCGCGTCAGTCATCAGGTCTTTGCAGATCAGGCACAGCAGTTCATCCGGCACAGGGTCCTCCTCCTCAGAGGATGACGACTGTTCTGGCGGCAAGAACGGGGGCTTCTCCTTTTTGCCGATAGCATAGGCCTCTCTATATCACCCAGGAGATGGGGACAGACTTGGTAAATGGACAGGCTCTCCTAATCTCAGTCCATAGATCATAGTGTAGAGGTCACTGAACACAACAGAACACTTACGCATCAATGGTGGGAATGGCGTATCTGCCGGTGTTAGTTAACATGGCTCCTTTCATGCTGGGGTCATCCACCTCCATCATAAAGCTCCGTGGGATCCCAGTGCTCTTCTTGATACGCTGTGGTGCCTCAAAGCTCTTGTCCTGCAGGTATGATGGAGTGAGGCTGACTCAGAATAGAGTTCTGCGTGTGGTTTGATTCAACTCCACATCTCACCCAGAAGCCTATAAGTCATATGACATCCTCTTACCCCATTGGTTGGACAGTTTCGTATGTAGTGTCCATTTTTCCCACAGCGGAAGCAGGTATAGTTTGGAGGTGGCGGTCCCACCATTTTCTTCATGTAACTGCAGAGAAGACAACCTATTACAACCGCGACACATCTGGAGTTGGGGGTGGAGAGGGTGTCTGTTACATGATAACGGCATACTTACTGAACAGGATCATATTCGTGATTAGACTGTGACATCATAGCTCTAATTTTATCTTCTTCAGAAGCATTGGCCTCAGCGAGGTTGGCGGTCTGTGCAACAGGCAACAATCTTTATTTATTTACAAAAGCAGAACCAAGAAAAGACAGACTGCTTCCATAGAGCTATTAAAGTGAGCACGTCCCATCCTGTAGAGCAGCTAACGGGCCCAAAGCTGAACATCTGGGGAGCCGAGACAGACCAGCAGGCTAAAAAGCCTTCAGCAGCGCCCCCTGCAGGTGGGTTAGGACTGTTGCCCACTCATTTTGCATTAAGCCCTCCCCATACAAGGTGGGTTACAAGTGTAAGATGGATGCCACACTGTTAACCTGCTGTTGATATTCAATGCAAACATCTGCATTTGTAGGATATTATACAGCCAATAAATCTTAGGGGGGTGGGGTGGGGGCAGGAGGCATTTATCAGGGGATTTTTATTTTTTGAAGTCATAGGTCTTAAAAACTAAGCAGACATTAAAATGTGGGCTTTTCAGAGACCTGACTTGATACCAAACTATTTCAATATCTCAAGTCACATCCAGTCACAGAGATGCAGAAAACATCCATCTTGAAAAGGTTTATCTTCAAGACTTGTATGCAAAATCACTGATCAGTGGCATCCAACTATTGGCAGTTCGAGCATTAATGCTGAATCACCTACAGTGCTGTAAGCAACATACATCAGGTTTGTTTGCACAGACGCAGCATCTCATTTGACTGCATTATGATTTTAAAAATTAGGGAAAAATCCACAGTGATCGGACATTAGAGCAACGTATGGCTTTGTTCAAACAAACCAGTGCACAGATTCAAACTAATTAAATTGTTAAATTGTTGCCCAGTACTGAGGCTCAGAATAAAACAAAAAGAAACATGAAGGATTACAGAAAATCATGTTCACTCTTCCCGCCAAAATCACCCCCACACTGGCACAGGGTCAGCTCTCTACAGGACCAGACATGCACACAGTTGGGCAGACACCAAAACCCCCCACACTTCCTACACGGGATACTGCACAGCAAAACGGCCCAATAGTGATCAGACAAGTTTTACTCTATGGTGGTTCAGAGGAACTGAGTAACCACCCTGCATACTGCTTAGCCACTGCCAGTCAGTATCCCCACAATACCTTCACACACATTAGTATCCAACAAAATGAAATGCCTTTCGAAATGGAAGCATTTCACTGAAGCATAAAAAGGCACATTTTTAAACACAATAAAAACATTCATAAGGCTTAAAAAAAGTCAGTAAAGCAAAAACAGTGTAACATTACACCAGATGCTACAGGGGAAATAGGATGTCATTTTGAATGCTGTATTGCAGACGGCTCCTCCTCAGATAGATTACTGAGCAGTGAAATCCACAGCAGACCAAATCATTAACATTAGACACTTCCAATAACACTGTGGCCCACACATAGGCCATTAGCCCAGTTATTTCCATTTGGGACCAGTGTCAATTCCATGGGGTGCACTTGAGTGGCCCTTTACACTAAAGTGATGCACGTCAGCAGGGGTACAGACCAGGGAGTGAGCACTGACAGAAAGCGCAGGAAGGAAAGTACCTTAGACAGCTGGGCCAGTGTAATTGAAGCAGCCGAATCATCGATCTGTTTGCAGAAAATTGAAAACAGAGTTTAATTCTATGATAAAACAAGATTTCACACACACACACACAAAACGCGCTGTACGTCACAAAAGGCAGTAAAATGCAAATCCTCTACAATAAAAAAAGGTTATATAGTTACATCCTAGTGCAGTTTTTCCCCATTCACTAACAATATTTTGATTCAAATTTGATTCAGTTAAACTTTAATCTTCCAATTCATACATTCAATTTGAACCACAATAAGGCAGCATCTATTTCACAACATGCAGGAACTATTTACTGCAGCATGTTAAGGTTAGGCCAAGTGTACTGCAGACTAAAAATCTAAAACTTAGCTTGAAGTTATAGTCCCCTAACCTAATCATATTCACCATTACATGGCCTTATTTTAAAAAGGTAGATTATGAATGCAAATGTGACAGCTTATCACCAATTCCTGAAGCACAGTTGCAAATGGGGGAGGACGTGAAAGAAAAATAAAATAAACCTCCCAATGACTACTACCTCCGCGTTAAACGTCAAGGTTGTCACAAAAACCTGGTAATGGTCTAATAACTGTGTTGAATCTGGCACCAGCTTACAAAAAAATAATGTGATAATCAAATTAAAGTCCAAAACCTACACATTATTGCACTCATTGCGAGGCAAGGTTAAGTCACACTCCAAAGAGGTGATACATAATAGGTCTGGGAGGCAGTCTGAAAATTCACATTTACAGACTGGCTCCTTTTGAGCATCGCACGGACCAGGTCACACCTGCCTAAGGTCACGCCTAAAGTCCGTTGTAGTCGACTCACACCCCAATGAGAGTGCCTACCTTTGTGCTGAACTCACTTAAAAGTGAACACACAAGACCTTGCAAGAGGTGCTCAGAAATTGCAGAGAGATGTTTTATTGAGAAAGGTTGTGTTCTGCATGATACACAGCACTAAAACTGGTCAGCGTCGGTAAACAGTACACGCATAAAATACCCAGGAAACAACCCGACAGAATGCGAAGGTCGACTGTCATTGTGGTCTAAGTTTATACTTCAAGGCACTTGCATTAGCATCATTCAAATAAAAAAATGAAAACAAAAAAGAAAAACGCACACTTGTTTGTTCAATACACACATTTCTCAAGCTGCCTTTAATCATAAAGTAACCCCTAAGTCATTGCCTTTTAATCATAAATGGCAAACTAAGGCTCAGACAATGCATCATAACTGAGGACCAAAGGTCAATTCACACCAAAAGCCACATGATTGCATTTCCAAGACTTTCAACAAGGACACATTATCCCCCCATTCTTCCAAATTGTTTTGTAATACTAAAATTACAGCTTCACGTTGAATTTCAGCCCAGCAAAAACTTGATTAAAAAAAACTGTTTAACCAGTGCTGAATCTTGTAATCAGAATAACGATCTAGATAACTGTAACATTAGATTCAAGCTAGAAAAAAGCTTGGATGAAGGGTCGCTCATGATTCAAGGACAATTTAAAAATGCTAAGGTAACCAGCACATTGTCAATTCATAAACACTTCTATGTTCTTTTACCATTTTTCTGTTTCGGTGCAACAAAATTGACTTCATAAAATGTTTCCAAAAATGTGTGTGAATCTGACCTTCAATAGTGTCATTTTAATATACAATACAAAGTGTATTCAGTGCCTCTGGTATTTTGTGATAAACACTTGGGGAAAAAATTGGGTGCTTCAGCCTTGCAAACTGCTGCTGCATCTTGGAAAAACAACAGTTGGTGGTTAAATTCAATTCTCTCTGTGGAAGACTGGCGTAACCTCACCACAGAAAAAAGCAAAAAAATCCCCAGAGCATCAAGTCAGACATCCGGGCGGTGCAATACAAGGTGAAATTAAAAATATGACTCAATACATTTTTATTAGGAAACAAAAAAACAGCTTTTACAAAATGTAACACTTTAAGACAGACAAACTTTGAACATGCCATCATGTTCACTCGAAACCACAATCACAATCTGATTGATTACACAATAATCTGTACATTGTGTGCTTCACCCACGATATTCCAATATGAAATACAGTGCAATGGCATGCACAAAAAATACACACAGGGTTCAGTGCTGTGCAGTCATAAAATTAATTGCATTTATGCAGATCTTTACCATACAAAAAAGATACAACATTCTAACACCAGAAGCACACGCTTCAGAGGATACACCGTTTCCCATACTAAAACTATAAAGTGCTTTGTAAGAATGTAGAAACAGTAGAATATCTAGTAAAAAAGGGTGAGTGTTTTTTACATACTGCTTTAGAAGGTCCACTTGAAGGTTCAGAGCGGTCACTGCAAAGCAGATAAAAAAGGGAGGGTTACATCAACTGCAGGAACATTTTAAGTTAAAACTTCCATGCGTTAAACTTTACGTACGAGCACAGAAAAACACACACACTTACATGACATATGTTTTGCTTGTGGACTTGACTCCACCAATGGGAATTCTTCTGATGATGACTGAGGAGTTTTTTGGAATGAGCGCTCCATCATCAGTGTACTCTACAGAAATGGATCAAATCAGCACGCATTCGATTATTCTCACGACTTCAGAGAAAATTGTGACATTAAAACAGTGACGTTTACTGTTTGGCTACAGTGGTGAAATGCACAAAGTGGCTTCCTACAGACTGTCAGCTGGTTCACGGAAAACACCGCAGCTGGCTGGCAAGAGTTTGACACGCAAAATGGATTCCCGAAGCACGAGTGTGCGCAAGGAACTGAATGCAATACGCATGCGCCAAAATGCCAGCAAAGCGCTGGTTATGCACGGACAATTTAACTCAAGTCGCTTTGAAAAAGTTGCATTTTTAACATAACGTTCAATGCAATCTTGTATTAGCGAAGAGAAATGTGTTTTTTTAAACTATAATTCCTTTAACGTGTAACCAGGACAATACACTCAGCGGCCCACAGGGAGACAATAATTATGTAGAAACTCACTCAACACTACCAATTACAAGTAGTATATATTACTACATTAACCCTCCGAAGGAACTGCGAGAAGCAGACGCCGCAAACCAGTTGGGCCGGATCCGCTCGCGAGCCCACATGCGCCGATCGGAACAAACAAGTTAAACCACAATGTTCGTGCCGAACGGTCCCTTCAGTGGTGGGCGATCGCTTTCATTTCAAAATTAAAACCATTCGAACATTGGCGTTTAAGGACTAAAATTGGAGCAACTTTTTAGCATCACAAGGTACCTAAGCAAAACCCATCCATCAAAATATAAAAGGTTGTCGTTTCGAAAAATGTTGGTAAGCCTTACTTTCTGTCTGCTAAATAGATGCATTGTTATGACATCAGCGTTAAGTACAACCTTCCATACGAATTATCTGCAAACATGGTTACTTAGTAGGCATATACTGACCTCCCACGCCATTTTACAACGTGTACTGAATATACAAATTAAGCGTTACTTACCCTCTTTAGTCTGGGCGTTGGTTATCTGCAAATCGCAGTCGGCTGCTTTGAGTTTTTCGCGACCCATTATCTGTCGCTTTAGGTCACTGAGCGTAATGTGCAGCCCATCAAACGTGACCGTGTCATAATTCAGTTTAGATGAGAATTTATAATGCACACAGGACATCGTGTAACCAGAATACACTAGCTGAATTGGCCTAACAAGGGAAAAAATCCAACGTACAATCAAACCCTAGAGAATGTACCGCGATCACTCAACCTGCGTTTTGCCAACAACCGCTAGCTGGCTAGTTATGAATAACCATTATAAATGTAGATGTTTCAACATGAGTCAGCAGGAGTAAAATGTTCTTCTCTTAATTAATCGAAGTGGGAAGGAAAGGTGGCGGGGGAATCATCAAACTACATTCACACCAATAAAAAGTCAACCAATATTAAATGACATAGTCCCAAATAAAACTTCCACAACTGCAGTCCGTCAGTGTAAAGTGATCAAAGCCGCGAACGATCTTCCAGATCCTTGGCAGAAAAAGTCCAGTTGGGTCCAAACGACACCAAGAATCAACGAAACTGAAAAGAGAGGAGAGGGTAGCCAGAGAGTCCGAACCGCGATGGCGGCTAATGTCGGCCTTCCCTCAGCGTCCGTGACTTCAAAATCAGTCTCTTTCTCCCTCCCCAGAACGTAGCACAGTCCAATCGAGCAATTTAAGCAAGTCCTCGATACTCCTCTAGAAATCCGTCGTGTCCACGTCCGCGCAGGTAATGGCGGATGGTGACAAGCTTAAGGAGCTGAAATGTGACAAAGGAGAGAAAGCAGGGGGAAGAGCGGCCTAAAATGGCCTCCCTTTCCCCTCTCACCAAAACAAAAAAGGCCGTCTACCAAAAACGTCGCATCCGCCTTACATCAAAACCTCAAACACAACCCTCCCCGAAGTAACCCACCATTTTTAAATATAATCCCAAAAAGAAGATACTGCTTTAACGTCCTATTTTTAAAGGGGAAAAATTCGAATTAACCGTCGTCCGTATTGCCGCTCGTGTAACTACCAAATCTCTGAAAAGAACTATGGCGGACAGCTCTGAGACACATCAGGGGTTTCCAAGGCAAAACGCAAGGGGCACGCAACCCGACGTCATACGTAATGACGTCGTCGCCTTCTTCTCTTGATTTACTGGCGGCTCTTTCTTCAACGGTAACGCTTTATACCGTCCCCTACATATGTGGAGTGTACATAACAAAAATAAACTCAAACCTTTCAAAGACTTAGAAAATCTTAATTCTTTTCTCAGACGTCGTCTTAGTCTTTCGTAGGCGCTGCCAGAACATCTAACGGTGCTCTGTCAAAATCAATTCTGCTCCTTAAACCGAAAGCTGTTTAAAACACAACAAACCTTAACCCCCCCCCCACACACACACACACACACACAAAGCTGTGAATTTTCAGTTCATGCTTCTTCAATAAGGAATAAGGAAGTGTAGACATTTGGCTTACATTTCATTTTATTTGTTTGGGATCCAAACTCCAACACACCTGGGAACTGTATCAGGATTTCTTGCTTAGCCAGATAACTTGTCAGATTTAAGATGGGCTAAATGTAAAGGAACAATGTTAAAGTCCATTTAAACTGGGGTACTTCAAATCCGATTAGTTATCCAGTTTCAGGATACAGGCCCTGGAGCTGTGGTCAATGACACCACTGAGCTAGTAAATAGTTATTGCTAACAAAATTAGTTGATGATAATCTCAGGCCAAGTGGATTTTATTGTAACATCATATATACATAACAGTACAGTGACACAAAATGTAGTTCCAGGGATGCCGACTCTACCAAACCTGACATGACACTCATGCTGCTGCAAGAACTTTACGGCAAACCCATTTTATTCAATTTCATACCTCAAATTAACTACATAAAAAGCGCTGGGATAGTTTGCAAACCCTATAGGCTATTTATAATGTAATAAATCTCTTACATACATGTAAATGTGTGTGTAGACTTGTCTCAAACTGGAAATCTTACGCCAGCCAGCTGACCAAACTGAGCACTCTGTAGTTCCCCAGGACCACAGTGTAACCTAGAACAAGGTGAGGGCTATACACATGAGGGGGGAACCATTCAGATATATGTTCATATACATGCACTTTACATACGGTGCAGTTCTAAACAGCAAACAATACCAATCTGATATTTTAAAACATTTTCCACTAGGTGGCAAACTCACCATGAATTCAATATACGGCAGATAGACAGCATGATTTTTATAAATTTCATGATTACTGCAGTTCATTCTACATGTACAGTTCATTCTGCTAAATGTTATTCCTTGTGTGTACCTCCTCTGTGTTTTCTTTGGAGCTGGAAACATACCACTGGCCCTGTGCTCAGATTCAAGTGGTTACAAAGGAGCTCCAACCACTGAAGGCCATCACCACCCCCTCTGTTCCACCACGGTGTTTCACACTTGTTGTAGTGGGATCGCAGCATCCCGCCTCTAATGGGAGCCAGACTGACAAAAGGGCTCCTTGGCAGGCTGGTCATCTCATGTGGTGTGCAGCTTCTCACTTCCTCGAGCGGGAAAGGACTTAGCAGCGAACTCCCACTGTGGCTAGCCCTCAACCGGAACTGTGCGTGAATTGGGTCATACATCATTCAAGTCCTTTTTTTTTATCAAATAAAAACCCAGGTGTGTGTCCACCATTGCTCAAAGACAGGCATTCAGCCCTTTATCATCAGCATAAATCAGAACATGGACTGTATATGTTAGTAGCCAAATCTTCACACCACTTATACATGCAACTGAAGAAGCTGATATAGAATAGCGATACTTAGTCCCTGTGGGGAAATTCTCTTTTCACCTACTACATCTTGCTCTCTGTGAGACAAACATACATTTGAGAGCAAACTTTGGGGTCACACGGCAGGGTCGGCCAGCACACAGCACCCCTGGAGCTAGGCGTTAAAGGCCCACAGACATATATGAACTCTGCCAAGACCAGGGCCCAAAGCAGCAATCTCCTGATCACAAGTTCAGGGGTTTAGGCCACTGATCTACACAAGACTTACTACACCTAAGCTTAAGATGGACGTTATCAATCCCAGGGGGAACTTCTGACGCATACAGCAGCAAGAATGCTGCACACAGATGACCGTACATCCATTTTCTGAAACTGCGCGTCCTACTCAGAGTCCCAGGGGGTCTGGAGCCTATCCCAGAGGCTACGTGTGCAAGGCAGGGAATAACCCAGGATGGGGCACCAACCCATCACAGGGCACATTCACAAAGCACTCACTCATACACCATTCACTCTCTCACACACACACCTGTTTGGGAACTCCAATTCACCTTAGCATGTTTTTGAACTGTGGGGGGAAACTATGAGGAAAACAGACAAAGTGCAAAGACAATAACATATAGTGCAAACAAATAATCATGGTGCAATACATTTTCAAAGGACACAGCACACAAAAAGAATACCCTGAAAACCAGAATATTGTAATGTTACAGAAATAAATTAACAGTTTAAGAAGGGAATAATAATAAATGAGCATGTTGTATTTGTGGTGATTGTAAACCGTGATGAGGATGATTCTAATCAGCCATGAGGTCCATCAATCCTCGAAACATCACTGAAGACACCAGGACATTTCTGGCTCTGATTTCCAGCTGAGGTTTAACATTTTATTGCAGCTGGAAGAATGACTTTTAGAGGTCAGGCATCCACTATATGATAAGCTTCACAATGAAGCCGCTTCACAATCACTTGCAAGAATCTCAGGCTCCTGTCCTGGTGTGCGATTCGCCTGCTGGGATTCACTCCAACCCGCATTCCACAGTTATTTAGCCTAATTAGCCGTTCGTTAACTGCACCATTACTTATCAGCATTTCTGCTTTAATGCTTCAGTGAAGTGGCTCGTTTTCACTGTCCATATCTCTGCTCATTACCTCTCTGTCCTCTCCTCACCTTACGCCCTGGTTCCACCACATGAAAAAAAGATGCACCATTCATTCATCCACTTATCTTACTGAATCTGAAACATTAAAGCAGGTGAATCTGATGTGCAGTCCTCCAACAGGGAGGGGGTGCTGTTACTGACCACGGTGCGGTGGGCCAATGTGCTTTTACAACTGATAGCCTTCTGCGATGAGGGAGTTAACTGACACCTCCAAAGGCGCAAACACTTTTCTTGACTGTGGAGAAATTCTTTGGAGCTTTGCCTTGTCTGATTTCATGTTTTTATTCTGTTGGCTGTGGCATTAGCATAAGCACAAAGGAAGGGGGGTGGCACGAGGGAAAATTTTCACGCTGGGGAGGATCTGGCTGTACAACAAGTAGCTGCTGGCTGTCACATGAGAGGGAACATTTTTGAAGCGGGGGTATCTAACTGACTTCCCCCTCCTCAGACACGCATCCCTGTATTGTAGCCAGTCTCTCAGTATAAAGCTTTGACCTACCTTATCGGGGGTTACTGCTCAATTGTTCTCTGAAGGCAAAAGGCAAGCATGAAAAGCATGAAAGAGCTCCCCCCCCCCCCCATCAAGCGCTTATCACCATCTGAAGAATTGGAAATCGGCTCAAGGGGAATCAACAAAAACCAACATGCACCTCTCTCTTGCTCACACAGCCATGCACCCACACTCAGAGGTTTGTAAGTATATCTTTGTATGGACTCTACATTCATCTTTACGGAAAAACCCTAATCCCAACAATGATAACCATAACCCCTACTCAATCCTAACATTAACCATAAGAAACCAAACAAAATACAAGACTTCTGGCATTTTTAGTTTTTTGTATGTAGACATAGATGTTGCTGGGACTGAAAAAATGGTCCCCACAACAAAATAACATGTCCTTATCATATGTCCCCACAATGAAATATACACATAACCCCCTCTCCCACACACACACACTCATGTCCCCTCATACCGTTACTCACAGCCATTCACACACACACACACACACACACACACACTCATGTCCCCTCATACCGCTACTCACAGCCATTCACACACACACACACACTCATGTCCCCTCATACCATTACTCACAGCCATTCACACACACACACACACTCATGTCCCCTCATACCGTTACTCACAGCCATTCACACACACACACACACACACACACTCATGTCCGCTCATACCATTACTCACAGCCATTCATACACACACACACACTCTCCTACACCCGCACATGCAAGGATGCCACCCATACTGGTGAATCTGCACCAGAATACCCCACTGACACACGAGAGTGCCCCAAATCACCGTGATTAGCGGCAGCTGGCTGCCCGTGGCACCGGACCAAAGCTTCCTCCCGAGGAGCCTGTTGTGCTGCAGCCACTGCTAACAGGAGGGAGACCTACCAGTGCGGTGCCTCGCCGTCCGAAGCTGTCGGTCTGCATCTGCTACTCCGACACTCTGGAACAGGCTCAGTGAGGACCCCTGGGCTGCCTCTGAAATTATTACTCTTTAAACAATACTAATTCCCAAGCCTTTGGTAAAATCCATTTATGGTAGCATACACTGAGTCTTACAAAACAATGACCATTACTTACCGCAGACAGGTGATAGGTGCCTGTTGGTGCCCCCTGCCTGTCAACAGAAGAGTGGCAGTTCCATCAGTGACACAGACAAGCACCACTCACACACAGGTTAGGTATCGGTATCTTTGTGGGGACTCTCTATTAATCCCTATGGGCAAAAAACTACTCCCGGCTATGACAACCTTAACCCCTACCCAGCAATAACTTTAACCATTAGTAACCAAACAAAATACAAGACTTTTGGCTATTACAGTTTTTTGATTGCAATCGCAGATTTTTATAAAATTGAGTCTTTTCTTACGGGGACCAGAAAAATGTCTCCACAGGGTAAAAAGTATCAGGATTTTATCAAATTGTGGGATCACTGAGTCCCCACAGTGTAGTACAGGTATCCACCCACTTTATGAAAGTAGAGCGTTCATATGAAACCTTTTCTAAGCCGAAATGGCAAAAAGAAACAATTACCATTAATTTATATGGGAATATTTTTAGGGTCCCTAGACCGAAAAAACACACTATCTTACCAGATAACACATAAAGCCCAAAATAACAGTAAAATATAGTAAGAGCAGGAATTATATTTAAATGGACAGCCTGTATAAAGTACAAATGTATGTACACTGTTGATTCACTTACTGTACCAGAATCAACAGTCATGCGTCGCTTAACAACAGGTGTACGTTCCGAGAAACGCGTCGTTAGGCCAATTCGCCTACTTACACAAACCTAGATGCTAAAGCCTACTATGGTATAGTCTATAAGCAACGGTAAATAGTACTAATAGTAACTATGATAAATACATAACCGAGTAACATAGTTGTTTAGAATCATTATCGAGTATTACATACTGCGTTCAAATGTATGCGGAACACGTCAACGCTGGCAACGGAATAGGTTTCTTTACACCAGCATCACCACAAGCACGTGCGAAATCGCGTTATGACGTCAAGACGGTTAAGACGTCTCTATACGAAAGGAATTTTTCAGCTCCGTTATAATCTTATGGGACTAGTGTCGTATACGCGGTCCGTTGTTTTCCCAAATGTCGTTAGGTGGCTATGGCTGTGTTAGAAATGTGCACTTGTTTACGCACTATATAGTGTTCACTACATAGGACACTCAATAGGGGATAAGTGCATGCAGACTGCGGTTGATACATTTCGGACTCTGGGTGGGTGACGCTGCTACGTAATTATGCGCCGGATTGTTATCTCTGTCGCATAAACAGATACCAGAATATTCCATCTAGCGTTAAACGATGATGAAAATGTACATTTTTTCTTAATTGTATTTTTTCCTGTAATATTTGTACTTCTTGTTAGCATTGTGACAGATTAAACACGTCAGACCATGGACACCAAGGTTGGTATTTTTCTATAAGTACATGCTGTAATTGACGTTTTCACAATGTTGAAATAAAAATACAACTTTTAAATCTGTGAACACATAGGCCTAACTTGATTTACAACAACGTGATTTAATTCAGTGTATTGTATCCACTAACACAAGCATGATGGGGACTGCAACTATCTAATAATATTGTGCATTAACGTTATTCATGTAAATCAATCAAATACTTCAAAATAGCCATTTGTTGTCAAAGCAGTAGCAGCCCTGCCAGTGTTGTAGCTCACGTGCTATAAGCCAGCAACTTAACAACGGTTATCAGTTACAGTTCAACACTAACATGACAGGATACAATGCATGAAGCTTTAAATCGACCGATTTACGGTAAAACTACAGGTGTTACTGTGGCACACTGCAGGTGTTTCTCAATTTCAAGAATGCAAGGATTGTACTTTTGCTCCTTACAAAACTGGTCTTGCTAACTTGCTTCCCAAGAACGAACCCGGGGTGCAATCAATCATAGGATTGATTTCCCTCCGTACTTCTGTTTTTGTGTATTAGAACTGGTCTTCAGCAATGGAATATGACGTGAAACAGGTACACAAGAACACAAGTACGGTCAAATAAGCTTATTGAAAAACACCCTACATTTTGCTGTGCCTTGCTCTGATTCACAGTTGAAAATTCAAACAGCACTGCAAAAATGGCCAACTCTCCATATAGTGTAATATATAGTGGGGAAGTGGACATTTCGAACACAGCCTATATATCTACAAATTGGTTTCATAAAAGTGGAATTGCTCTTCGGATTTCTTTCAGTTAGTGAAAGCAGATGCTAATGTAGATCTTTCCTAAAAGGGAAGTGGCGAAATATAAACATTCGTAAAGCGGTGGATACCCGTATATACAAATCCACAGTGTGCAAACACGTGCACACATAGACACACGCATACACAATCCATGATGGTCTACATTGCGGTCAACTCTCCTTCCCCTTCCTTCCACACCAGCACAGAAGCAACCAGAGCCCTGCTATCAAAATAAGGTTCATCATAAGTTCCATGTGTTGTCCAATTCCAATCCATGTTTTAAAACCCCACAGTGGATTCAGGGTTGAGTTCAGCTTTATAATTGAACCTGACGGGGCATCATAATGTAGTTGCCCCCTCCTTTCCCGGCCATCGGACACATCGGCAGTATGTGTCATGGGGAATCTTGCTACTGATGGGGGGCAGGAGGGTGGATCTGGGAGCCCCGTCCTCCCCAGTGGGGGTGGCCCGTCACAGCTCTTGCAGGCCTGCCAATCAGCTGCTGCTCCCCTTTGCTAGCCTCCCCACCGCTCGTTAAAGCTCTATTTTTGCCCTAACTGCTCACACTCCCCCTTTCTCTATCTGGAAGTGAACACTCACATATGACCCCTTGCTAATATCTAGACTTCCACCAATTCTAGGCGTCGGCTGAACATCTCACATGGGTGACCGTAAGTGCGACGTATTACATTAACTTTTTATTTATTTAGCAGATGATTGTAACCAAAGCGACATGCATGTTATTTTTGAAAAAGCACTGTCTTACAGTCCTTGAGCAATTGGGGGTGGAGGGCCTTGCTCGAGGTCCTAAAGGTAACATCATTCTGTCAATCCTAGGATTTGAACCAACAACCTTCTGATCACATTAATTCATTTATTGAATCAAAGTGCAGGGGGTGCATGACCCAGACTCTCCTTCATGTCCCACCTCCGCAGACTTCTGACTTCTGACGCAGACTTCTGACCAGTGTTCCTGTGGGTGTGGCTTGGGCATCTAGCGCGATGGTGGGCAGCAATACAATGCCAGTGTGACAAAGCAGGCAGCCTCTGGCTTTAATTCTGGGGGTAAAATAAATAGTAGGGGGTCCAGACTGAGGGCACCACGGGTATGGCTTAGGAGATCTTAGTCTGACACATTAAAAGGAGCCGTTCTGGGTGAAATCAGCAACACCCAATGACAGGCATCCTCATCCAGGGGCATATACAGGGGTGGCGCCATAGGGCCACTGTCCTCACTGAACGCAAGTTTGCCCCTTCCCCTGTCTATCCATCCACCCACCTATCCATCCATCCATCTTATATACCTCTCTGTCCTGTGCAGAGTCATGAGGGTCTTTGGCCTTCCCAGAAGCTATGGGCACAGGGGAATAAAATAAGATGGAGCACCAATTAAAAACATTTAATTGGCTAATGATAAAGATGGCCCATCGGTACGAATAATGGACCCTCTTATGACTTCCGCCTTCTCCACTGTATAAATTCCTGGAATTGCCCCTGCCTGATTCTGGAACGGCAGCATGCCTCCCCAATGACCCCCCCCCCCCCCCCCATGCAGGTGTGCCATTGGCATCATCAATAAAAGCAGGTCTCATTACGTAATCTGCACGCGGCACGAGCTGCAGCTCAGACTTCCTCCTTCGTCAGTCTTTTATTTAACTCCGCCGGTCTGAAAGTTTGGTGCAGGCACGGGGTAAACGCCGCTTCCGGGAAACGGGAGCGGCTGCGTGTGTCGGCGAGGCTGAAAAGCAGCGTGCAGGTGCTGCCTGCAATGACGCCTTAAAGCCCCCC
>JABFEB020000044.1:11127142-11145379 GCA_019775895.2 Stomatorhinus ivindoensis
CCATCTTCTCCTTAGTTGCCAAGCATCTTGCTATCCTCCCACTTTGAGCAGAATTGCTCCTTAAGTGGAGTGTGAAGGGGGGGGGTGTGAGGAGGTCCCCTCACCAGCCGACACGAAGAAGATGCCACCGCTGAGGATGACGTTGTGCCGGTTCCGGTAGAACTCGCTGAGGGCCACGCAGAGTCCGCCCATGAAGAGGAGGCCCACGCTCATGATGGGGAAGATGCTGGAGGCCCGCAGGGCACCTGGGGCGTGGGGGAGGGACACAACATTCCCATAGGCACGTGCTGACCAATCCACACGTCATGATGCCAGTCGACGCATCTACTTGTAATACGTTTGTGCGTATTTCAGCTATGTTATCCACCTCATACAGGCAGTCCCTGATTTATCTGACTTACGGGCCATCCGTACTTAAAACAGACTGCGATTCTCCACGACTCGCGAGCGCTCCGACGGATGGACTGATACTGGACTCTTGGGCACCCTGGAGCACGAGACTGCTGGAATTTGGGATTAGATTCAAGTAAGCATTTCACATGACTCGTACTCACAAACCCAACACAGTAGACTGGTTCTGCACCCCAGCACACAGCTACACAAGTCTCTTTCCAATTATATTTAAACTTTGGCTTAATACAGTGGTTCAGCAATAACACTGCTTTGTGACGCTTGTGAAAACCTTCAGTGGTTCGTCAGCGTGAGGTACAGTATAGTAGCATGTAGTAACTTTTATTATTTCTATATAATTATGATTATTATCCCCTATATTATTGTTTTTTTGACTTACAAATTTGACTTAAAGACAGACTTAGGGAATGGATCTCATTTGTAACCTGGGGACAGTCTGTAGCAAAATGTCTTGAGGCAAGAAAGTAACACATATCAGAGCCACCATGAAAATATGTTTTTTTCTAAATTCAGAATTCTGAGATTAAAGTCAGAATTCTGACATCAGAATTCAAATAATATTTTCATGGTGGCCCTAATCCTCTTCTGTACATATCAAATATGGCAAAGACCAAGGAAGTACTTAACATCTCAAATGTAAGGCTTCTCCCAACAGCCCCTTTGGCTTCAATGACGGCATCGCAGACTCTTGACATTCTCTCAAGCAGCTTACAGATGTAGCCACCTGGAATGCTTCTCCTACAGCCCTGAAGGAGTTTCTGGTCACAAGTTGGCTACTTTTTTCTTACTCTTTGATCCAACTCATCCCAAACCAGCTCTAGAGGGTTAAGGTCGGGGGATTGTGGGGGCCAGGTCATCTGTCACAGCACATCTGTCTTTGGTCAGATGCTTTGGGTTGTTGTCTTGTTGAAAAACAAATGATTTCCAATAGCCGTACCCAGACTTTTGACTGGTACTGCATACTATTATTCATCAGTAAATCACAGAGACTTACATAGTGTAAACATTTACAGGCAGTCCTCGGCTTTCACACAAAAATCATCCATGATACATATAGTTTACAGAAATGCTAACACCATAACGTGACATATGCCTGTAAGTAAATTTACACTTTATATTTTCATTTATTTTCATTTCATTTATTTTGTATATATTACTAGTATATTTTTGGCTTGTACATTTTTGCTATAAGGTATCTTGAATGGAACGGGGGGGGAAATCCAACTCACGTAAAATCTGACTTGGGTAAGGGTTTATCGGGCTGATTACTTACATCAGTCGAGAGCTGCCTGTATATTGACAGGTATGGGGGGGAGTAAAATAATGGACATGTAAAGTATTAATATTGAAGGCCTCATAAGGAACAGGGCCACCATTTCCTTAAAACAGCTTCAGATGTACTGCTTCACAAGTCAATCACACAACTGCGGGCAGTGAGACATCAGGCTGATTCTGTTGTTTGGCTCCACCCTCATTCATGAAGACAGCCTTGAATTTGCTTAGCAGCCTGTATGGGGACATTATCATCTTGGACCATCACGAGGGAACGGCGTGAACCCGCTCCAGTGAAAAGTTCAGGTTTACCGTCATACGTATGTAATATGGAGAGAGGGGTTCTCACACGCCCCCTGCAGGCTACCGGTGAATAGTACATTAACAAAAACAAACAGGAAGTGACAGCATCAGTGATGACTGTAAGTAACACGGACAAAAACCAAATAACGACACTTAACACCGAACAATAAATAAAAGGGAAAAAAATTGGTCATGAGAGTATTAATAATAAAGTCTGTAGGTGACTGGCAGTTTCATCTGCAGAGTCTTTGCATCCTATAATTGGCGACAGTTGATGGCTTTTAGGTGGAAACTATTTTCAAACCTTGTGGCTAAAGCCCTGATGCTGTTGTAAAATGACATCATTGATCATTGATCATTACACACCCAGAGATTCCCAAAAGATGGCTGCCCATGCAATTCCACCCCTCCCCCACACATTGTGGATTGAAAGCAGCCCTTAGCTATTTACAAGAATAAACCCTTCTGGACGCAGAAAAACAGGGTAAAAGGTGACTCATCAGACCACATGACGTTTTCCTTGCGCTCAGCGGTCCGGGATCTGTGCTCCTCGCATAGGTTTGTGTGTATTTGTGCATGCTGCTTGGGAGTTTTCCAAATAGCAGACCTGCAATACATTCTGGTTTTATGAAGACCACGCCCAGCTTTGTGTTGGGTCTACGTCACACAGGTACCGATTCAATTCCGTAGTACTGATATTGATATTGTACTTCTGTGGTGTTTGGCAAACATCCTGTTAACACTGAGCAGTGAACATGAAGTGTTTACTTTCACCAAGATATTGCTTCCTAAACTTCCTTTCTGGGCAAGGCAGAGGTGCTTGTTTTCTTTGATGTGCTGACAAACCAACCAGCCCTGTGTCCAGAGAGTTGCTGCAGCTGAATTCCCTTCCAATACCTCATAAAATAACATTTTTATATTTAAAAAACTTCTTGCTGACTAGCGCCTCACTGTCGTAGGAATTTCCTAGTCTCTCTGGAAGTCCCAGGAACCTTTGCAGCACCCGTCAGAACTGGCCAAAGCTGCCTCATTCCGATTAGCTTTCGGGTTATCCGCGTCTACCCCGGTCCCATGGGGTTACCCCGCAATATGTAATAACTGCTCTGGGAAAATAAGGACTCAGGAAACAGCCCCGCAAACAGCATGCAGTTACACAGGCCTCATCTCATCTCAATGGAATTAGACCCTGAAGGCATTCTGGGAGGTGGCAAGCGACCGAAAGTGACAGTGTTCATCATAGCAAACCGCATGCTAATGTTACGTTACTGCAACTCTGCAGGCAAGCAGAGAAGTACTGAAAGAGGGCGAACCTTCTTGAAACATAACTGCAAGATGAACACACAATCACATAACAATTGAATAATTTAAAATCAAGTTTAGAGTCTGTGGCTGTGTGCACGGTAGGCTTGGCAACGCTGAGTTGCTGTGGCAGCCCTGTGAACGGGAAATAGAATAGAGGAAAAGCTCCGCCCCTTCGCGGTGACCTGCAGAAAGGGGCGAAGAGTTGATTTTGGCCTCATTTACACTGAAGATGTTGTCTCTCGACCTCGTGGAATGATCTCAGTGAAACTGGAGTTTATGGGAACAAGGGTTGACATTTGCAGGCACTAAGCTGGACATGTGATAGGATATCGTTTTTCAGTAAGCCCCGCCCACTGAGATGTGCTGACCGGTCTTGCCCACCTTCAGACCACACTCACGTTCCTAATCCCTTCCTCCCGCACATCAAAACCTCTGCCTATTTCTTCCTTCCTCATCTCTTGATCATTTTTTTCTTGGAGAAGGCGATCTCCCATGATGCACCTCATCAATGCTGCAGAGCCTGGGGGGGGGGGGCATGAGATATTTCCCTCTCATTCCGTTTTCCAGCCACCCCTGTTTTGCCAGGTTTAAGTCACTTATTGAGGCGGAGAATGTGTGTTATGGGAAGCCCAGGGCAGCAATGATTACAAAATGTGTCAGTACAGTGGTTGGGGGCAGGGAGCGAGCAAACACAAACCTCTAAGTCTCCGTGGCTAGCCCCGCCCCCGGGCTCATTATCCTCATTGGCCAGCCCTGCCTACACCTTTAGTCAGAGACACACAGAAATCCCACCTCTGAAACAGGTGAGCTGCAATTAAAACTTACTCCAATATAGGTCTGTTGAGAAAATGACCCTGTATCAGCCATTGCTGAGCCATGCTCATTTGAGGGTACTATCAATATCTTGCATACTGATTGGTGAGCCAGCCGTGTTCTCAGTACTGCGTTAAGGCGAAGCACTGAAAAGGCTCTTCCCTGGGGCAGCTGCATAGTAAAGGTCAATGGCACTCTTGATCCTCATTGGCTGATGCTCTCTCTGCACCATCATTGGCTGTCACTCCACCTGCACAATAGCCCTGTTCCCTCATTGGCTGACGCTCTCTCTGCACAATCATCAGCTGCCAGTCCTCTTGCATAACATCCCTCTTCCCTCATTGGCTGCTACTCCACTTGACCTCTCAGTGACTGTCACTCACCCTGCTCAATTATTGGCTGTCACTCGCTGCATTCCATTATGGGCTGCAACTCAGTCTGCACCCTAACATCAGTGTGACCGAGGATTTATCAGACATCTGACCCACTTTGGCCGCCCCCGGTCTCAGCCCGGTCTGTGTGCCGTTCGAGATCCTCCGTGTGGGCACGGAGCAGGGCATCTCATTGCTTTGTCAGACATTCGTGTCATCTCTAATCGCCAGCATTGCTCAGACACACATACACATAGATCACCCGCTCAGATGCACACAGACACGGAGCACATGTTCGGACACACACATACTGCGAAAGGACTACGGATAACTCCTTTGCATCTGTGTTATTCACCCCCAGTACAAAGACGCTGAAAGTCACAAGAAAGTAAGATTTTTACCCGGAGGTCCTTCATGATGTAACCTCACAGTCCATTCCCTCAGGGTACTGTAATATAAGCTGACTTCATTATGAATCTTACTTTTTATGCGCAGGTCATCAAAAATGCAAAATGGTACAGTTTGTGTTCAAAATCAGGCATTTAAAATGCCGCATGCATGCAGGCTAAGACTGAAGCTTATATTTTCTTTTCAATAAGCCAGACACTGAAAGCAATACATCTTGGTTATTTTTCTGCTACATCAGACTGGCAATGCCACTGAGCATTTGGGGGTGGATATAAATATGGTGTGTCAAGGGGCGGAGAAAAGATTTGCCAGTGAGAATTAGGGGGTGTACACAGGGTGTGTCAATGACAAACAAGGAGTGGAGAAAAGGCACAGTCGTGAGAATTAGGGGGTGGAGACAAACTGGGTGTGTCAATGAGAGTCAGAAGGCGGGGAAAATGCTCACCAGTAAGAATTAAAGGGTCGAAAAAAACTGGGTGCGTCAATAAGAGTCAAAGAGTGGGGAAAAGACTTGCCAATGAGAATTAGGAGGCAGAGACAAACTGGGTGCGTCAATGAGAGTCAAGGGGCGGAGAAAAGACTCGCCAATGAGAATTAGGAGGTAGAGACAAACTGGGTGCGTCAATGAGAGTCAAGGGGCGGAGAAATGACTTGCCAATGAGAATTAGGGGTGGAGACAAACTGGGTGTGTCAATAAGAGTCAAAGGGTGGGGAAAAGACTTGCCAATGAGAATTAAGGGGTGGAGACAACCTCGGTGCGTCAATGAGAGTCATGGGGCGGAGAAAAGACTTGCCAATGAGAATTGGGGGTAGAGACAGACAGGGTGTGTCAATGAAGATCGGGTTATAAAAGTGTTATAAAAGTAATGGAGAGGACGGTGGGCGTGGCATGAGAGTCACGGCGGCACACTCACGCAGTATGTAATCCGCCCTGTCAAATTCGGCATCCTCCGGAAAGTGGTCGATCCTCTTACAGATGCCTCGGAACACTCCTGTGTGAGTGAGAAAGACTGGGGTCACATCCAGCCGGTGCTAATGCGCGTCTGCGCGTTGCCCCGCGTATGCGCGCGAGGTCGTTTGCGCCCCCGACGTGCAGCCTCCCGCGCTCCGGGCTTAACGAGGAGCGGCGGGTCACTTCGCTATTTGCGTGACACTCAGCGTGGCAGATAAACACGCGCTCGCTTCCTGCCCCCGGCTGGTGACCCGACAGAGACTGAACCGTAGCCTGAACCGTGTGATCTGGCCGCACTCTTATTACTCGCCTGGATGCTTTTTCAATCGCTCTTTATAAATTCATGACAACCAACCTGGGTGGTGGCGATGGTGGAGGTCTTTCAACATGCTTCTGGGGCGGGGTGGTGGTCAAAGAACACGTAATACAAGCAGAATTCCACCTATCAGGGTTATTAATGTTTTCAGGTGCAGCGGGAAAAAAAATATGCTGAATTTTTAAACGCCTATTTTTATTCATGTATTATACTGACAGTTGTGAATTTAGTGTGAGGAAGACCTGAATACCTCAGAAGACCTGACAGCTGGGGAAACTCTGTAAGCAGTCAGTGCCCGGAATCCACACACCTCAAGCGCTTTGTTTTGTCGAGAAAATGCCTTGCCTCTGTACTTTTCAGATATGAGAATAAAATCGCCCAGACTGTGCTGTCACGTCGGCGAAGAGCAAAGCCTTTTCGTTTTCACTGAGAACATGGGAAATCGACCGATTCACCATCCAACATGCTCTGTCTTAAAAAGACGCCGTAAGCCTTATTCAAAGGAAAACAGCAATAATATATTATGGTGTGTTATCTTAAGAAATATTTATCCAAATGATTTTAAAAATACACGTTATTTACATCTACGTCCAGGCACTTGCTATCAGCAGAGTTGCTGGGTGATATTCAAATACAATATATAAAAAACCATCATTTTGGTATTGCACTGTATTGCATTTTGGTAATATTCGTTTTGCAGTTGCTAACGTGACTGAGTGGATCCCCCGTAAGATAATCTCCCAAATTAAAAGTCGCCACGTTCATTAAACTCTCTAATCGGTGATGCGACTGGGTGTCTGTCACCCGTCTTCCTGCTCACCAGCTGGTGAACGCTTTGGGGACATAATCGGTTTAGGCGGCTATCCGTACTGCCGCTGCCGGCCGGCAGGAGAGTCGCGCATAGCAATCTCCCCTATTAGGTGCGAGGTACCGAATACTGTATAGTGCATGCTCAGATCTCACAATGGAAACTGTAGTGCCATCGAGGGATTTCAAAAAATATATACAATTGTACAGATACACACAAGAGCCTTCATCTGTAATCCTTACACCTAAATTGCTTCAGTGCAAACAGCCAGCTGTAATGCATGGGTAGAGCTTTAATTCATCTGCCGCTCAGGTGACATAAACGGCTTTTCAGCCCAGGTGGCAGAGCAGAGACCCGGGAGCTTAATGAGGAGAGGTAATTAAGCGCCATTCCTCTGAAGCCGGAGGTCTTCCGCACGCTCGGCGGCGAGGGCTGAATCACGGATAAACGGGAGACGGTGGCTCGCTTAAAGCGCCCTGCTCGGTGGGAGGACGGCGCACGGGCGCTCGGGGCCGCTGGGAGCGGCGCTCGGGGTTGCTTCGCGCCGTGTGTAAATCCACAGCTTTGCGACAACCTGTGTGACAAAGCGCAGGGTATTAAATGGGGTCTGCGCGACGAACACGGGGGAATAGTGTGGTAGGACAGAGGATTAGGTGGAGCAGGCTGATGTTAACGCCTGTTTGTGTGTGTCTTCCGTGTGTGTACCTGTGCCTCTTTTGGGGTGTATATATGTGACTATGGGATAGGCTCTGGATTTGCCCCGCATAGGACAAGCGATTACAGAAAATGGATGGATGGTTATGTGTCTCTTTTTGGTGTGTGTGTGTGCGTGTACATGTGTGTCTCATTCCGAGACGTGTGTATATATCTTTGTCTGTCTTGGTGGCATCTCTGTGGTGTGTGTGTTTGTGAGGTGTGTGACTGTGGTGTGTGTGGTTCTTTGTGGTTTGTGTGTGTGTGTATATTCGTGTGTACATGTGGGCAGCGATTCAGGCAGTTGAATGAAACCAGGTCTCATACGAACGACACGGTGAGTCAGACAGTGAGTCATCCCCCCACCCTCTCCAGTAACCAGCACCACCCCCATCTCATGTAGAACCCCCCTCCCCATCCCCAGCTAATCTCCCATGCAGCACTTGGCTGTAAACGTCTGCAGGTGTGTGCCCAATACCATTCCATAAGCATGGAGGCCGAGGCATCCCCACTGCGCACACACACACACACACACACAGGTTAGTGATTATGTCTTTGTGGGGACTCTCCAATCAATTCTATGGAGAAAACTTTAATTCCAACATGAAGACCTTAACCCCTACCTGGACCTAACTTTAACCAAAAGTTACCATACGAAATACGAGACTTTTGGCATTATAATTTTTTGATTGCATTCACAGATCTTTGTGCGGACCTGATTAATGGTCTCTCTCTCGCTCATACACACACAGACACAGACACACATACACACATCTGTACTCATATCTTAGTAGGGATTGTCCATTCAGTTCTATCAGCAAAACCCTAATCGCAACAATGACAATCTTAATCACTACCTAGCCATAACCTTAACCATAAGTAACCAAACAAAACACAAGTCTTTTGGCATTTTTAGTTTTTCGATTGCATTCAGATTTTTATTAAATTGAATTTCCCCTTGTTGGGACTGACAAAATGGTCTCGACAGCATCAAAATAACAGGTTTTTATCGCATTTTGCGGACATTTTGTCCCCACAGTTTAACGTATAACAGAACTACACACACACACACACACACACACAGCTTAATGCATCGCCTTCCCTATGCTCATTGGTCACATGACTCTCACCGCTGCAAATGACACAAAGCAAAGCGGCTTGAGACGAAGATGGAGAGGATGGGAATTATGTGGAAAGTGTGAAACGCTATCCCTCCACATTCCATGCCTTTCCAGCTCCCTGGTCTCCCTCGCTTTCCGCATGTAGAGTCTGATTGGCTGATTTCTTTCGCACGGCCGCAAGCCAGCTTTCAGCCGAAGGAGGGGTGTCTCAACACGTCAATGACAGTGCAAAAAGATGTGAGTGAAGGGGACACCCTGTGCTGGTGACCCTTAATAAAAGAGCAGACAGCAGCAGCCTCATGGGTGATGTGGAACAAATCAAACCTGGCTCCCACACTTGGCGGCACGGCACAGCCAACAGGGTAAGGCTGCTGATGGGCGACCCTGATAGGTGGCAGCCCTGAAAGGCCCTTCCTGCTTTTTCTTGGAATCCAGTCCAGAAATCGGAGCCTGCCTGCCTGTGGTTAGCATCTAAAGGCTTCCCATTTGTATGGAAAAAAAAATGAATTAAAGTCCGTTAATATTTAAATGCCCAGTTTAATTTAAAGCAGGCTGTCCAGGTCCCCACAGAAAGTGAAGCTCACACCGTGGAGTCTGCATCACATCGATTTGACTTTCTCTCAGTTGCTGTTTCTCGCTATGCCAATGAAAAGGCACTGCTGATAATTTGTCCGGCAAGTCACAGCCTTCACATTCGGCTCTGTGATTCCAGGATGTACACCGTGGCATTCAAACGCAGACAGCAAGCAGAGCATCTCCGGCTCACCTTCCTGTGCTATCTGCGGAGGCAATCTTACAATTTGCCCCCGATTAACTCAGCCTGGTTATCTCATTCACACATGGCTCACTCATTCACAGACAGCTCCGTCATTCACAGACAGCTCGCTCATTCACAGACAGCCAGAATCACAGCACAGCCAGAACCACAACCCCTGCTGGAAAGAACATGTGAAAACCGCAATTTCAGTCCATTGTGCTTTAAAACTGATTTCTGTGGTGGATGGAGGCAAATCAGTGATGTTGAGCACAAATTGGTACTCTACGGATGAGCGTGCATTTGTCTGTGAGAGATCAAGCATATTGCTACCTATATTCTATAGCTCTGCCTCAGCAGCCTGAGTGGAAATGGCTTTACTAAAAGAAAATACTGTCGCTGTTAGCTGGATCAACGAAGAGCGATACAGCATCTAGTGAGTATAAACAAGCAGGCTCAGACCTGACACTACACCAACCACACAGGTATGTCCCAGAAATCCTAGCTAGAGCTTCTGGCCAGGACCAAAGCACCTCACTGAATAACATCTTACCTCAGAACATAGTGTCGTGCCCAAATAAAAATCACTCTATTGTGATTTGAAACAAGAGCAAATAATCCCCCAAAACAGTCCATCATTAAGAGTCTAATGGAAGACTATAGTGTTCAATCCTAAGCACTCCCTCTTTTAAGGTCTAACAGAAAAGCATGTGTTCAAAGCAAACACTTTTAAAGGTATATTGGAAGACCGTGATGTTGAATATATCTTTGCCTTCCAGCAGAGCCCAGGAAGCCTGATCCGTAGAGTGGACCTTGGGAGATTCAGTGCCCCACTGATTTGACTGACACTTGACCCGCACCTTGTTCTGGGCTTGCCTGGTCTCTGTATTTTCTCTGCCTGGGTTTAATAATAATACAAAAACGAACAGCAAAGTCTGAGCCCCAATACACAGCGAGTGGAAAAAGATCCCCCAAGAAAGCTCATTTACGATCATGTGAAATTCTCTTTTAAATAGCCGCCCATTTCCTCTAATGTCTGCCCTGTATTATGCAGGCCAAACAGTGGACGAAAGGTGGAAAACCATTTTGTTGTTGTTGTATGTAGTATGTACTGACAGTGGAAAAATACCATAAAAAATCATCGAGAGCGAGACAAAACCAGGTAGAGTAACTCAACGTGGGAGGACGACCAGACAAAAGGTCCAGACTGGCACTTCAGTGGAAAAAATAAACACTACATAGAAACCAAACTGGAGAAAAAGCCAAAGAGTTTACTCAAAGGAATTGGTGGAAAGTTACACTTTCAAGAGAAATATGACATTTGATCTGGCCTGTGGCAGATTCCTGCACTGCAGTTAGATAATAACGTCGCCCCCTAGTGTCACAATAAAGACTTCGTGAAGTTTCCAATACAGTGCGGACTTTCTGCAAAAGCCATGCGCCGTCATGCCTCTGTGAAGGGCAGTACCTTCATCAGTCTGCAGAGGAAATGCCTTTGCAATTAGCTTGCGGCTACACTTTAATGATAAGGGGAAACCATAATAATTAGTCCTGATTAGCATTTATTAAAATCTGTGTTTCGCAATCGTAAGCAATAATGTAGCAACCAAAACAACCATTTAGACTGGCTTTATAATGTAACAAACCAAGATTTTATGATGATGGTGGGCCTCTCGCTCTTTATTCAGCAGGGGTCAATCCATTAACATACCTTTATGTTTTATAACGGTGCCTTAAGTAGGTGTCATCCATGGCCATAAACAAACCATTTGGTCAGTCAAGCAATTTATTATCCTATTGGCCAGCCAAACAAGACACTATCCTAATAGTCAGCAAAGCAAGACATTATTGGTCAGCCAATCAAGAGACTGTCATATTAGTAAGTTAAGCAAAATCACTACACTGTCGGTCAGCCAGTCAAGCTATTCTATTGGTTAATCAAAGAATAAGCTATCCTATGAGCCCGCCAAACAAGACGCTTAGTCATCCAGGCTAGGCGCTATTTTATTGGTCAGCCTGGTATTCTACTCTCTTTATGGTGAGAAACAGGATGAAAGAGGGAAGACACCGAGGCAATAAAACCTCACAGAGAGGAGAGTCCTCTCGTTGCCGCACCTTTATCCCGCACTCTGGCTGTTGCTACTGTAGGAGGCGTTCACACCAGCTCAGACACGCTCCATGTCACACCAGCTGTGCAAATCCCTAGCTAATTTCATCAAAGCAACATACAACCGCACCTCCCACCGCCACCAGTGTTTCCTTCTCAGAAATGGTGTCCTTCAGAAATGAAACCTAGGAAATATTTTCAAATCAATGAAAGGGTATTATATAGTATTTCTTAGCATTTAACTATGCTTACAACAGAAGCGTTCTTCAGGTGCTGTGAGATTAACGCATATAAAATTTATTTTGTGTTCATAATACGAGTTACAAGCAAGATAATAAAATTGTTGCAAGCAAGCCTTATCCAGAGCCTGCTTTGTTTACACAGATGTGGGCTACGTTCTGTCAAACCCTGCTTAGCACACAGACAACTAGTCTTTCAGGGATTCAGCGCCCGGGTCTGAGAAAGGGCGAGTGGGCTTTACCGAATTAAATGGACGTCACTTGACGACATGTCATGGACGTAATATTTTCCAAGAGGATGACAAGTATGACAGGAGATCAAAGCATGATTTCCAGTGTCCAACTGGTACCTCCTTCTTGTCATCACTACATAATCTTCACAGAGATTTTATAGGGTTCACGTACTGTCAGGTCAACACGCCGTAACGTTTTCTTAAACAAATTATTTTCATAAGGGCCGAACAAGACCTAAAATGGCTACATTTTAGGTTTAATAAATATGTTTAATATTTTCTGCTCAAGATAAAAAGCAGGAATCTCACCACTGGAAAACACTTCGGCGTTATATTCAGACTGCGCTTGAAGATGTACGGGGGGCAGATGCGTACTACATGTGTATTGGTGCTGGGCGCTGATTTCACATGCGGCATACCTGTAAGATTCACATCCATCCCGTATGCTGGTTCATGCTGTTTAACGCCGATCATCTTAGTCATCTTAAAGCGCTAGTATAGCCTAATGTAATTGTGCAAGAAGAGCACAACGCGAATATGCATTACTTGGGCTATGTTAACATTCATAATTCCGTGCCGAAGATCATTGGAGTCGCTATTAAATAAACAGAGAGGGTGAGTACTGTACAGATGTTCACATTTTTTGACACTTAAAGGGTACAAATGACTCATGGGTTTTATTTAAAGCCCCCCCCCCAATTCGTTCATCAAAATGCGTTAATGAAGGATAGGCAATGCAGACCCTGAATCTGAACCAAAACCAAGTAAGTTTGGGAGACAGATAGCAGACATAGGGCGAAGCAGAGGTGAAAGGCTTCCATTTTAAAGTACAACGTCTAGGACATCTTATAAACCTTACGCACCCACTGAAACCCGGGTCTTTACCGATCATTTATGCTCCCCGAGAACATACACTCATAACAGATTCCGGGAATAACTCCAGATGCGAATGACTGCTGCCTCCAATTCTAATAGCTTCACGCGGAGCCCATAAGGGATACGGACACGTTAATTTGTTTCCAAACTACTACCGAGTTCGTCAATCTACCTTGCTGCATGGAAAGGGACACCTCACGAAAAGCCAAAAGACTGATCGCGGATTTAGTGACATTTCTTTCACATGCCCCGTCTCTATGGATAAGACGAAGCCACTATAGGGTTTGAACTCGCCCATCCGGCCAACCGACCTTCCAGGCAGCAGGTCCTCCACAGCCCCGAGTGGGTCAACACTTCTTCATTCTTCCGGTTGGTCTCGTTGTCGCCCGGCGCTTTAATCCGACACACGCCCCTGGAATATAACCAGTAGTCTGTGCCCACCGCTATTGTCATTAGGCTGAAAGCGGCGAATGCGCCCACCGTGGTAATCAGTATCTGGACACCTCTGTCACACATTGTCGCTGTGCTTCATTCCAGGGTGCGGGGACTTATTCTTTAAAAAATAATAATAATCAAAATAATAAAACTGGGCGCGAATTACAGATGCCCCCGCCTGCCTGCTTCGCTGCCTCCCGACACAAGACTCCAATCGACTTCAGCAAGAAATTGCATGATCTTCAACTTTTTTCCACGGTTGTCGGGGCTGTAGCGGCTGTGGTACTCTTCCTTTTTTCTTAAAATGAACCTCTCGCAACCTGTAATGACTTCAGTGTCCAGATCCTTCAGAAGTCCCCATTGGAGGAGGGTGCATCGGCACCTCTTAAGTGAAGACTTGTTATTCTCCTATTTCTTAGAAAGCCGGTAGGGGAGACCAACGGAATAAATTGTAATAACCTTATTTAGTGAAGCACAGACCCGCAAAATAAACGCAACTAATATATAAAATGAGTCCAGAAATTCTTCCGTACAAAATATTTTTATAGAAATAAAGAAGGCGCAACTATTTCAACTAGAATACTTTAATCACTGGAAAAATAATAATTTAAAAAATATGTTTATGAAACAGTCTAACAAGTTAAGCAAAGGCGTCAGGCAAAATTGTCGATTTTTGCTCTCCAGATGAAACATAGTTCAATGCAGCACGTAAGAATCGGTCACAGCTCTGTAATATAAAACGGCAAATACCTAATGACAGGTCGTCGTTGATATATAAATTCTTCCAAATGTCATCTTCTGCTCTCCAGCGGATTTCCTGAACGGATGCGCTTATCTAAGTACAGACAGGTGACACAGAGGCACCGGCTGGAGAGGCGCCGACGAAGAAATCAGCAAAAAAAAAAAACGCACATAATCGGGTGCATTCACGTAATCTCAATAGCGGCAGTGGCTGCAGCCGAGGGGCTGTTTCTGGCTCCTGCCAATGTGGCACAGAAATGACAGCCCCCACGTTGCGCTCCGAAACAACGCCCACAGCCGCGCCGGGCGGAGGGAGCCAGGCAGGGAGGAGGGCGGCCGGACGGACGCAGCGCTTCTGCATGGACGATTCTGTAGCGGTGCCCCCGGCGGCTCCGACGGTGCCACTTAGGCCCCCATATGCAAGAGAAAATATTGTCAAGTGATGCATAAAAATCGACCCCGGAGGACATAAACGTACCAAAAGAGACTAACAAACATCTCTAAATATCTCCGTGTAACATACCGGGTGCAAATTGCTACCAAGATTGATCATATCAGACAGTTCTTGCCTTTCACTAAAATATACACGTGAGAAAATGTGAAAAAGAAAAACAGATGCCAACGGGTTTTAATTATCGCTTTTGTTAATTAAGCGCGATGATTGATTATTCTAACCGTCATTTTCGCCTGTTGTCACAATTCGGATATTATCATATAGAACAGACCGCAGGAAACCGTGCATTGCAATCTGAACAAATAAAAAAATGTATTATTAATAAGAAATTATTGGACTGCACATGACAGGCGAAGACAGCAGAGTCAAGCCCTGCCTTTCATTCTCTCTGTCGTCGTACAGGTGCATCTGTTATATAGCCTGCAGTTTATTTGACGACGGTATATATCGAAATGTTGCGCCTTGAATCGCCAGGACACACTGCTGCTTATTATTCGCTTTAGGCACTCCTGTGTGAACAGCGTGTATGGTAATCCTGTAGGTGGGAAGGTGGATTAAAGGCACAGCCATTTCCAGCGACCTCTAAACTCACCGCGCGGCTGCTCCGCTTCGCTACTTTAGCACTTCTTAGTTAAATCACCACATATCCCTCTGATATAGATTACTAAAACAGGCTCTCTTTTTAGAGGAAGGGGACGTAAAATATTGATTTTTAAGGGTTTTGCGATCTACACTATTTTAGAAGTAATTTCATCAGATATCACGCAGTGTAATAAGCAATTTCGTGATAAATATGCCATGAAAATCCATCAGTTTGTGTAAATCGATGAATGGATGAATGAACGAATGAATGCAAATTCATTTAATAAACAAACAAACCCGATGGAGAAGTTACTGTTAGGATGACAATGAAGAACAAAAATGTTGTCATATTAAACCTATTTCGGTTACTGTATTTTTAAACTTTTATCTAACGGCGCCCTTGTCGGCCGAGGAGCGGTCAGGACTGACGCCTCCTCCGACGTGTATTCTGCCAGCCACCCGCTCGATGCAGGTTTCGCGGAGCGAGGTAACACCCCCGGAGGAGAGCGCTGCTCGCTGGATTCCACACAAAACCCCACAGACATCCAGCTGACTGTAGACGTCGCTATGGAGTGATGAGAGGGTCTAATACGTCCGTGTGTCACATAGCCCAGTCTGTGAGGTCTGGGAGGGGACCTGGCCGTCTATTGGATTTGAACCAGGTCATGAAACACGGCCCAGATTGTGAGAAGAGCCAATGGAGAGCCCCTGTGGATAGATGTAGATTATTTTGACAGTAGAGATTCATAAGTGTAATATTGAGACACATTTAAACATAAAATGAGATACTCCAGATTGGTAATAAATCAAGCTAGCGAATGTGCCCGTATCAGACGCGAAGTCAGAGTCAGCTTCCTAATTTTATGCGGTCATATTTATTATTGATATTAAACGCAAGCCTGACAGAAATTAATATTTAAATGAAGACATTTGAAGTCTCATATCATTATTAAATTACAATTATTTCCAGTAGATAATGCATATAATTTCATAGTGAAAACTTCAGTACTCCTAAACAAAAAGTAATTTTCCGTTCTGCTTGTCCAAGTGGGGGTTGTGATGCAAAAATGTACGGAGAATTATTTATACTTGGTTAATTTCTGTTTGTCTCAGGGATACAGACGTGGGAATAGAGAGTGAGAAAGGGGCGGGGCTTGTAGGCGTCAGCTCTCAGAGACAGCTATCACAACTGGTGTGTTCTTGCACGTTGCACATTGTTCTTGCACATTGTGATGATATTATCACTTGCTGTCGCGGCACCTCGGAAACAGGAACTGATTAGCTGTGCAGTTTGGCTGAAGTTTCTTTCTTTTTTTCCCAAGGTACAAGAACAGTTCCCTGGTATAATCTCAACCTGATGCTGCTATGGCCTCTCTTCAGCTGCAACCGGAAAAGGCACCGCGGGTGCGGCTGTCAGTCACAGCCCTGACACGTACTTCACATTCTTCTTGGGAATAATTTTTACCGAATTATTTCACTGAAGAAAAAAAAAATGCAATATACCTGAACAATTAAATCCCACAATAAATAATTAAACATAATACATTGAGAATACGTTATCAGTCGGTACTTGCCGTGCAACCACTGCAGAGGATTCAAATGCAGAAGCACGTTTGGTATTTGAGCAGCTGAAACGGGCGCCCCTGTCTTCTTTATTCCATCAGCATCCGATAGGCACATGCACCCAGCTCACTCCCTAGCTGCTGGCTTTCAGAGCTCTTACTGGAGCAATGCCAACTAACATGGAACTGCTCATCATCAGCATGTAGTTGATATATCATGTTCCTTCCTGTACTCAATACCCAGCAAGCCAACGTCACTTGACAAATCCTCCACAAGCAGGCGTGCACTGGCTATCAGGATGTTTGGGAATTTTCCTGGTGTGCCGGTTTTGTGTGAGCTGGTCCTTCTTCCCCAATCCTGGAATTACAGCCTAAATACCAGAGGTGCCCAACCCGTCGGTTGATATCGGCCATGTTTCCAGGTCGATTGCAGGAGATGATTAACTGGCCAACTGGTCGGTGGCGAAATATACCAGGGGGGACACCCCCCCCCTCCCCCGATCAGCAGTAAATTCCAGCACTACATTTTGTTGCCAGTCCTCCCCTGTCCACAAGCCACTTAATGGATGTTTTTCACCCATGGTTCCTTGAAGATGGAACAAGCCTACATCCAATATCCCTAGTCCCTCATGACCTTCAAGGCATATTTCAGGACTCATATCTTCAGAGAACATCACAACTAATCTCATCTATTCACTGACCCCCACCAGCACGCTGTGTCGGTTGACTGATCCACTGATGCGGTTTCAGCTGGGACTACTACTGTCATTGTAGGTCATGCTTATAGTTAATCCCCCGTAGACTTGGTGCGTCAGGTACACCTGCTCTTTAACACAGTCGGCCTACACATCTAAACAGGAAATTATGTGACTAGAACAGATCATACACAGCATGTATACTGGGGCTGCATGGTGACTCAGTGGAAAGCAGTGTTGTCTCATATCTTCATGGTTGGGAGTATGTGGTGTTTGCATGTTCTCCTCATGACATGTGGGCTTCTTTCAGTACTCTGGATTGCACCTGCCATCCAAAAACTTGCAGGGAGGATAACCAGTATCTCTAAATTGATCATAGAAGATTGATGGATGCACATGGGATTATGAGGTTCAGGAACTGCACAAATAAGTGTTATAATGGCTAAGACACGTGATCAAAGTGATTCTAAAGGTGGTGTGACTGTTGGCGCCAGACAGTGTGTTTCCAGGATCTCAGACACAGCCACCCCCCTGGGATTTTCATGTATTACACTGCTGAGAGTTTACAGAGAATGGTGCGGTAAACAAAAAAAAAAAACATCCTTTTGGGGGGCAGTTCTGTGGCCGAAAACACCTTGATAATGAGAGAGGTCAGAGGACGGCCAGACTCGTTAAAGCTAACAGTTAGGGTCGAAGTGCCGAAATAACAGCTCAGTGCAGCAATCCTGCGCTGGAAGCTTCTCTGAACGCACAAGTAGTCTATCTTTAGCAGTCCAGGGGAGCAAAGGG
>JABFEB020000044.1:11186529-11200385 GCA_019775895.2 Stomatorhinus ivindoensis
CCCCCCCCCCCACCCCCCCGCCAACAGACTGGAATGCTCTGCTACACTGGGGCGTCCACAGAGGCCATGGGGCTGCGGCTCTGATTCATTTCCACAAAGTCTTATAAAAAAAAACTCTACACAATCAGTCTGCTCGTCTCGATTTAGTCAGTCACAGTGCTGGGTGCCGTGGGATTGGTCAGATCAGTCAGTCACAGTGCTGGGTGCCATGGGATTGGTCAGATCAGTCAGTCACAGTGCTGGGTGCCGTAGGATTGGTCAGATCAGTCAGTCACAGTGCTGGGTGCCGTAGGATTGGTCAGATCAGTCAGTCACAGCCAGTCAGTCGTGCTTGCACTGGTATAGCCTTGATAAGATGGCAGGTGCTGAAGTCCCAGAAGGCTGTGCGTTTGCATGTGCTGACTACGGCGAGCTGATAGCAGCCACCCCCTGCCAGGGCCACGCCGAGACATGGAAAGTGGTGAATCATTGGATGGCAATAGACCCCGGGGGAAGACTTGCTCCTGAGTTACAGTAACAAGACTGAGGACAGTGAGGAGCCACCAGCCACAAGAGAGAGCAAACCTAACTCTATGGGTAGCTCAGTAATACCCTTTATGATCGCTAGAGGGCAGCAGAATGGCCTCACACCTCCAGGCTTGGCGGTTCAGGTCCAGCCTCCGCCTTTGCCTGTGTGTTTTTCACATGTTCTCACTGTGTACTGCGGTTTCTTGCTGCGGTCCAAAGACATGTAGTTCGGCTACACCGCGCTTACAGCACGGGTGCATGCGTGTGCAGCGGCATGCCGTCCAGGGTGCACCCCAGCCTTGGGCCTCACTGCTGCCTGGATAGGCAGTTACAAGAAAAACTTACACTGGGAATATGTATCTATCGGACAAACAACCATTTTATTCATAAGAGAACCGTAAAAGCAGCCTCAAAGTGCCCCTTATCTTAGCTAAGATAACCACCCTCCGATCAGGTTTCAAACCTGGCAGAGGTTTATTGAACAGATGGACAGACGAATTAAAAATCCATTCATACATTTGTACCGCTTCGCTTACTGGGCACAGAGTAGGACCGTTAAAGGACTTCCCTTCCTTTACAGCAGTAATTAGTCACCCTGAACCTCCGTAGGGTTTGGCGCCCCCTGGTGGTGTCACTCATGTAGTCTGGCATTGACATGGTAACCACACCACCCAAAGCTGGCGGATGACCCAGTACTGTGTCACTTCCTGGCAGGGAAGATTCTAGGATTTTTAAAGGTGGGTGCTCTAAGAGGGGACAAATCACACAGAGTGGGGCCGACCTCATCATTAGCCAATGATATGTTTAAAACTGAGTGACATGGGAGAGGCCCAATCAGCTTTCAGCTGGTGCCACTGCCCCTGTGGTCCCACGCCTGGTCTGTGAGTCCATCCCCTTGCCTAGGCTATGCTTCGACCTCAGCCATGCCGTGCACCTTCAGCAGGTTTTAGTCTGAGTATCATGACTACGAGGAGCCTCTTTGCAGTCCTGAAGATCACTGTGCTCCCCCCCCAAGCCCACGCTCCCAGAGCTAGAGTCCTGCTTCATCCCCAAAGACCGCGGGGCCCCCGTCTCTGGACGCGGGAGGGAAACTCGCCCACTCGCCTGCCCTGCCGCCCACAGATGCCCCTCCCTCACTCAGCTCCCACTCCTGGTCCCCTTCCAAAGCCGCCGCGGCGAGAACCGCTTGTCGAAAAGCGCCGGCATCCTGGCACGTTGGAATCGGAGGGAATGTAGGCTTCATTAGCTGATAATATGATAAAGTGTAAGAGGCCCAACTGCGCACCAATCCCAGCAGTATCGTTCTAATTAACCCAGTTCTATAACGGGCGGCGAGCGATTCCCTTCGTAATTGATTACGGGAGAGACTCATCTTGGGGTGACATTGACTGCGAGTCTCCTGACGGCCTCCTGACGATGGAGGGGTTCGTCACCGTGTCACAGGTCATCTTAATTAAGAGGAGGCCGCATCTTCCGATTAGTCCCTCGTTACTGCCTGGCACCCTAACGGGGCTTATCCGGTATATATAGCACCCAGAAATTAACCTCAAGATTAATTTAGTCGGGATCATCATTTGGAGCGGGAACCGGAAGCTAAACGGACAAGGATCAATTCAGGTCCCAAATGCTCTGTAGGTATAACGAGCGGCTGGATCAGGGGACGGCTGTTGAGTCCTGCACAGACCAGATTCCATCAGGGGGCTGCCAGTCTGCTTTGGTCTCCTGGCAGACCTGAGAAAATGGATCAGGTTCAGGGGAGGGAGACGGGAATGTTGGTTCACTCACGTCTGAGGAAGGGCCCTTGTCCGCGCCGGGGCAAGTGAAGGTGACAAATTCATGGCACCGTTTGTGCACGACGAAGCAGCAAACTGTGGAGATAAGGAGAGGAGGAAGAGGGAGTCAGTTAGCTGTACCGGGCATATGAGGTTTGTGTGTGTGTGTGTGTGTGTGTGTGTGTGGGTCAATGTGATAAAAACCTATTATTTTGACATTCTGGGAACCATTTTCTCTGTCTCCACAAGCGGAAATTCAATTTTATAAAAATCTGTGACTGCAATCAGGAATTTTTAAAAATGCCAAATGCCTTGTATTTTGTTTGGCAACTTGTGGTTAAGGTTAGGGATGGGTAGGGTAGGGGTAAAGGTTGGGATTAGGGTTTTGCCGATAGGAATTAATGGAGAGTCCCCACAAAGATATGAGTGCAAATGTGTGTGTGTTTATGTGTGCGTGGCACAATGATAAAGCGTACTCAAGCTCTTATACAAATCTCTTACACAAACACAAGGTTATAAGCTGGAGGTGTGAAATGGGTCGCTGCAGCTGGCTCTGAGTTCGACACATTCCCAAAACAACCCAAGGCTGGATCGCTCTGCCACATCTGGACTGCAGGGTCTGGGAGGACGTTGTGAACAAACTAAGGATGCTGGCAAGACACTCGGTGAAAGCTCAGTGCTGGCACGCATACGACCTGAGGGGGGCGGGGGATTGAGGCTATGTAAATCGCTCCGGCCCAGCGCCTGTCTTTAAGAGTAGCAGGCCACATTCAAACCAGTCACTCCGCTTTACTGCACCCTGCGTATGAAATCGGAGGGCAGCAGGCCGCGGGACTGATTAAAGCGGACGTGGGAGAATATGCGCCACCAGACAAAAGATGATGGGCTACCCCGGCTGGACCAAGCAGCGCTTCGCTTCACAGACCGAAGGTGAAGGGTGAAATCTGCAGAATGTGCCCCAGGGCAATTAAAGACTGTAAAAAGGGCAGCAAGCACAGTTTACAGAGAGCTTCGGTCCCTGGAGCCCTCGCTGTTGTACCTTTGAGCTGAGCACTGCATCTGAGTAGCTCCTATATAAATGACAAAAGTCGCTTTGGATGAACAGAACGGCTAAAAACGCCCATGAGTAAAGTTAAGAAGGTGACCATCAGGGCCACATGCTGCAGCCCCCCCCACCAAACCTTGCAGAAACACAGGTTTCTAGTTCATAATTAGTCACTGATTATGCAGGCCACTGACCGCTGTGGCCGCAGGAGCAGAGGATGCTGGGACAGACGGCATGACTCACTCGCTCTGTCACCAGCTCTGGAACCTACTCCTTCCCTTACTTTATATTATTATTTTTTAATTCTCTCCTACAAGCAGGACAAATCGCCATTCTAGTCCTTATTTCAACTGGAGTCATGTACACCGAGAAGGAACACACACACACACACACACACACACACACGTCACTGATCTGCGGTCCCTCTTACTCCCACTCACACACGCGCACACACACACGGTCACTCAGCTGATGTCTTCCTCTCTCCCACACAAAAAAAAAGACACACACAATGAAAAAGTGAGTAAAAACACGTAATTGTGTATAACAAATACTCTGTCTAGGTGTTAAAACTGTCTGGGAGTTTGAGAAAAAAAAAAAAAAAAAAAACACCAGTCGGTGTATGTAATTCAGGATGAGGGGGCGGAGGGAAAAAGGAACAGGAACGTCGGCGTGGATGCGAAGCGGTGCCGAGCCCCGCCACCCAAACCGCGGCATGCGGAACGACACCATCCCTGCCCGCGTTCAACGGAAGATTTATGGGACGTGAAAATCAGCCAGGGACACAAATCAATTCCACTGCAACAATGGGAGAAGCTCTGGTTACGCAACCGAGGGCTCATCGAGAGAGCGGCTCGGAGGCAGCGCGTGGGGGGACGGGGACGGGGGGGGGGGAGGCTGCGGGGCAGGGGAAAACGCTGCCAGGGGAAGAATGAGGCATCCCGTGTTCAAGAGCAAAGAGCACATCTGTCAAGAAGAGCTGTGTGGAGGCCCTAAGCAGGTAGTATAAAGGAAGAAAGGCCATTTAGCGATAACACACACGTCAGAGATGCAGTGGTAACTGAGGGAAACCTACCCGTTTGATGCCGCACGACCCGTTGACATCGAAATAATAACAAATACGCCAGTGAAATGCAGCTGTCATTCTGTGCTCTCTCTCTCATCCCCATTTGGGTTTTATTTCAGTGGCTCTGTGATGGCAAGATTGAAAGACAACGCGATGACTAGCCGTTACGCTCCCAGCCCGGAAGATTTTGCCATTCTGGCTTTAAAAATAGAATAAGTAGGCAGAGATATATGAACGCATCAATAATAATTGCATTTGTTTCATGGCCGCTTTAGATGTGAAGTTGAAATAAAGTGTCACCGAGCTACCTGATGCAAACCGAATTTAGCAACGTGATTCCCGGCACTCCCCTGACATCCCATCCTTATGGTGCAACACAAACAGCAAAACACGTTCCCCCAAAATAAAGGGGCAGTAGAAGATCGGCAGCTTGCGTTCAGATGTAGGCACCAGTGTTGCATCCACATGCCAACGCAGCACAACCCATCTTCATGCAGTCCTGGCAGCTAGCGGTGTTTGCAGTTCGGCAACTTCCCTGCAAACAGCCGGGTATACAGTTAAAAACCATCTCCTCGGTCGGAACCAACACACCCCCCCCCCCCCCGAAGCTCCCCCTGCTGGCAGTTTGGGACAGACGCCCAAGACTGAGAGAGATGGTCTCCGGAGCTCCTTGGCAGAGACGTGGCCACTGGTGGGAAGCAACTGTGTTCGGAGCCAAGGCATTATTTAATTAGCATCCGCTGTGCGTGTGCCGCACTTTTCAAACCAGTCTGTGCTGGGTACCCTTCACCTGCCGGCAGGGTGCTACATGCCGTGAGCGGGCGGTCGGCGTCAACACCGAGTTAACAAGGGCTCCTCCGAGGAGTCCTGCTCAGGAGATTGACCGGAGTGTGGAAGCTGGAATTAAGGCATGCCTGGAGGGCAGCTGGGATCCTAACGGCTACCTCATGGCTGAGATAGCAGGTCTCAGCCAGAAGTTTGACACCCAGAAGTGGGTCAGGAGTCTAGCTCTTCGATTTCCTGGAATTTCCGGAAACTGACAAACATCCGTGGCCTAGCTCAGAGACAGGCGGCCGAAAACAGAAAGGGGGTGGGTCTCCCTCAGGGACAACTGTTCTCGAAGAGACAGAAAAGAAAGGCTGGGGAGGCACAAGACGATTTCCAGAACCTTCCTGTCCTCACCCTTTTTTACTTGATAACCCTCCTCCCAGCATTCACAATATAAAACCTCCTACTTCTAGTAACAGCCAATCCAATGTGGTTCTGAAGAATCATTAAAAAACCAGGTCACTCACGACGGGCCTTGATACACAACCCTGAGGGACACAATATTCCTGCAACCACCTTAGTGGGTTGCCAGGGGAACGGGTCACGCTTAAACTCCTTGCCACTGGCTCTTGACCAACAAGCATTGTTAACCACGGCCACATTCTTCAATGCCGCTCCATACCCAGGTAGCCGCTGAGGAACTGTGTCACACGCCTGCGACTGCCTTCCCCCCGCGCCCCCCCGGCCGGCGCCTCTTCAGAAGCCTGGCCCACATGGATGACCCTCTTTTATGCCAACTCCTTGAGCTGAGCAGGAGATGGCAGTAGGGAAAGAAAGAGGGGGGGGGGGGGAGAGAGGCGAGGGAAAGAAGAGCCACATGAAAACAAGTCTCACTCCAGACATTCCTTGCCGACGGTTCCTCGATGGTGAAGCAAGCTACTCATCCACATTAGGTCATCTGAAACCCACTGAAACTTGAAGAGACCCATTTCTTTGTAAACCACCTCAACTAGCCCATTTGACAACTAACCTGCTCCTTCTTCTACCATCCGTTAGTTAAGGTCTAGCGGCAACACTGGATGATCATGTATTTTACGCTTCTATCAGGAGGCCGGCTCTTCTTTGAGGTCCTCATATTAGTGTGTCGTGAATCATATAGCCCTTGGTCCAATGCTAAACTTGCACTTGCTACAGGTCACTCATTGGATGGAGTCCAGCAGTCCTTGCACCCAAGTCGGCTCCTTGACAGGTGTAGGCTTGTGATGCAGTATCTGCACATAAAGCTCCCTGCTAAATAAATAGACGCTTCAGTAAATGAAAGGAGGATGTGTGAAACTGCCATTAGCTGACAAAAATAAAACGTGCTTCCTTTCCTCTGAGAAGAACAGACTATAGGAAGCAATAACTGCCTTGAAGGAAGCAAGACTAAAGCGAGCTTCGCGACCTTCGGATGGATCTCCATGTTTCCTCCATCTGACCCAGGAGTGTGAATGGAGTGGCCGCGCGATTTCAGCTAGGTCCCGGCACGCTGCTGTGGGGAGCGGGTTTGGCTTGATCCTTTAGTGAGCCTGAACCAAGCAGACATTTAAGTCAGTCCCTGTCACCTAGACTGCGAGATTTGTTAGTCTTTCGGTTTGTCCCTTAACTTTGATGATGGTTCCGGTTCGCACTGAAAAGGGGAATGAAGCAGAGAAAGCCTGAGGTCCCCCCAAGCATCATATGGCCCCACCCTCAAGGCCTAAGTAGCGCCTTCCTGTTTTCCTGCCGTCTCTCTAAAAAGCTCAGTGTTAGTCAGCCTCTTGGTGTTTATGATCCACCGTTTCCTTAAGTCACTTGCTCTCAGTAGCATAACTGTTTTAAATCACCCCAACACAACTGAACAGAGAGCCCAATGATAAAGGAGGGAGGGGTCAAAGGTGCACTTGAGGGAGGGAGGGGGAAAAGGATGTGGGGAATGGAAGATAGGAGGACAAACCATATCTCTCACAATGAAATCTGTGTTCCTTATCAAAATGGAGTCGCCTTTGGTCATGCTCAACAATATACATGCAAAATTAAAAACATGCCAATATCTTTAAAGCACTGTTTTTCACTCCGGTCCACAACCCACAACCGGTCCACATTTTTGCTCCCTCCCACAGTAGGATGCAAAAAAGGACCACACTGGGAAACACTGCTTTAGAGTATTTGTAGATACCCTGGATAACGTACAAGTATCCTAATTTTAATCCACAGCCATTTAATGAGAAGTTTCAATAAAAGCAGCTTCATTTCCTATTTAAGCCTGGTGAGTCACACAGAAGATTAATTTATATCTTAACAGTATCACCTCCCCTAATGATAAATGGCACTGACATAAGAACTGCAGGACTGCTAGCAGAGGGGGGGATGTCAGAAACACCATGGGTGCCCATTCAAAACGGAAAGCCACCAAATGCAATGATTAACCTGAGGTCACACAGTATTGGGTGATGGTGGGGGGGAGGTGCGCCAAGAAGCACAAATCTCTTTGTAGCTATTGTCATATTCACATCTGCCGTCTCTCTGAAAGCACACCGTAGTGGCTGCGCCGGTGTGCCGAAAGCATCCACAGAACAGCGACGCGACAATCAGACGACAGGAACCCGGCGGCGTGACGTGGCGGCCCAGGCAGCGCCATGCTGCGCCGATGCTGCCGGCATCAAGGCGTCCCGCTGTGCCGGAGCATTCCGCCGCTTTTCCAGGATTCGGTCTCATCTTAACTACAGCAGCCACAGCAGCAGTGATACTTCAAGGAAGCAGGCAAGGACCTTTCCGGAGCTCGGATGAGGAGACCGTCTGTTCCCTCCGGCGCCTTTTCTTTCTTCTCAAAATGGCAGAAAATGGAGGGAAATGCACCAGATAAGTGTCGCGCCGCCGTGCCTCTTTTTTTTTTTTTATTCGTCCGCGATACTTATGTTTGAAAGTACTGGAAAAGTGACTGCAAATATACATGACCGCAGCCCACAGGGAGCGCAGTGACAGAACCCATCCAAAACCACTAGAACAGGGTCGAACGGAGTCTCGCTCACAGAGAGAGCCCGGTTCGGTTCCGACGGGCTTCTGCTTGATTGCCTGAAAGCAGCAGATACTTCAGCCGAATCCTGCAAACATTCTGTTCAATTCCCAGCTAATAACAAAGTGATTAAAATTCAGGGTCACATACCCACATTTTGCCAGTATTCCAACAATCAGAACGATGTAATTAACTCAGTAAAAGTTTTTTTTCCCTCCCTACACATACAATATGTTTTCTTATTGATTTAATTTCAATCTAAGACGTGACCTGTGCATCCTGGAGAGTCCACAGGTATCAGGATCCAGACTTCGGACAGGAAGAGACATCAGCAGACTGGGCCCCTTCAACAGACGAAGGGATCCACCTCATCCAGTGGCCTGTCAGGGCAATCAGAATGACTGCCCCCTACAGTATGTTCTCCATGGGTGGAAGTTTTGGGCAACTGAGTTACAAGGTCGTAGTGTGTCGTCAAGTGGGTAGTGATAGATTAGCGAACATTTAGCAGGTGGTCAGATGCTGGGAGCTGATTTGCATTTACAGATGCCGCCCCTCCCGATACGGTCTGCTGTTATTGACACCACGGTTAAGTATAATGGCCAGTTCCCAAGCTGTAAGCATAGAATTCATGACAAAGAACCCAAGGAACTAATGACGACGTCAACAAGAGCACACCTACATCTGGCAACATGCCCACAAATGACTCCCGAGGCAATGTATGGCACAACTTTTCACCGCTCCTGCCACGAAGCACCCTTTATGTTCGGCACATTTCCTCAAATGTCAGGCAGCATCAAACAGTGGACTCCAGATGAAAAGAAATAACAGAGAAGAATTCTGGAAAATTCCAAGAACATGATTTTCACCTTTCATTCCTTTATAAAAAAAATAAATAAAAAATAAAAAGTTATGCAAGTGAACACCAACCTACGCAGCACACATAAATACATCCGCTCCGTTGGTGGGGCACGCTGACTCCAGGAGACTCAAGGCAGGGTCATTGAGTCACCCTTCGATCTGGTACCGTCACAGTCTTCCTCCCTCTCAGTTCGGCCCGGTGATTCTGTTCGGTGGTGGCTGAGTACCGTCACGCCCCCAAAAAAAAAATCCACCTGCCCAGAGTGAGCCCGAGGGGGAAATCATTCTGTCTGGAGTGAGGTTCCCATGAGGTCATTATCTCGGAAAGTGCCGGTGATTTGGACACCTCGCAGTTGGACTTCCTGAAAGGTGAGCCGGGGGAGCAGCGTGGCCCGGCTGCAACGCATTAGCTGCAAAAAATAGCTTGGCTGGCCACTTGTCAACTCTGAACAACAGCCAATCAAAAATAATCAAGGGCCCTCACTTACGCTAAATGATGAGCAATCTGATTATTAAAGCAATTGAAATTACAAAAGAGAGAAATGAAAACCATGATGGATGTCGGCCGTGCTGCCATACTGCCACTCACGGTGCCCCCGGTGTCAGAGGCACATGTATCAGCGCCGCGCCCCCCCCAGCTCCGCCAGGCGCATCTCTATGACGATGGCTCTTAAATCCGCATTTCATCTCCTAGTGAAGGGCCACTCTCCCTGGTGGCCCACCCGCGAGTACACAGCCCCCCTCACCAGCACCACCTACCCTGAGCTATACCAGGCCCCCGCATACACACCTATTCCCAGCCCACACAACCAGAAACCTTCTGGTAGGACGGGGAGTAACAAGAGAGGAGAGATGGAGGAACAGAGGAAAACAGAGTGGGAGAAAAAAAGAAGAGATGAATCAAAGAGGAAACATCAGCTAAGATGCCCCTTCGATGCCAGACTGAATGGTTCTCTGGAATGCTAACTGAAGCTAACATCCTGATTATACCCACTGACAGAGTAATAGTTAGCATGATTGTATGCTAATTCCAGTATCACCGGAATCAGAATTCAGAATGGAGCATTCACACATACGAGGAATTTGCTTTTGGTGGTTGGTGGCAGACTTCGAGAGATGAGGTGGTTAATATATAAATATATATACATAGAGTATGTACAGGTACCAACATAAATAGTTAGTGTACATGGAATATGATACAGCAGGGGAAATACATACATATTTAAAAGAGCGCATGCTTTTGCTAGGATGGGGAAATAGTAACCGAGCGAGTGTTTCTGGCCTTATTGATGAGGTGGGCCGCGGTGGGGAGGAAACTGTTCCTCGTGGTCCCTTCTGCAGCGTGCTAACTGGTTTTAGCATCCTGACTGCATTGCCAGTGTGCTAAAGGAGGCTGGAATCCTAACCCAAGCTGCAGGTAGTAACTGACGCCAGCACACTGAATCCATCTGCAGATGCTAACCAGAGCTAGCACCCCGACCCCATCTACAGATGCTAATCCAGTCTAGCATCCGAACACTACCCGCGATGCTAATAGGGTTAACGGTGTTTGAGAAAGCTAGTCCCTCCTTCCTCCACCATTAGATGAACGTAGCCCTCGAAATGGGAAGGGGTGGGGGCTCAGCTTCTGTCGACGACCCCTGAAAAACCCTTATGGGCTTCGCACGAAGCTCAGTGAAGCTTAAAGAATACCACTTCTCGGTGGGCTGACACTGACGAAAATCTCTATTTTCCCCTACAAAAGCACCTGCTATTCATTAGTTCTGGATGTCAACATTTGTTTCTCATACAGGAAGAGTAGCTCTGGTGTGACATCTCTTTGAATGCACGCAAACTCCCGGCACAGCAGACTTCTACCTGACCCGGGTCCACAGCCACCCTGAACAAAGGTGATTTCTTGAAGAATCCCCATATTCTTATCAGGCACCGTGAGACAACTGATGCCTTGTTTCTACCTTTCCCATGTAGGGCGAATATTTTATTGAAACTTTATTAAAATCCCTCTCCCAGAAAACACACTACGTTTCTGAAACCTTCACGCCTCAATCTCCCTCGACTGGTCAGCTCCGGTCTCCTTTGCACCCAGATGGCAAGTTTTCAGTCCGCACTCCGTCTATTTAATTCCTGTCCTAAATGACTGGAAATCTCCCGATTTTTGAGATGCCTTGAGGATTCGACATGACGTCAAACCAGGTGAACCAGATTGCCTAGCAACCAAATGTCAGTCTCCGGCAGCAAACTCTGCTATGGAAATCTCTGCACAGACGGGCCTTGACATAACAGACAGGAGGAAGGGGTTCATTAGTGATAAAAAGCAAAACTGATAAGAACCCAACTCACCCCAAAAAAATTGTGCAAAAGAAAGCCTGCATATTACTCCACCCAGATCGTGCTGAACTGTGGAACCATAGCTCCATTATTTTCCTTCCCTCTGCCCTGACTCATTTTTCAAAGCATTTTTTCACACAAACAACCAGATTACAGATGGTCCCTAAGGAAATATCAAACCAGCTGAAATTACTACAAGTAGGGGCAGTTAGCTGGCTGGCTGGTAGTTAATCCGTCCAGTGTAATTCACTTCTCCTCAGTTGTGTAACATATCGTGTGAAATGCTTGAGAAAGCCCTCTGCTCTGTTCAGGTGACGGGGCTGCAGAAGAGCCTCCGATTGGCTTTCCATCTCGGTGACAGGTGCATGGGGGCTGCTGCGAGCGGGGGGGGGGGAAGGAGGATGGTCGAGGTTTTAACCTCCTGGCTGCTCCCCCCGTCGCTGCCTCTCTCTGCAAACGTTCAGTGTTACTTCCCACCCTGCTGGGCTATTTGCATGCAGGACCATTAGTAGATGCAAATCATGGACAAGCCGTGATTAGCCAGGGGTAAAAAAAAAAAAAAAAAAAAAAAAAAGGACATGAGACTTTCAGGGATTCCCAGGAGAGCCAGGACCAGCAGAAGTCGAACTGCATTCATTCCATAAAGAAATACTGCAATCTATAACTAAAACATTGATGCAAACTGAATGTTGATATAGTAATAGCACTAAAGCATGTTCACAGGTGATGCCAAATGAAAGAAAACTAGGTCTACAGGCTGTTCTGGAAGGTCCATTGCTAGCAGCAAGGTCACCAAAGTTCAGCAGCCTGTTACGGCAGCATGGAGGTGCTTAGCAAAATTGCGGTGGCACATTTCAGGAGGCCGATTATCAGCAAGCGTGGCGTAACCCAGGCCCAGGACCTTCTCTCCAAGACTGCAGCATCCACATTGCCCTGTTGCCTAGCAACCAGGCAGGACCCACTCACATTAAAGTCATTTGAAGAGGAAATGCAGCATAATTACTCCATCCTTCCTGGACCCCCCCCCCCCCCCACGCAAACAAACGAACTTCGCAACGCCGGTCCTGATTAACACCTAGAACCGGAGCAGTGAGGATCCCGACATTATGCAAAAGCCAGTCTCTGCGGGGAACTTCTGAGAAAAATATCTAAAGCTTAATTATGTGGGTGCAGGCAGTGCGTTTCAAAACAACCCGAAAATTCATACTACATGAATATGAAAGAGCAGAACTACAGCATCACTACAGCCTTTTGTCATTTTCTTCACTTGAACTGCCCAGTGTCTGTTCCTTCATCTCGACTCACCAATCAATACTTCATAGGACCAATTTTAAATTATGCCGGGGTACCAGTACTCCCCCAGCGTCTTCAGCTCTCCTGTCGAGTAATGAAATGCTTAGTGAATAATCACAAGGTAAATACTGGGGCTGTGGAAGCGCACAGATATTACAGTTCAATAATTGATTCGGAGGAGAGATGGCCTAGAATTGCGGTCACTCGCAAAATGGGAACACGACGACCTCTAATAAACGTCGAGAAGCCAAAGGCAGGAACGCGGGAAAGGCAGGAACGCGGGAAAGGCAGGAACGCGAAACGTCGCTCCGCTTTCCTCGCCGGAGACGCTGCTGTTCACTCCCTCGTCCTGCAGATGAATCATGGAAGCAAACTCATAAATCTGCAGAGGTGACTCCGGGGGCAACGTGCTCCAAGGTCATGTGTGACGCCCACAGAGCCACGCAGACGCTTCAGCCATGAACGCCTTCAAGGTAGCACTTTAGATAACTCCATGGCCACATACACAAGTCAATTCAATTAGCAGGCCTGACAAAAAAAAGCACTCTTATGAATGACTCAAACCAACAGTAATTAATTTGATCCCCCCCCCCTCCACACCCATATGGCAAGAATCAATGTGATTGTGTCTATCTGCTTCTGCCAGGGTGGCTGGTCTCAAGAAAGAAAATCTGGAGACGTTCGGCCAGGTGGAGGCACAGGAATGGGGAGTGAACACCCAAGCCGTGGTAATCTGTTCATCATCCGCCGTGTCACATGATCTTACAGAAGACCAATTGGAGTTAACGGGGTGGAGGGGCGACAACGGCGTGCAAGATATTGCAATTCGTTTAAAATGCAAAATTTACAAATAAGTAGGTTCAGCGGAAGTGTGTTTTGCCTAGAGGGAATTTCTGTGGCCAATAGCGCGTCAATGAAATCAGCCAAAGGCTCATGGCAGAGATTGGTGGATATGTCTGCCGATTCCTCGCACGCATCTTTTTATAGTTCGTCCAATAGAGCCCCGGGAACACAGCGGCAGAGGCCAGAGACACGGGGAGCTCCGGCACCTTGGAAATGGAACGCCGGCAGAGTGACAGGCATGTCACAGGGGACAGGAGAATCAGCGCAAGCAGGAGCTTCGAGACAGACTCAACCATTATTTATATGAACGGGTGGGGGGGGGGGGGGGGGGAAGAGAGACTG
>JABFEB020000044.1:11205458-11225903 GCA_019775895.2 Stomatorhinus ivindoensis
CCCCCCCCCCCCCCCCCCCCCCCCCACCCCCGGGGCCAAGTATGCCTGGAATTCAGGGTTCAGGGGAACTCGAGACTGAACTGCCACCTTTCTCCATCAGTCTGATGGGGGGCGGCGGGGGGGGGGGGGGATTTCCAACCAGTTTCTGAGCCGAAAGACTCACAGCTGAGCAGGTGGTCTTGTCCACCGCACCCGAGGTTTCATTTTCAAGCATGACGGTACAACTACAGTTAAAGCAGAAGGCTAAGGAGGTATTCTGATTTCTCCCAGGGACCTCGGTGACTGCTATCCAACGAGACAGCCCCCACGCTGAGACCACAGGGCGGGACTTAAATCTCTGCCATGTAAAAAGCGAGAGAGGCGGCCATCCGCCATGTCGCTCTCACTCCACCAGTAAGAGTGTTTGGGAATCATGTACAGTCACCGCTGAGCCACCAGAACTGCAATCATCAGATCCCAGATAACGCACTTGGGTAACGATAAACCATCTGTGTGCTGATGCTTATTCCGTACGACAAGTTGGCGGCCAAACCCCTAAATATGAAGCTAAGGCACCAGTGGCAGGAAGAATCCGATTTTAAATCGGGGTATTTTTTTTCCAGAAGCTTCAATGAAAATCTGAGGAAAATTTATCAATCAACTAATCACTTGTTAAGGCAGTTTGTTGGCAGGGCTGCTTCACAGCTGTAGTAAAAACAAATCCTGGGCTTTCAAAAATGTGACAGTGTTGCTGAGGTTAAATACAACTGACAGTAACACTTGCACAAAAAACAATTTCCTGGTAGCTAATGAAATACAGCCTGCAGGCTAGTGCAGTTTCACACAATTTGAGGTGCTTTTTCTAATGCAAAAACCTCGCTATCTATGGCGACTTCTGTAGCTCTGCCGTCGTCTTTGCTTTCAGACCTAATCTGACCAGAAGGTGGCGTAGTGGTTAAAAGAAAAAAGCACAGGTTGGCAGCTTTGGCCCAATAGGGGCTTTGCCACAGTGTCGGACGGCCAGGTACGCAACCTATACTCATCTCGTAATGTATCGAGCTGGACCGAAGGAATTGCTTTAATTAAATGCGTCAGATGAGCTTCCACATTAAATGCCAATAAAAGTAACAGAGAAGCTCCACCCATGGAGACGGTGGGAAGGGCGGCAGGTCAAATCGCCTTGTGTGAGGTTAGACACCCAGTCAATGTCCCCAACTATGGCTTTATTTTCAGAAGACAAATGTTTGCATGGAGATCGCCCTGAACCTCCTCATTCGCTGGGTAGTACCGTGTTTGTAGGTGACCGCGCTGGCAGCATTTCTGGAGAGAAGCACTAATTCAAAACCAGCCACACTGTTGTTAATTCAGCTGAAATAAATTAGATTTTTGTTTTTTTGTTTCTTTTAATTTAAACTAGAGCAAGCGGAAGAGTTTAATTACCGACGGCCTGGTATATGGTAAATAATAGTGGAGTGTCTTTCTTTGAAAGGACACGCAAATGGAGGCCTGCTCAGGATCAGGTCATGCTTGGGGGATTGTCAGTAATCACAGGAAAGGCAGGCCCGCAGAAGTAACGGAAACTAGCACAAGGTGCAACCTTCCTTCGTTCCTGTTTACGCGTGGGCAGAACGTCTACGTGATGTCGTCGCATTAGACCATGCAATGCACCTCCCACCATTGTATAAATACACCTCTAAGAGCATAATGAGCACAGCCGTGTATCACAGTGAAATGGGATCAGGCTGCCATTATTATTTATTTTATTGGCACCGTTGCCCAGAGCTACATCACACTGACCCACTCACCAGTTTGGGAGCGCAAAAAAAAAAACAAAAAACCGATAGACCATTGAGAAGAGGAAAAAAAAAAAAACAGCCACACACACGCAGACACGCACCGTCCCCTATACTGAGCCCCTACATCCTGTTTGCTGAAGATGTGAGGTCTGTGAAGACTAAGGGTTTCTGAGGTTAGGGGGCGGGGCTAAGATTGATCAAGGGGGCGTGGCTAAGAATGATCAAGGGGGCGGGGCTTAAAGACATAAGTGAAGCCAACCAAACAAGCTCTGCTGAACCTAACCCTACGTGCGCTGACTGCTATTTTCAGAGCGCCGGCCCTTGGCATCGTCGGAGTGCGACTGCGGCCGGCCGGCCGGAAGCGGTGTCATGTGCGTTTAGGCTAGCCTGCTAAAAAGCCGTACAGCAACCAGTCGCATCAAAATTAAAGTTCATTTTTTAAAAAGTTACTACTCTATTTTACATAACATGATTTGCCACTAATCAGAAATTATTACGTTTAATAATTATGCACACTTAGGTGCAAACCATCTGCTCATGCAGATTTTACATATCAAGCCCTTAAGCAGAATTAAGGACAATTATCCATCCCACCAGCAGGTTAACAGCTTATGATTTTTGGTTTGTGTTAAAACAGCTATTACTGAGCTATGCCATTTTAAAGGACGTTTCTGCTCAGTACAACTCTGGAGATGAACAATCCATGCGGTTTGTGTGCCAAGAAAAGCAGAACCCACATCCAGTGGCGTAGTGGCTCTGTGGGTAACCTTACTGCCAGTCGCCTCCAGGATTGCAGTTCAAATCCCACTTCCTTTTCATATGTATAAAGATAGCGTGTTGTGTGTATTTCTATCCACAATGCAATCAGGCTAGGGGGTCTATAAATTGCCCATAGTGTGTGTGAATATGGACCGACATGGCAGTTTACCCCAGGCCCTACTGTAGGCTTCTCTATGGCTCCATCCTTCAGAAGAAGCCAATAGATAGATTAAAAATAATTGATCCTGGTGGGGAAATTCTCTTTACGCCTCCCCTCAACTTACTCTCTGTAGGTGAGAGCCAACTGGTCACCCATAGCAACGCCCAGGGAGCTGGGGGTTAAGGGCCTTGCTCAAGGACCCGCAGACGTGCTGTGGCCGGGCTGGAACTGAGAACCTTCTGATCACAGGCCCAGAGGCTTATACCACCGAGTGGGATATCAACTATCGTTTCTGCAAGGTGACTGGAGGTGGGGCGGCATGCTGCTCGCAGACAGCTACAACCTCCACTGCAGCTGTAGGGGTGCCTTATGAAATACCAGAGAAATCATGTGGTGTGACGGCCCTGGCATCAATGTATACGATGCCAATGTGCATCCATACGAGGATGAGTGACCTACACATCCCCATGCCAACCACTGACCCAGGTGATGCAAGATCTCAGTATATACATTTACATGCATTACACCTTCGTATCAAACGCATTTGGCACGTTTTAGAATACAGGACCTGAAAATGTATCTGGCATTTGTGATCAACGATGGCAACATGACGCACGGTGATTTAATGCATCTCTCTTTTTTGGGGGAGGGCAAACGCATAACAAAGGAATTGTCTATTTTAAAACTCCCCTACTACGTCTAGCTACACAGGAAATATTTCACATTTGTCGCAGTCGAAAGCTGAGGTGACTATTCACCTACCGTAGTCACCATAAACTCAGCAAGATGGAGCTTGCCCTCGCCAGCTATAAACAGATTTTGTTCAGGGTCAAGAGAAAGCAATAAAACAAAAATATACCGTACAGAAGTCTTCTTCTTGTACAATGTCAAGAGTATCTTTTACCTTGGTCACCATTACATCAAGAAACCCTTCACTAGCAGGGATGGCTGCCGGGAATGTTAGTCCCCGATTGATTCAGACGCGCAGAAGACACGTTGGGGTTTTACGCCTATTGAATGTGATTAGGAAGTCACAGCGTGTCATTTCGTCACAGCTGGGGAGAGGCGGAGAGCCACGCGGCCTCGCCAGCCGCTAATTACATAATTAACCCTCACACGCGATGATCAATATACATGCAGGTTAATACCTTCCCGTGCGCATTCAATCATGAACGTCAGACGAACAGGTGTATGCTAATGTCATTGCATCGCTAATGGCACTAGCTATAAAGCTAGTCTCCAACATGTTAATTGTCTGTTAGAGAAAATAAGTAAGTTCATGCCTTATTTTTAAACGTTTCAGACGTGTATGATTAATATTAAAGAATAAAGCTCTGCTTCACTACCGCCGGCAACAAACGCAAATAGGCGACAAATCGCCTCTTCATACAGGTGTGATTGACAAGGTCCCGAATCCATCTTAATGATTTAAAGCAGCCGTGGCACTTGAATACAATAATAACACATTTTGTAAATAAGATGTATCGCACTATAGTCGTGATTAACGTACAGTGGAGACACTGTAATTGACGTGTGCAGAAAGACATCGCTCGGCTTAAGGGCTCCACGGTAAAATGCAGCTAAGGGATGCGAACATTCTGCCGCCTGTAGCTGAAGAAGAAACCTCTCCGATTGTCTTTGCAAAGCAGCCAATGCTCTCGGTTGCCTACCTTGACACTGAAATCCCTGTTTCCCGAAACCCCTGAAAGTAAAATAAATAAATAGGTATTGGTGAAAATGTTTAAAGTTAATACTTAATCGTGATAAAACACTTGTTGGGTAAAACAGAAAATCTATGCATTTATTTTTAACTTCCATCGCTAGGATATGTGGGAAAACTCGGAACAAATATGTAATTGAAACACTTAATATTTATACTATTAACATTTCATATACACAACTTTTCTGTTTATTTTTTCAAAGTGTCTTATTAATAAGCATCGTGATACGTGTCCCATTTAAAATGATTTAAAAATGGATTGAAATTTTTTAAATCACCAGACTGAACTACATGATGAAATGTTAATGCTGGAAATGTTAATAATTCACCGTAATGCCAGTACAGGAGTCTGTGCGGCTTTACAGGACTGCACGGAAAATGAATTACATCGCAAAGTACTTCAAACATCCTAGGCATCAAGTGTCAGCCGTAGTGCACAGCGCCTGACTAACGTTATCAGAACATCCAAAAGTCTCCGGACTGCCTCACCAGATGAAGTCCGTGCAGTGGCTGCAAAACGTCGGCTGCTTGAAGAAGCGGGCGATGAACTTATGGTTCTTCACTTCATGCACGTTCTTCTGCCTCAGGGCGCCCTGCCTTGCGAAGCCCCTCATCCGCGCACCCCCTTCGCCGTCGCTGCCCTGTGCATTGTCAGCCATCTTGTACGCGGAAATGAAGTAGAACTGCAAGTTTTTGCAATGTGTGAGATGGTTTGCGATATCGAGCCTGTGCGACTAAGTGCGGCCGGGTGCTGGGCTTCGCTGTCGCCGTCTGAAACCGCGGGTACAGCGCACTGAGGGGCAGGGAGCCTCGCTTCTCCCACTCACTGTAACATGTGATGCTGCGAGACCCCGCCTCTCCCGTTTTTATTTCAGCCCAGTTTAATGTGTGAGGCTGACAGCCTTCTCCAAGTAGGCTGCAATATGTAAATCAGCGGTGTGCTGGAGTTCTTTCTCGGCGTGAATCAGATGCAACTCCATTACCTAAAAATCAGTTGATTTCCATGGGAAAAAAGTAACATATTGTCGTGCAAACGCGCGCATAAATCGTTTAACGCTCTTTAGTGCCAACATCCTTTTGGAAACGTGGTCTGGGAATGACGATCTGTTGATGAAAAATAAACCAGATATCCAGTATAACTGCTAGGTCGTAACCCTAAACATATTGTACATTTTTGCTCATACATCGCACAGCATCCATCTATTCGTTTTTTGTAACCACTTATCCAATTAAGGTCGCAGCCACCAGAAGCCTGTCCCGGGAATAAAGCTATTTTATATAATCATACTATTAATACCATGACTATTTTATGCTACTTTATCCTTCTGTCAAGCATAGTCAGTTCACTTAACAGAGCAAGTGACGTAGCTTTTAAGGAAAAAATAGACTGAATCAAAGACTGCGGGTTCAAGTCGCAGAAAAGAGCTCAGGCGGCCTACCTGCTATCAAAGTGCCAAACTCTTACGGCATCACTCAGTTACCAAACTATATTTAGCTGGATAACGCGCAAATTTCTGGACCTTCCTGACGACAACAATCCGAAAAAAGGATTAAGTTCTTTATTTTTGTTGATCCCGCTTTTCATGCGAAGGTTGTGTGCTAAGTCTATCTTTTTTCCCCACTGCTTTTCTGCTACAGGTTACTGTCGCCCCATGAGACCGGGGCACCGGTTGCGTAGGCCGGGAGCCCTCTGATAAATTGAATTTGTTGCAGCAGGTGGCAAAAGAGCTTGCTTTTGGCGCATCTAAGTGCCCTTTCCACCCGTGTTGTTTTCTGAAAACACCAAATTATTGATTGAACTCGACGGTGGCTCCGTTCTCAGAACAGGGGATCTATGGCAGTAACAGCAACTGTTATTTGCTTCTGATGAAAACAATACATTTTTAACTGTCCTACTTGAGTTTTACCAACGGAACACTCATACAGGTTTCATTAGGACACTGGCGCACAGTTTAATCCGAATGAGGTCAGCGTTCTTTCAAGACTCAGTTTTGGTTCTCCAGCTAGCTGGCAGTGAGAAGCGGAGTCAAAAATTGACGTGAGCGGCACCATGGTGGAGAACAGACTGGAAAGTGCGTCTCAATTGCGAAACTGCCGTCAAGGAGGGAGCACATAACAGGCTGCGTTAAAGACGGCCGAAGCCACGTGTGTAAACTGAAAATTGTGCTTAGTCGACCACAATTGACCGCACTGAAAAAAGGGCGTTAGAAATTTCACACTACAGCTATGGATGGCCACGTGGCAGCATACTGCGAATACCCGAGTCGGAATTTTGTATCTCCTCAGTAAAGGATATTTACAAACAACGTTGTCTTTAATAGAGAATATATCTGCAATTTAACACCGGCATATAAGCCATTCGTCTTTTACCGGCGCATAAATACTGTGCGTCATAAATACTTCCAGTTGCATGCGTTACAGTTTGCATGGTGTGCAGTGTCCATCCGCAAAACACACTGGCTTTGCGTTACAGTACTCAGCCGTGCCTTCCGTGGATATGTGCATAAATGTACATTTAGCCGCCAGACAGGAGTCCCACTTACACAAGTACGCCTATCTCCCACATCGGTAAAATGTTACTTCTCGTTGGTTTATATAACTTTACCCTCATTGACTTCCCATAACAAACATGCCTAGTTTTCTTTTTTTGCGTTGCCTCTGGCTGTATTTAAAGACCACCAGTCTCTAATATCTATACAAGCAAACTTTTGTTTGATGGGTTTACGTTTTAATAAGCTATACATTTAAACGAAACCCGTTATACGCTTTAGTTGATTTCCAATAGTTTTTTGACTATGGGTATGTGCTTGGCATATGAAATAAATCAAATCAATATGCCTCAGTAAGTCTGCCATGTACTATATGTACAAGTCATTAAAATGCATATTTACACGCAATTTTCCACAGCAATGCATGTTAATTTTATAAGCATTTAATTTTATAATTGATTTAAATTTTAACATTTGATTTTAAACATGCATCATTTACTTGCATCATACTTTCTGTCAAACACCACAAAATAAAATAATTTTAATAAAACATCAAATTTTATTAAATATGATACTGCCTGGATAATATTCATAAGAAGACCTGTAATATTTAAAATAGTGAGTAAGTACATATTTAGACTTTCGACATCAGATAAAATAGGCCCAATACACGGGTTCTTGTGTTTATGGATAAATTCGCAATTTCTTACAACCTCAGTCATAATGCTCTGAGAATGAGACGCCCTTTATTCTCAATATATCCTATGTAGGCTTATTTACGGTAATCTTTCGTCACATGAAATGCTCATCGTTCGCAGGAAAAAAGTAGGCCTACATTATGACTAACATAATATTTTGGGACACGTCTGGCATAAAATAATCAAATTAATGAATACTCTACTAAAATAAGTGAATAAAATCAATTTAAACACCACTATTTCCCTTCACCGTGAGATGGTCTATTATACGAAAGATACCTTGACGTTAGGCATCATCTTGCAGAAGGCGACCCTGGTTTTACGTAAACGGACTGCGCCGCGCTTCGCTGTCTGGAGATAATCCAGCGGTGAGGTGCAAGGTGTGGGGCAGCCAAAGAGTGGCCCAACATCCCGCCGGACTATTTAATAATGCTATACGGCTCGTACTAGCACATGCTTGAGTCCAAAAGGTTAATCGTAATGAAATTAGCCTAAATGTAAATCCATTCTAGGAACTGGGGTTGTATACTGAATGACGTCCTCGTAATCCTTGTTAAAAACTGACGCCAGGATGACCTTTCATCGCAAATTATTCAGATCACCAGATTTTATTTAGCAGATGCACACCTAACATGCAACTACATAGCGAGGCTTTAACTAATGGTTATTTCAGATTGAATATCATATGGCTTTACTCTACAGTCTATATATAGCCTACAAAAAATAATAGGCCTATATTGTTTAAATGTTAGCCTATATAAAATCACTGCGTTCAAATAATTCAATTAGGTGCAATGGAAGCGTCTAATAATCCGAGATGCTCCATTGTATTAAACATATTCTGCATAGCACCAACAGATGACACCAACGAGCAAAATGTTATTGTGCACAAAACAATACAAACCGTTTTTACAGTTTGACCAATTTTGTGCTAATTAATTTGGTATTAGCATTTACTATGCATTGAATCGTTTCATATAGGCCTAGTTTTGAAAACCAAATTCTTACTGTGCCCACTTTCTGCTTAGTGAACACAGCACCGCAGTTTATTGACGCAGTAAGAACTCAGTGGTCTCTTTATCCATAATATTGTCTTTATTTCTCAGGGCTAAATTGCCGGGCTCTGCAGCAGCGGTGAGATCGGATAGGGAAGAGTCAGAAAGAGAGAGAGCGATGAGTGCAGGCTGTGGGCCGCCTTGCCCACCTGCTCCCCGCTTCTGACTGCCGGCTCACCTGCGCAACGCCTACGGAGCCGGAGCGCTACCTCTAGTCCGCCATCCTATGCTGCTCCGACCCGCAAGCCCATGAGGCTGAAGAGCGCCGCCCCGGTGCACTGGGTCCCCAATTAGTAGGTGTGTGTGTGTCGCAGAGCTCTCTGTGGAAAGCAGGAAGGCGCTCCTCAACTACTGCCTATGGGAAAAAAGCAGCGGAATGACAATCTAGCGTTCCAGTGAGGCGGTGTGTGGGGAAAAAAGAACGGGCATCTCTGCAGGAGCTCCTTTAACAATAATGTTTTTTTGACGCATTAACGGTGGATGTTTAGTCTACATACAAAACGCTAACCCCTAATGGGGAAACTCAATAGAAACACAATATTACGTTTTAGATTATTGACGTTACTTGTGACCCGAAAAACTGCTTTCATTCTCCCTACCTGTGAAATATTCTTGACTCAGACCACTTATGAAGCTAATTGGTGATGCCGGAAGTGTGAAAGGCTTTTTTTATATAGTTGCCATGGAAATGCCCTTATGAAAAACAAAAAGGCGTCAATAATCTGGCCTAGCCCCAGTGTTATAAACAGTGCTCACTCTGGGATTCTGAGATAATAAACAAGTAGATGAATATTCATCCAGTCACACGTACAACTGTATCATTTATTATTGAATTATAAAGCAGAACTAAATAGATTTACTTCATCAGCGATAAAACGCGTTTGTCCCTGACTACCGAGTCAATACAAGAAGGAATATTTCGTGCCCGACCTCCCTGCTCCAGCCTCGAGCAGTAGCCCTTACATTAATGCACCGGTGTATCTAAAGTATCACCACGATGTTTACAGCAAAACAACCCTCACCCTCTTGGGATCACTGCCATAAACGCGACCGACCTCATTGTCTCAAAAATACTCAAAAGACTTACTTTATTTAATGTTTTATTAGGCGTAGCGACCTGCAGCGTAACAGTAGACCCACAATGACAGTGGTAATAACACTTGCAATTCACAACTGCCTTAACAAGCCACCAGGGAAGTTTCTCAGTATTGAAAAGATTTGGGGATACGTCAACCTTTGACGTTTTATAAGTTGTCAATAGAGCTCCTAAGAAATGATAGGCCTATGCCTTATTATATTAATATTGTCATTATTATGATGCAAGCCGGTACAGGGAGTTTATTTCATTTTATTGGCAATGTGTTGATCTTCCTGTCTAGCATGATTAAAATGTTTATTTTTTTCAGAACTTTATTATAATAGTCTACATTTTCCATCCTCATCACAGCATGCGTCTTCATTTGCATAACAACCTGGGAAAACCAACCATGACTAATCTACAGGCGGGACTGCACTTATGTAACGTCACCGCATACGAGGTGAATAGGCCAGTGACTGGCGGTTCGCTCACGAGTTTGGCTCTGATCGAAGCTCTGCGGCAGGAAAGTCGATCATGCCACAGAGCGGAGCCGTGCGCACCTGTGAACACGGTAAACCATTAGCAAAAAAATAATAGTAATTCCCACATCCTCTGGGTATCGTCCTGTGGTGTCCATACAGTGGGCAGATTTTCTCTTTTAATCGTGATTCTGATGTGGATTCGAGATTCCACATTTCAAATGCAATGGAATCCATAATGGAAAGAGGATAAGGAAGTTACCATGAGAATATTTATCGGGAAAGCGTTACAGCACCACTACTAAACTGCTGAACGTTTTCAAAGCCCTCAGTAGTGATATAATTAAACGTCGGGCTACTTCACATGCAAAAGATCCTAATAATAAAGTAATGGTTGGCTTAGTATAATATCAGACATACCGGTAACGTTTCACTTGGTACTGTAATCGCTTGTTAAGGTAAAATAATTTAAACCATTATAAAAGGAATGCCTGCGTTTTATGACTCCTTAAATCATAAAGTCCCCGCTCCTTCACTTTATCGTTTGTTCACTGCGACAACCATGCTCATCTAAATGTGACTAGGACGGCTCTTGGGGAAATCAAATAAAAATAATCGGCGTCTCGGCTACTGGGTGTTTCTTTCCCTCCGGGCAGCGGTCTAAATTAGATCATAGCCCACGTACCCTGCTGGCTGCCTGCGAGCACTGAACTGTGCCATTGCTTCGCCTTCCACTAGAGGCGCACGCTGAGCGCGAAGAGAGCGGCATTACTGCATCGTGGGGAAATCAAAGGCGAGTCAATGAGAACATTAAATCTCACATTGTCTATTCTGGATCATGCCGAACAGACAAGCGTGGAGCGCCTGAGCTATACAGTAAATGGTTTCACGCTGTTTTCCTGTGATTTAGTCACTTGAAAGACGAGGCCACTGTCCTTGGGCAGTTACCATGACAACGAGGGCATTTTTCAACCCCCCCCGCACCCCATCCACTGTAAAATCGCTACTCTCGTTGCCAAAGCCTCTAAGACATAATTCCCTTATCACCTGAAATGACAGCGCTTAGCACAGACAGTTGAATGGCACTTAAGGCATAGTAAGCATGCCTGTCATTCATGGAATGAAAGAAACCCCGCCATTTAAAAATGTTTTTGTGTTTATTATTTTTTTGTTGCACCACCAATCTACTATAAACCTTCACGGTTAAGAAATATGACGTGTATATCAAGTTTTAATGTGTTTGGGTCGATAGATTAGATGCAACAGTGGCTAACAATAATCGGATCATAAGTAGGCCATGACAAGATTAATCTGGCAACCGCCACGTGCTCCTTTTGATCAGCTGATTGGGGAACAGGACATCCCATTTTTCACGAGGACTTGCGTGGGCTTCGAAATGATCTTCTGTATTTCAGTCGGGAAAGCGCAGCCTACGCCGTGTTAATTTTCATGCGCATGTTTCTATCGCAATCAAAATAAAATGATCTAATTGTAATTTTGTTTGAACATTCATTCATATAGACAGGACATTCACTGGAAGCTCAGTCTAGCTACACTTACGCCTAGTCGACTCCTTGACAGTATGAATGCTTGCAATATGCTACATTTTTCCCCCAACACAAATGCATATTAGGCTAACGAACGATTACTGGAGAAAAAAAATAAATTATTTTACACATTAGTAATATGCTATAATAGTAACCTCTGGATGCGCAGTATTATTACAGGGAATGTGTTTATTCAGTAAGCCCAGATTCCATAAGGTTCAAATAATACTGAAAGCCGATTGTGAACGGACGGAGTCTGTCTTGAGGTACCTGACACTGATGGTCATCTTAGGTGTGATACTTGTAATATCCACAAGGGGGAGCCAGCGCTGCATACATCGAAAGGAAAGCAGGCTAACCTAGGATTGTACCAAAGGTTTAGACCCTAATGCATTTTGATTAATTATAATGAACCACCTTAGTGCACAAAGAAGGCATTAACTTTCATCTAATGCAAAAGCGTGCGCCCGAAGGACAACATTTTATACTACAAAGTGAGATTTGTTAAACTTCCATTTTATTTAATCTCTGTAACCTTTAGCCGCAATTTGGCGTATTTTTTATGCTGATTTAATTGAATAAAGCTTTCCCACGCTAAAGTTGTTGTGCCATCACCGTTTAATCTCTCTTTATCCCTATGTTCCCTCTTAGGCACTGTCTCATCTTCCGCATGTTTAACCGTAATCTCTGTCTTTCGTATGTGAATGCAACCGTCTGGTGCAAATTTGTTTTGTCACGTTCTTAATTTGCCTTGCGATGTATTCCAAGTTAATACATGGGCAGGGATATTTGTTTGTTCTTGTGTCCGTTTTCAGAGAAGTTTAAACAATGCGTCCAATGAACTGACTGCGAGATCCGCACGAACGTACGGACTCTCGCGATTGGCTCTTCCTGCTCACGTGATTTCAGGGAAGGGCCTTTCATCAGTGAAATTACACGCGTCCCAGCCAGCTGGCGCTGGCTCCATCATATTAGGTTTCCATAGGTGCAGCAAAGGATTTAATTTTGACATATAGTGCGTCCCTATTAAAAGCAGCCGCTATTTACTTTAAATAGTCATGCTTCAAATTATAGGCAATTATATTGCATCTTTGAACTTTTCTAAGTGGAATATGTATATTAAAGTCACAGTTTCTTCTTTCTGATACAGGCATGCTCCTGAAATTATTATGCGTACTGATAAATAATGTAAGGAAACTTTTCATTGAATTGATGAAATAGTTAGCGGGTGCAATGTATTTTATTGTCTTTGCAAATACCAGAAATCAGGGATTGAGAAGGAGTGAGCTGTACATGATTCCAAACGTGCTAAAAAAGCTTGTTCTTGTATACATTGGCAAACCTCCCAGTTTAAATTGGAATTGCAGCAGTCGCGTACCCTTACGTCAGAGTAACACTGAAATTAATCACGATCATGCTAGGCTAGAGGAGCAATGGTACCTTTCAAAATATATCCGTAAATTGAGTAATAGGTTTCAAGGGGTAGGGCCGAGGATAATTGGGACCGGTCAGCTGGTTGGATTTAACTTTCACTTTCGATTTCTCATAAACCCAGATCTCTACGCGAAACGTATGTCACCGTGGATCCCGAAAAGGTCCAGCAGAGGGCCCCAATGAGCAGACTTGAGAAATCAGAGAAGACAACTTTTGCTTTGCGTTTCCTGTAGACCTTGACTTTATTCGAAGGGTCAATTTCACGCTTTGTTCTGATTTTCATGAAGGGTGACTGGGAAGAGACACATGAGGTACAAACACCCTGAAGTTCCAGTTGGAGCAAAACATTTAAAAAATTAAATAAAAACCACATATAGACCTTTTTAAATGCTAGGGAGAAGTGCTTTCCAGATTACCTGTTGTATTTTCAACCTGCATTTTACTTAACGTTGTATCAGATGACACTTAGGTGCTATTAGGTGAACGAATCACAATCAGCAGGTTTACTCCCTAAACCAAAATCTCAACATTTTGCCCCCACCAGAACATAAAAGAGCCTTGCTTGGTCACCAGCGTACTGTTTGGGTTTCTTTTTCCTCACCCGAGGCCAAAGTACATCTACGTAGGTATAAATGCATGACTGATTAGATACCACTGTGGAGACACTGAATTTCATATGTTCTGCCACGAAATGCAGAAAGTGATTATATAACAAACTAAACCAGCGCTGGTTTACTGTGTCAACAAAGATTACATGCTGTTGAAAGAAGGGAGATTTGAGATTAGCCTAAGGGGAACTAGGCAGGAATAACAGTATACAGACATCATCTGCTGGTTCTACAGAAATGATACTGAAAGCCAGAGCTTCCACATCCCCATGGCGACCCTCAGCTGGATTACAGAGTTTCACTTCCAAGCCTACCCCCCCCCCCCCCAGCCTTTATAGAGAAAGACAGTCAGAAAATAAAATTTGACCTTTTCAACTTTTGGTTTCTTTCCTTTTTTCTTTGGAAGCAACGTATTTGCGCGCCATATTTATGTCGTTTTTTATAGTAGTAAAATTGTGACTTTGTAGCCAGAAATGCTGCATGTTTTTGCTGTCGAGTCACTATTTGTTGTTTTTCGGTCGACAGTTTCCGTAAAAAAAAATCTGTCTTTTAGAAGATTGCACAAGGGGGCGGCAAATTGCTAATTAATTGCATTGTGCGTCTGCGTTTTTTTTCTTTACGAGACATACAATGTATTAAATACCAATTGAAATTACTAATAAAATATGTTATTCCTAATAATCGTTACAAAACGTCATTATGCACCAGGTCATGCGTTTATATGATCGTGCTTTTCTTTCTGCCTGTGCAGTTCAATCCGATGCGTTTAACAATGCGAATTACGATCAGGATCCTGAAACGCAGAACAGTATACCGCCAACACTGTGCAACGTGGAAAAAAGGCTGTGGTTCTTCTCTGTGATGAATCGATAATGCTCTTCAAATCATCACTACTCCCTATTCATTCTAGGAGAAACACAAAGGAAGTAGATTAAAGCGTATTGAGATTTCGCCATCTGAATCAGTTAAAACGAAACAGAAAGGATTCTAAGAAAGCCGCATAAGCGGGGTGGAGCTAGTCGGCAAGTAAAACCCATAGCGGAGCTCGACACAATGCATATGTTGGGCATGTAAAAGAAGGATCCGTCATACGAAGTGCTTGTCTAAAGGCAAGAGTATAACGGAGTCGATGAAAACAATAATCACACCGAGTGAGATCTGCACTGCTTCAACACGAGCAGTCAAGACACATCGTTTGTACGGATTTGTCTGCCAGTTGCACAGGGGGCGCATTTGTCGCAGGAGATTTAAACATCGGAAGCTTTTAGTGCCAACGGTAAGGTGGATAATTTTTGAAGACTGTTGCTTTGTTTTATGTTAGTAAGTGTGGGTTTTTGTTGTATTTGCCAAAGGACTAAATAGACTATGGAAAAACAAACGATAACGCTTTAGGCTAAATGCAAACCAGGATAATTCTCTTAGTATCTGAAAAAAGCAACTGGTTTGCCTTTTATTTGATGCTGGTGTACCGCATCCAGAGTCGATTATGGACTATATGGAAATCAGATGTTTTTACTGAATGCGATGCCGCAACATTACCTACGAATTCGGTTAGCTTAGAGTTAACAAAAACTGAAAAATTACTAGCCAAGTGTCAGTAAACGGAATTGCCAATGCTTTGCGGCGAACATTTTTCCACTTATAATTATGGCTATATAGTTTATTAGGCTATATAGCATTGTTCGAACGTCGGATAGAAGCAGCGGTTACTATTTAATATGTGCTTGTAACAATGCGTTAGGTAATGGGTAGGTCAAATGGCAATATTCTGATCCCACCGTATTAAACTTGTGCGTTTCCCTTTTTTCCAGATCAGAAGGCTTTACCTCAATCACCTTAATGAGGGACGCTATGGAAGACCACGCAGGCTGGTCTTTTCTGTAGGATGGTAGAACCTATTAACGTGGAAGGCAATGAAGCAGAAGAGCGCGACAGAGTCCAGCCCGTCCGGCACAGACACGACAGCCGTGAATGCAAGACACACCTCCGACCCTTCAGGAGCCTGAACGACTTTCACATCATCAACATGACCACATCCAAGCTAGAGGAAAGTGGCTTCTATTGGGGTCCCATAACTGCCAGTGAAGCTCAGCTGCAACTCAAGGACCTTCCTGTGGGAACTTTCCTGCTCCGAGATAGCAGCCAGAATGACTTCTTCTTCACACTGAGCTACAATAATTCGTCCGGGCCTGTCAATATCCGCATCAGTTTCCAGGGATCGCGGTTTAGCTTGTGTGGGAGTAAGGAGACGTTTGACTCTCTATTCAAACTCTTGGAACATTACGTCAACAAGAAGATTTTGACAAAGCCTTGCAGAACAGTGAAGGTACAGTCGCTCCAAGAGTTGTGCCGGAAAAGGATTATTGAAACATGTGGCGCACAGAAGATAGAGAGTATCCCACTGGCCGCTGTCTTCAAAGACTTTTTGAGCTCTTTTCCATACCCTTTGTAATGGTACGAATGGAGGCGTGGGACACACTTGACAGGTTACTAATTGCAAGTTTGTTGCAGTGTTTTAGGATGTTCCGTAGCAAACAAATACACTTCATTTTTATAGTTTACATCTGTCAATGTTTACACTATGCAGGACACTCGATGTTCTGTTGGCGTACATCTGCTATGCAGACCAATATATTTTTATATTTTCATAAAGAAAATAAATTTTATTTTGAAAATTTAATTCTTCGTTTCTAATCGTGTAATATTACGGCCACGCTTATTTGCTTAAATTGCTTGGTTGCGGTTACCAGATCCCATTAAGCAAAACAGGTCAGAATTACTCCAGTGACACGCATAGCCACTCGCTAATATTCACTGCCGCTTAAGCTGGTAACTCTTTTGTTTAAATCTTCACTTGCTGCCAGAAAGGTATATAATACGGTATTTAATTGAAATAATACGCTAGCCTAGGGGCAGTGGTTTCGTGCTGAAGACCGAACTCGCTGATATTAGACAAGCAATTCTCAAGATTTCTAATCATGCTTATGAACCCTGCATGCTGCGCAGTTATCAGCCATTTTTATACTTTTTTCCCCCAACAAAACGGATGGGAATCCAGCATTAACGGTCTTACAGAGAAATTAATGAATCGCTGGATGTTGGTTGTGATGACTGATTTGTGTAAATCAAACGAAACGAGATTTACTGTCACCGTAGCTCCGCCCCCAGTGCCTGCCAGCACTGTTGGGTATCATTTACAAGAAATGCAATGGGTAGCGCTGACGTGACCCCGTGGGAGCCGAGGGCAGGGCTTTTCCTGGAACGTAACCCTAAAATACTCTACAGCCACAGTCTATAGCTAACAGTGGCCGTAGCCTGAAGCACCGTAAGGTTTAACTACCTGTAAAGCGACCATAACAAAGACCTCCTTAGGCATATGCTGGATAAATTTGTGGTAAATGATCAAGTATCATTCGGTGCATTTTATGCCGTCTGATGAATACAAAGGTAACCCTTTACTTGTAGGGGCACAAATATTGAGTAATAACTTTTTACTGAAGTACAAATAATGATCAAATCACGAACAAATATACTTGATCATTTACAAAGGTTTGCAGAATTAACAGACGCAGTAACAAATATAGTGAGATAAAAACGTGCGTCACGATTCATTAAAGATGAATTAACATGAGATCAGTATGTAACTAAGACTTAGTTTGTGGTTAATTAATACATAGCCTACGTAATGGCACAATGCTACATTATTTGTGCCCCTTCAAGTAAATTAACAATATAAAGCACATAAATACACACACATACGATGGGATGTTCCAGCCTTGCGCCCTTAGCCTCCGGTACGGCCCAGGCAGCCAGCCGCCCAGCATAGGACAAGCGGATACAGAAAACGGATTCATGGCGATTATATATATATATATATATATATATATATATAATGACAATCAGCGAGGTTCAAATTATTACATGGATGATAACCTTTAATCTTAGTCTTCACTTTTTTCGATCTTTCAAAAAAAGATCTAAACAAACGTGACTCGTACAGTAAACATCAGAGGACTGCAGTTTATTTATTTATTTACCACGCAAAACATCGAACGATTAAGTGTTTTGAGTACTGGTCAGGGAATTTTCTTAGTTTTTTCGGGCTTCCTGGTTTCTTTCTCTCTGTTCGTTTTCAGGAATTGCGTCGGTTTATCAAAAGGGAAATCGGTGTAAAAATGAAACCTGCAATCCAGTCAGGCCTATTTCCCAAAAGTGCAATCGTTTAGTCACCCTGTAATACTGGAATTCCATTCTTCATTACCTCCTAACTCCTTCATGAACTTAATCTTCTAAGATGAAGCTGTGTTTGTGATGTGATTTATTTTGATTATCTATATATATACACACACTCGCGCGCGCGCGCGTGTGTGTGTGTATACATTACATAAAACTATAAAACATGGGCTATCTACAAAACTTCATTACATAATGAAAGAAGTTAAAATACTTGACGAAATTACGCGAGCTGAAAAACCGCACAGGGTCTGCACGGACTGGAGCGTTACTCTCAGAAATGCATTTACATTAAGACATTACATCGATCTGCAGTCTGTCTTAAAGGGAAGGTCGGCGATCAAGAAAACCAAACGACGCAATGGTGCTCGTACATTCGCGGGTAAAGATAAAACTTACTATCTGCCTGATTTATCACCGGGTTGATAATAAAATCAGGAAATTCCGGAAATTAATACTGCCAGACCTTGATCGGGATTTTTCCCCCGTGTCATGCGTTTGCCACAAAACCAGCCTCTACCTGTTTCAGACATTAACTGACACGTCCTTCTTGAAACAGGATCATCAAAAAGTCAACAAATATTACTAAAAAAAACTGATGGGGCTATGTGACACAGACACACACACACACACACACTCTCTCTCTCTCTCACACACACACACGTTTAAAATCGTCATCACTTCTGACACCACTGTATGCATGTATCTCTGATAAGGAAGACGAAAAGGATGTTACTGAGTTTTATCTCTTCCAGGAAAAGAAGTGTTTGAACTTCCGCGAAAAGACATGCAGTTTATCCTTTGCGCATTTGGTCTGCGGAGTCTACAGTTACTGTGGCTTCACCAGCAATACTATGAAGCAGCCTGTACGTCTGGAGGGGCGCCACCTGCTGGAGGCACGTGACATTGCTTGGGAACGCTTTCACCGCATCCAAATGCTAGTTCACCAGACTGAGGCGAAGTTTTAATGAGCTAGCCATGGATTCTGATTTAACGTTTTGGGCTTAGCAAATCTCTGTTGTGCTAAATGTGACTAAACTGCTTCTCAGCATGGCTTCAGCCCAATCCAACCCTCTGCACATGCACATGGAACCAGAAACATTAAGTCTGTCAACCAACCAAAATAAGTAAACGAATTCAATTACCAATGTCATTAAGAACTAGAGTCTGTTGTCAACAAAAGTTTACAGCAGAATCTGAATAAAGTTACTGAGCATAACCACATCCTCCTGGTAGAATATGGGTACAGTTCAGGGAAGGGTAGCCTTTCAAAGAAAATTTCAGCAGCCAACAGGACAGAGAGTGAGTGAGCGGCTCAGATGATTACCAGGAAGGTCGAGGTTAGGCAACTGTACCCCCCCCAAAAATACACCACCAGACAGAGACCACAACCACCATCACCATACTACAGAGTTTCCATAGCAACGTCACCCTGTCATTCAATCCAGATGAAGAGGGGGTGTGGAGGGGCGAGAATGACGGTGTGATTGAGGAAGCCCCTTGATGCCCATCTGCACCCGCTTGCCACCCTTCCACCAACTACCAGATCTCAGCAGTGAGTAAAGTCCCTCTGACCGCAGAATGCCAACCACTTCGTTACGTTTAAGGTCGTGAACCAAACGCATCACACGATGTTAGACAGAATACGTCCAATGGCTGGAAGGATTACCGAGGTCAGGGGCCGACTTGAAGGGCGGCAGCCCGAAAGAATGAGAGACTTCCGGCACAGCACCCCCCACACGAGAGATGACAGGAGAATAGAGAGATCCGGAAGTGAAGCCCAGAGTACAATCATTTATTGCAATTTATTAACAACTTGTGCATTACAACATATCATTAGCAGATGGATATTTTACAGGACGTAAACCATGCAGTGTCGTCCGATTTTACACGTGTTTCCCTCCCTATGTACATTCCCACAGTTCGACAGACTGTTGCAGGCTGAGGGTAACGCACACTATTGCTATCATTTTTGCCCGTCTCGTTCCCGTGACCGACCGCTTGTACACTGAATCTGGGTGAGGAATTTCAGGTGACCCGTCTCCCGGGAAATCCGGTGGAAGAAGGGCAGCGGAACTGGCACTCCCCACTGAGCACACCCCCTTGCTCTGGTCGCCTCCCGTTTTCAGCAGGCCGACAACTCGCACGCAGCCCAGGTTTTGTGTCAGGATCCCCATCAGTCAGGGGGTCACCCGTTCTCTGACATCACACTGATTGGGGGAGTCCCCAGTGGAGAGGACCACACCATGCCAGGGGTGCCCGTTCAATCCCACAATCCTGCTGGTGGTCAGTGCCACATTTTAGCCAGCGATGCATCGACCCAGGAGGTCCGGCTGGTGCTATTGTGTAATTCTGATGGCTGGAAATCCAGGGAATGGAAATGATCAGAAAATATTTTTTTGGGGGGGGC
>JABFEB020000044.1:11293922-11315023 GCA_019775895.2 Stomatorhinus ivindoensis
AGATTTCGTGTTGACTATAAAATACCACTCTTAACTTAATATAGCTATGTAGGCAATGCAGAGTCAGGGAAGGGGGGAGAAGGCTGAACTGCAAATGGGCGTGACCCCCCCCCCATCAGCAAGGATTATTACAACCCACAAACTGCCCAGAGGAAAATATGGCCTGTCCCGTTATAGCGGCAAAGCTTGCAACCCCAAAACAACACACAGTGCATTGTGGGAATTGTTCACCATCAAAACAGGTTGTGATGTTTTGAGTAAAGAACAGTTACCAGTGCATCCATCTTTCTGGACTGCTTACCCAGTACAGCGTAGCTGACGGCTGGACGGCGATGCCAGGAAATACATGGCGAAGGGGAGCCACTGTGAATTCAGTCCACCGCAGGGGACATACATATGCGCGCGCGCACACACACACACACACATCCACAATTCTCATACAACTATATGGGTAAATTATAGACAACGCTTTGTCTGACTGCCACTAACCACAGAGAAAGAGAGTCTGTTTAAACAGTCACTGATTCAACAGCAGAAACACACACCAAAGTGCCAGAGGCCTTGCCTTCCATGGATAGAGCAAAAAGGTAAAAACAAAAATAATTATAAAATGCTACGAGCAGCTAAAATATTCAAAATTAGCTTTTAATTAAAAAAATTCCCGGTTTAACTTTAAACCTCTTCTAAAGAGTCAGCTATACAGTAACTCTGTCTCAATCCTGACCTGATACAGGGATCAGTTCTCAGCCGTAACAAGATGGACACCTTTAAAACATCACTCCTCCTTATCTTCTGGTATTGTTTCCCCTCTTCCCTGTATCATGGGTTCATCCATTTTCTGCACCCACCTGGCCTATTCAGAGTGGTGGGGGCAAGGGGGTGGTGGTCCTGAGCCTATCCCAGGTCCTATACTGTATGTACAAGGCAGGGAATTACCCAGGATGGGGTGCCAATCCATCACAGGACGCTCATACATGAGTCGATCACATGCCCAAATATGGACAATTTGGTAACTCCAGTTTACAACTGGGGAAAACCCCATGACGACAGAGAACCTGCAAACTCCTCACGCATGGAGCCAAGGTGTTATGAAGGGTGCAATGTAAAAAGAAACTGAAAGGATCGGAATGAGGTACCTCTGTGGAGGAGTCGCTGGCCAGGCCGTGCGCCAGCTGCGTGCTGATGGTGCTCTTGCCTACGCCGCCTTTCCCCGACAGCACCAGGACCTTGTGCTTGACAGAGGCCATCTTCACCCGGATCTCCTCGATTGCTGCCGTGTGCAAGAACCAAGAGGAAAGAAATTTGATCCATCCACTCATTCATTCATTCATTCATGCATGCATGCAATAAGAAGTCAGGGTAGGCCTGGAGTCCATCCCATTTATCTTTTTGCCAGTATTGTCCATTAGCCGTCTACTGAAAAGGATACAAAGGCTGGGTTTTAGACAAAATTAATGTATCAATTACTATTGGAATATTCTATTAAAATCGCTTTCATCATACTATTGCAATGCTCATAATTGCAATAGTAACTGAGTCTTTGGCTCAAGGACACATTAATGCAGTTAACATACCGGGATCCGGAGCTTTGGTTGCTCCAGAGGCACATATGGTTTGGTTGGGGCAACCCTGACATGCAGAACTCTTCCCGGCTTGTGTGCTGGTGGTCCCAGGGCAGTCTGGGAAAGGGGGGGAAAAACATGGAAAATTCACTGCATGAAGAGGATCAGCATCAGTCCTTGTATTCAAGGGCACAAACTTTGCTGTCTGGGTCCCCCATTCAAAAGCGGCTAGCTGCTCTGGATTGTGCAGAACACAAATGGTAAGTGACTGTACCTGTCCTCATTAAATCTCCAGATATAAAAGCAATGATGCTTCAGTTGTTATATACTGCTAATATGGCCAATATATTTCACAGACAGATCTAACAACAAGTTTAATATGCCATAAAATATATGTAGGGGCTCTAAAAGCCGAACAAAACTGGATTCATTTGGGTTGGGGGGGGTAATACGATGTACTTTCATCTCTATAGAGGCACCTCTAATATATTTAACTTCGCATTTAGTTCAACGCAGTAAAAAAAATCATGGGAGCCAAAAGTTTATTTCTACTACTTAATAGTTTTCACATTGGAAAACCACGCTTGATTTTATTAGCAAGAAATATATGGCACATGTATTAATTTTATACTGTTATAGCAGGGTTGCCAACTTTTGTTAGCTGGCTGGAGTGAGATCTTGAATTCGAGTCCAGTCTACAGACACATTTACATGTAACAGTTATTAACTAGCAAATAGTCTGTAGGGCTTGCAAATTACCCCAACGCGTAAGATTTCTTGCGTGAGCGTTTGAGTCTGAAAGGGCGAGTGTCACGCCAGATGCGTAACAACTGGCGACCCAGTTATCGAGGATGGCTCAGTACAACACAGTCACCTACTTTAAGTAGTTGTGTAGGTCGTTAACTTTTGGTGCGATTTAGCTCCTTCACTATTAATATGACGCCAACTGAGACCTGCTGCTATACACATAAGCAGTATGTCCAAATGCCTCAAAAAGCAAACGTATCCAGTGTATAATTTAAATATTCGCACTGACTGTCCCTCAATTCGAAGAGATACTCACGTTCCGGAGCATTACTTAGGACGTCCGCCATCCTTACGCTCCGTCGCCGCAGTTCCAATTATGGGTGCAGCTAGTATTACTTTCCCCTCTGCTACCGTCTCCCCTCTTACTGAAGGTTCCGCCACTGACAAGAAAAATAAAATTACCCGAAGCCAGTCAAAATGTATCAACAGTCTACTAATCAAGAAGAAACAAACTATTACCTCATTAAAATATTTTCTACTTTAATTACTTTGCCTGCATATAGATTTTGATGTCGTGCTGAAATCCATCCTCCGCTTATCCAGTTGTTATGGGGTGTTATGAACCCGGCATGAGCTTATTGTAGAATTCAAAGCAAATAACATAAGCCAAATGAACGTGTAAGATTAGTTCCGATATAGCCTTCTGGATCGACGCGGTGAAAGACGAGCCGTAACGAAGGCTTAGCGTATCAGAGGAACTCAAAGACGTCTAAATCACCCTCTGTAAAGTATTTTTCGTGGAGGAGACTGTGATTAAATCAACAGGAACTATTATAGTAAGTTAGGGAGATGAGGACCAACTCGAATAGGTAGTAGAAATCTCTCAGGGCTTTATACACCTCATTGCAGTTTTGGCAAGTTATCGAAAGGGACAAAGCCACGACGCATAGTATGCGTGTTTAAACTGACCGTCTTAAAACGAATAAACATAACTCGATGTAAACGGGTATACGTGTTTTTTATATCAGTTTTTTTCCTCGCACATAACCTTGACCTCATCAACGCTAGCACTATCTACTCCAGTTTCTATGTGCTAATAAAATAAATGGAAGTGCAGGCGTGATTTAAACCGGTGGAAAATGGGGTCTTCAAACCTCCTTTCCTGGGATTAACATCCACAGCAGAGGGAAAGTGCTGTGCCTTTTAAATCACAAAAGGTTAATTACTCCGTTTATACATCTCTTTGGAGGAAGCTTATTTCATGCATAAGCAGCCCTGAAATACAGTTTTTCAGCCCGCAGCACCTCCTCCACCTTAAACCCAGCAGCGGCGGATTTAAGTACGGACGTCCACAAAATAAATTAGAATGGTAATATTTGCACATCACATCAATGATATCACACCACTGTGTGGGCTGATTAACCTTCTCGAAAAAGGAACCCTGGTTGCGGTTTGTGAGCTAGGCGGCTACCATGCACACCAGAAGATGGAGACGGGGGCGGGGCTCGGTTGACCTCAGGTCGCCTCACTAGAAGCCCGAGGTGGGTGGAGCGGGGGAATCTATCAAATAGCGCATCTCTAACTTTGTACAGTACTAATGAAATTAGTTGAATCAGCCACACTACGAAATTCTACCAAATAAATCACAATTCATTCATAATACTGGGAATATATAGTTTCACAGACATACTGTTGCACTTTTCATCATTAAGAAAAATATATAAAGCCAGTATGCACACCACCAAAGTTGCACTGCTTTTGTTCTGACTTTTGGGAGTGGGAGATAGTTTTGTTGACGGGGGGCTGGGGGAGGTTGGACCTCGGCCACAGAGCACAACCGCATGTGCAAAGTCCCAAACGTAGAGAAAAAAGCAAAACCACTGGCGGTTTTCTACAGATTCTATGCCGAATTGTAGGGCTGTCTGAACAAAGCATTTATTTTTCCTTGTCACGTTTTTTTCCCTTTTTTGTGTTAAAATGGAGGAAAGACAAGTGTTCTCTAGTTTGGCACTTAATCAACACCACGGCTGAATCAAGCAGGAAAACATGGTGGACATTAGAAGCCTTTGCAGCAGCGATGGGCATGGCGCCCAACTTCGACAGGTGTTTTATTTAATGCTAAATGTGTCACGTTATCCGGGGGCCTTGTGAATATAGATCGTCGAAGCAATGAGTAACGTGAGACACTCTTAATGTGCCCCACCTTACAAACTCTTTAGTTCAACTCCAAAATTTGACAGCCAGCGGGCATCAGCAAAATATTAATGTCTCAGTAATAAATAAATAACAAAACCTTCATATGTTTCAGTTTGAACTTATTTTTTGTCTGATATTAATTCTTTTAACTGAATTATGAGATGCGGTATTAAATGTAAATGCTGATTGAATTTGGACTTTGACCTATTTTTCCCCATCACTTTTACTGAAATTCACACCCCTTAAATTCAACTAAGGATGAAAGTTGAGAGCCTGTGAAGCCAGATACGTTAGAAATGCAAAAAAAACCAAAAAAAAACGTTTGTTTCCTTGGTAGACTCAAAACTGCAAATTCATAGCAGATGGTCCCTAATCTTTCATCTTATGTTGCCTTTCAGTGTTATCCATCCCTTGATCTTTAATAATAGGTTATCAGACTTACTGTTAGCCTGGCCACTGTCCTGGGAAGCACAAGGTAAGATGTGCCCTGGATGGGCTGCCAGTTCAGCTAAGGGCACACACGCCCAATCTCAGCCTTTGGGCAATTTAGGAATGCCAGTTCAGCTAACTGCATGTTTTTGAACAGCAGGGGGAAACCTGTACAAATGCAAGGAGAACTTCAGAACTCCACTGAGCCGGCAGAGCCAAGAGGCACTAAGGTGCTGCCGCAAATCCAGCACCGATAAACCGGCGTTAAGGTGTCACTGGCTGATTCAATGCTTCTGTGATGTGCATCTGGACCTCACAGAGCTGCTGTGTTATTTACCAAACGGCTACCATAACCATAACCTTGTTCTATCACCTATTTATTGTCCACTTGTCTTGTATTGCACTGTATTGTGTTTTATTGCACTGTAGTTGTTGTCTTATTGTCCTGCCATACAGCTGTCCCCTCCCCCGCAACTGTGGCTTAAGAATGTCACAGTGTTCCCCTGAACTCATGACAACCTGAAACTTGAAATTAAGGCAGAGGTGGGTTAGATGCTCATTTCTGACAAACACAATCTACTCACTCAGCACCCACCAGAGGTAACATACCCCCCCAGGTCATTCGGGGTTGTCCCCCTGCAAGCCACACAGCTATATTAATAAAACAAGTAAGGCAGGAAGGTGGGTGCGCTGGCAGAGTTGCCTTGTAACTCTGGCAATCGCAGGGCGTGAGGTAATTTTCCACACCTGCCAGCGATACGGTGACAGGCGACACTGCGTCTCCTCTGAGGCTTGGGGACAATGATGCAGTGGCATCACTGGTGCTCCCCCGCAGGCCAAACGTCAGCCACGTTGGCAGGCAGATGCCGGAGAGCTCCTGTGGTTTTGTTTGTGCACAGTGGCTACCTCAGACAAATATAATAGACCTGTTTAGTGGGAAGAACTTTGAACCTGTTTTTGGAATTGCCCCGAACACAACCCCAGCCCTTTTGTAGAGCTCTGGAGGCGTGTCATCCCAAAGACAATACGACCCACCATCTCCATGGTGACATGAAGCCACCACAGATGAGCACCCCCCCCCCCCTGCCGAGAGGCCCATGATTGGTTGAAAACACTACACATGTCAATCGCCCAAGCTATTAATTTGCGCACAAATTCAGGCTTCTATATTTACTAAACATGTGGGAACTGCATCAACACACAGGAGGATTTGTTATATATAGACCTGAAAGGGCACCTGGCTTTACATTCATTGATTCCCTAGTTTTGAGATAAACTCAAAGGCAGGTTCACTGAGGCTCTGACTGCACGTTGCAGCAGGTACCGCGTTTGCTCGAACATCAGGAGTAGCAATTAGCTTTTGAGTCCGCTGGGATTACTTGCATTAAGGCACATGGTGCATTAAATGTTTTCAGTGCTGGTTGGCTTTTTGCCTGGGTTACAGCCGTTCAATGATGGTATGACCATTACGACTCAACCGGGCTGAACACACTGCAGGAAAAGAGCCCCCTTTTTTCCAAGTCAGCACCATAATAGGATTAGGAAACGTCCCCTGCTTCCAAACAGCGGCCCTCAGTCAAGCGGAATTATAAGCCTGCACCAGGGGCCCTAAGTTCTGCCGTGGACAGATTCCTTGAATCTGCGGAACGCGCAGAATGAACATGCTGACTGGCTCCTCTGGCTGGCATAGGTAATGAGTGTGGTACTGGCCATACCTCCCAGGAGAAGACCATGTGCGGAAATATTTGTTGCTTGTCCGCATGACCCTGTCTCCCAGAAATATGATTTCTGGAATGTACACTGATGAAATTAACCACCATCACAAGACCCCAGGAACAGTGGACTTGTTATGAAGGGGACCCGGGTTGCAGAACTGTTCCGTCTCTTTGGCTACTTGATGACTCATTCTGGAACATCTCTCATGGCGTGATGGTCACATGACCGCGGCCTCTTCCCGACTGCAGGGGCAGGAGAGTGAGGGATTACATTCATGACTGGAGCCCTTCTCCATCCACCCTGACAATTATTCTATTCTTTATAATGGCAGGAAATTATCAGTCTTTTTGGTGAAGTAGTTATGTCTGAGTGCTGCCCAAACTCATCAAGTAGTGTTAGCAGTTTAAGGAACCTCCTACCTCAACACCCATGGTCTCACCATGTTGATCCCCCACCTCCTCTCAGAGGGTTAAATCTTGTGTGAACCACAGGCTGGTTTACACATGGCTGTGAGTGTACAGGTGGTCCCTCTCCCAGGGCAGCTTCCGTCATCCTCAGTAGCTCAGAAATGTTCCAGGCCTGCTTTACTACACCATAATACTAAAACTCGTTAGATGTCTGTACAGTGAGGTCTCACGGTGCACTTTTTATACTCTAGATGGACAGATTCTGGAAGGCATCATACAGGAGCTGGAGGAAGCAGTGTGGGATGAGGGGGCTCCGCTCAGGCTGCCCTATAGGTGAAGATTAAGCAGCCCAAGGTGGAGAGGTGAGAAGACCTGATCAGCATCAGACTTGTGTCTCCAACCCCTTACATAGTCTCCCTAAGAGACCCCTGCAAACGAAATCAGACCCCCCCACATTCTTCAGGGCGTGTACATTTAACCATTTAAAGCAGGGGAAAGCACTTCTTATGAATGATATTCATTCTCTCTCATTCCCCTGATCTCCCCCACAGCCTCCTGAACGAGATGCAGAGCATCAGAATCATGATGAGCATGTTCTAGAAGCTCCCACTGATACCCAACACGTTTTATAGCACAGGACAGGGCAGACCTACGAAGGCGAAGGTGCTTGACTGATTTTAATTCGCTGATGGGGGGAAAGTCCTTCCCTGACAAACCAAAACAGCATTTATATAAGGCTGGTGATTGCTGGTGATCATAGACCCCTTGGGACCGTAAATGGGAGCTAATATCAATTGCTTGGACAAAAACGGCACCCCTCCTAGCACACCCCTGCCCACACTGCACGTCCCTGCTCCAAAAGCAGAGTCCACACTGGAGCAAATGCCCTTCACTGGAACGAGCTCGTTCACTGGAGCAGAGGCACCTCACTGAAAAGAGCTCCTTCACTCCACTTGGTCCATCTCACTTCCATATCACTGCTTTCTGTGCTACTCTGCAGCTCCTGCAGCCAAAGGGCTTCATGCTGAGCCGGGACGTGGAGCTGGGCCCGACTTTCCCCGCAAGCCGCAGAATTCCCAGGCAAACTGTCAGTATGGCACGTCTATCACCTCAAACCCCTGGGGCTGTAGGTTCGAATGCAGCCATTGCATGCTTCCTCGGCTGGTTTCAAGGGGCACAAGGTCATGGCGATGGTAGAATATTACTTGGTGCATAAATATATGGGCCCTGGTGGTGCTGCCAAACCATGCTGGACTCATTTTCAAATTTGGAGGCAAGTGTCTCTCAGCTAAAATGTAATTAAATTAGACTCCAAGTTGGCATGATGGAAAATGCTTAGGGTCTGTGTGGGCTGGGAAATCGTTTTCTGATCCTCTGAGTACAAGAACTTTCATTTTACATTTTTACCGGGGAAATTCTGTTTAAGGGCAGAACGGAAGCTAGCCTGACTGCTTGACACTGTGCTGAATAGTCACGGAAATGTTATTGACAGTGAGGCAAACGTGTCTAGTTTATTCGGTGCAACGTTCAAAACCATTTCTAGACTTTTACACAACCCACTGGGGAAGACAGAGAATTGATTTTCACCTGGAGGTGGAACTGCTATCGGTGATAAAACATGGTTAGAGGCAGAATTGCTGACATCTTGTGATACTTCCGTTAACTAGAGTAGTTACAACAACTTTGAATGCAGCAGGCTCTTTATTAGGTACACCTGACTGTTTATGGCAACAGTCTGTTCCTACTAACAGAGAGTCATGTGGCTGCGACTGAGATACAGCAGACCGACATGGTGTGGAGGGTCATCTGACAGAGCTTCGGAATGGCCTGGACGCATGATGTGATTTCCGTGGTTCTGGTATCTCACAGACGGCAACCATGCGGGAATTCTCCCACAGACTACTGCAGGGGTCTCCAGCTCTAGTCCTGGAGAGTCCCAGCCCTGTACAGCTTAGTTCTTTTCCTGTTCCAGCACAGCTGATTCAACTGAAGAAATGGGTGCAACTTAGCAGAGAAGCTGAATCGGTGTGTGTTAAATAAGAGGAAACCCAAGAATGTGCAGGTCTGAGGGAACTGGAGGACCCTGGACTAGACCATACAGATGATGGTGCAGGAACCAAGGAAGAGCTATTCAGTGACCAAAACCACCAAGCTATCGAGATTGGTCAGAGAGGAGTGGCAAGAAGCCATCAGGAAAGTCACTAGTGCCAAAAAATGTCACCAACCAAACTGCATGGTGTGGAATCCATGCTAAGCAACAGGCAGGGGGGGTCCTGCTTAGCTCTAGGCAGGTGATCCTAATAAAGTGACCAGTGTAGCTTAAGTCTCTCATTAATTGCAGCAAATCTCCTAGCTAGAGAAACTTTAATTATATTATCAAAGAAGCTCAAATTATCGACCTCATCGATCAGACGATGCCTCTCCACTCTGCTCGTCAACTCTCTGATAGGGTGGGTATCGATCGTCTTGGCAGCTGCATGCCGTGCGTGTCTGATTTCCTCCACCTGTGGGGAGGGATTGTGGGAAACAGTGAGATGGATCCCCATGTCTGAACAAATGGGGTGGATAAGTGAGAGACTCGCCCGGTGATGAACTTTTATGGACTAAGGAGACCACAGGTAGGCATAGGCAGATCTGCACAGCTAAGGTGGAGCTGGCGCTGTGGTTTCTCCGGTAAACGAAATGAAATTAAACTTTATTTTCCATTTGTACAAGAACCGCTACATTGATCCTGCTCTCCTTCGAGACACACACACATGTACAGAGGTGAGAGTGAAGTCTGTGGTTTTGGTGCAAGGCCAGTCATCCATCCAGCGCCGCTCGACCATTTTTCGGGGAGAGTTAAGGACCTTGCTCACAGGTCCGATGAAGATGTGGCCACTCTGTTGAGCACGGGATTCGAACCGGCAACCTTCTGATCACAGGTACGAAAGCCTAGCCTTGGCTTTGGACAGCGCAGCCTGGGTGTCTTTGCATCGAGGGACCAAATCAGCCCCCACCCCCCTTAAACACACGGATCTCCCACATCGTTGGTAAGGACATGTATCTAGAATCCATACTTAAATCTACATGTGCATCTGTTTCTCAGGACCGTGGATAAAATCTCAGGAGGGAGTCCGGTGACTGGGGAGACCGTATTCCAGAAGAGGAAGGGGGCAGTCATGAAGCGTAGATCTTTCCCCGATTCAATAAAATGGCACCTTAGTGGAGGCACGCAGTGGGAATGCTGTGTGCATCACTACTAGCTGGATAACTTTCTCCGCAGTTGAGAAGGCGACATCTGGCGTATGTTTTTGTTAGCTAAAATATTAAATCATGTGCGTATTTTATCACAAAAATCTAATCACAATAAAACATTGATCACCACAGTGTCATAACATACGATTCACACAGATATGTCTCAATAGCTCTAATCGCCAGAAATGTAGTACAATAAATGACGGCAGATAGGAAGTAATACCTACCAGAATGTGTGTGTGTGTGTGTATGAGCACTCTATGCTAACCTGGCGTCTGGCCCAGCCTGGGTCCTCCTAACCACTACAATTCTTTGGACAGGCTCCTCACAAGAGTCTGACAATAAACATAAAACAAGAATGTCCCACAAGAATAGGCAGCTCTGGGTGGATTGACTGGAAAAACTACAGATTATTCCATCCTTCTAGTTTTCCCATATTTCACTGCATTCACATCTAAGTGCAACGTGTAAGTCAACTGCTGTTCACTGTAATGCTGAATGTATATCAGAAATTATATGGTTGCGTGTTTGTCATCCCTTAACGGTGCATGATCTCCATTAATAGCATATTCTTAAATAACATTCATTTTTAAATAACCTATTGAATTTTCGACTGTGATCAGGCTGTAGCAGAATTCATATTATCTTTTCTGCTTTTTCAAGCGAAGAGCAGCTATGACATACACGAATGAAAATCAGACTGGCTTAATCACTTTCAGACCATTTGCCGCTGGCTGTTGCTTTTCCGGCGATAACCTTCTTAACCTTGTTTGAATATGAAAACAAGCATGACTAAAAACATAATCATGAGATCCTATTTGTAGACCGTATATAATTCAATAATCGAATCTGATAAGTCACAGATATGGAGCATTGCTAGACACATTGAGTACATCTGCTGAAAGCGTCCAGTGCCGCGTTTGACCTTGTGTGCTGAAAAGATCTTGACGTTAGCTAGACTAAACACATTTTTGGAAAGAAAATAGATGCAAATCCTATGTAAACAGCTGCTTTGTTCACCCTAAGGAGATAGTCAGGGAGAAACCGGCTGTTTGGAAAGAGTGCCCAAGTATGAAATATGCCATAATATCAAGGTTTTAAAGCTGACTGTATTCCCGACGGAAGCTCAGACTTTCTGCCAGTGGTTTGAAGAGTGTGGCAACACATGAAGACCAGTGAATGATTAAGTAAGGAAATTACTGATTGATTAAGTGAGGTGACGAGAAGGCACGATTAAGTGGAGAAGGAGTACCCTAAATTGGTAGGTCTTGATGATAGTGCTACGTTTCCAGTCTTCCTAAATCTTTCAGTTTGCTAACTAAAATGGACAATAATAATTATTTTAATCAGGATTATTTGTGTCATTGTATCGCGGTATTTGGTATTATTTTTATATTGTACTATACTATTGGTATACTAACACTATTTTGTGCATGTACCTCCTCACTACAGAGCAAAGCTATTACTTGATTCATATCTTGTTTATACTGCAGTTCACATAATGTCAGCACTGAAAATGTCAGTATGGTCCCGGCTCCCTCTCAGTGCCCTATGAGAAGTCCCTGTAGTTATCTGAAATAAATATTATGCTGAAATTACGTGTGCGGTAAGTAAACTAGCAAACACATAAATGGATTTATAGATGAAAGGCTCCCATCAAGAGAAGCAAGTGGTTTTAAAGACGGCAAAATAAGCAAATGGAAAGATGAGCGCAGTCTTCTCATGCGGGAATCAGACAGCGTCATATCATAGCCAACAGCGCAGCTCATTTGACTATTGACTAGGTTCTCCCGTGACAGAGATGGTATCAGGCGTTTTAATTTGCTTTGCCTGTCTCCATTTTCATAAATTACATACATTTGAATACCGTACCACGGATGCTTGCGTTGCTCTCTTCAAAAGGGACGAGGGTGAGTAACTGAATCCAGTTTGGGCTCAGTTTGTAATAAGCCTATAATAATTGATTTTTTATAATCCAAGTGAAGAAAGTGGGCCTAAGTGTGTTTATAGGAGTATAATGAAAACGTTCCGGTTTTACAGCAGATACACGGTGCACCATACCTGTTCTGGTGGCTCAGAATCAGACAAGGTTACCTCACACCCGGCCAGACCATTTTCTTAGCTCTCCTTTGAAACAGGATCTGCATGAGGGTGGGGCAGCGATTGCCTGTATGAAAATCCAGGCTGGTTACAGATCTCAGCCCCCGTGCACTCATACCTGACATTAAGTCAGGACATATAATTCAAATTCAAATTATATTCAAAAATAATAATGCTAAAAATAAAATGGTAAGTTTGAACAAAAGCAGACTAACAAAATAACCAGCATAATGAAAAGTGCAAACCACCAGCATCATTTCACGAGGTAGGAAAGAAGAGCAACAGCATTATAGTGGGAGTTATTTAAACAGTGGCGTGGGGGGGATATCGGGGACGTGTACCCCCAATTATTGATTAGAATTGTGTTCCCCCTAATATCGAACTCTCTCCTATGCCGTTTAACCATCTGTCATCAGGATCTAGCAATAAAAACATTTTTATATTCAAAAAAGTGTTAGAATTTGCTACAGCTTGTAGTACTTTGGACTATCAAAGATAATCTGCATAAATATGTCTCCGCATACAACTAAATTAATAAAGGGCTGCAAAAACTTGCTATATTATGGGAAAAAAGTTTCATAGTGCTTGGAGCAAGACCGCGTTCCGTGTCTGATTTGGATCGAGGTCCGATCCGCTTCTAAATGGTCCGGCACCCTTGACACATTCCTCAGATTCCAGGCTCAGTATGTGTCCCGCCAGCGACGCTAATTGCGCACTGGGCACTATTGTGGAGAACAGCACACCAAATACGGCGGATTTAAAGGGCGGTTTAAAAGCTGAGGGTTGTCCTTGGGTCATAGTCTACATTTAAGGTGGTGTCTGCGCGTCAATGATATGTATATGCAGTGTTAGCATTACAAAATAAACACATTACCAAAGTCAGGAATTAAAATAGCAAATCCAATTTCAACACAGCTGAACCAGATTCATTATTAAATAAAGGCATATTTGTAGGTGCAGCCTTCATTGCTCCAGCCAGGGATTCTTGAAACCATTTTGGTTATTTTTTGGTGTCAATAGTTGTATTATATAGTTTGCAAGGTTAAACAAATCCACATGTTCTTTGAAAACGACCAAGCCTCATTCCTTGACGTCTCCCGAGAAGCTGTTTCCAGCTGTACTCGGAGTACTACGTCGTCCCTGGGTGACAGGAAATGCATAGAGATTAAGAGGGGAAAGAGCTCAGGAAATGAACGCGCTCAAACATAAGGGCAGCTGGTGATGGATCAGGAATCAGTTAATCCAGTCCATCTAAAGCTGCTTAAAAACCATGGAAACTGTTCAGTTTAAGTATATGCTGGCGGTGTAAAGGTGTAGACTTTAAGCAATAGAATTTCTACCTGTTTTTTGAACTGTTAGGCCTACATAAATCACCAAAGAATGTGTAATCTATAAGCAAAATAATAACAATCTGAATACATTGTACTGTATGTACGTTCATATGCCTGTTTGGAATTGAATGAATCATTATATGAAAGGGTGGACTTGCTGGGTTGCCCTGAGATGTTCAGCTTCCTATATAATACACTCTCCAGCCACAAGCTTCCCGTCACAGCTGTCTCTCCCGGCCTGGAAACAGGATAAGGCACTTTGCTGTATGAACTTTTTTCAGATCCCGGTGCTGCGCTATTACACTTCCTACAGATCAGTTAAACTCCACGCTCCCTTTTGTACCACCACATTGGTGGCACTGTGTCCCCGTAATGAATAATTTCACAAAAACGTTGCTTTGTCCGTAATTTCTACTTCTTGATCTTACTGTGACTCAGTGCCTTTCGCTGTCACGCCTTCATTTTTACCGAATGACTATTTCTTAAAATATGATTAGAAAAGTTTAATTGGCAGGGGTTTGCGCGGAACAACTGAGTTATTTACCCGCTCTGTCTCGGTGCAGATATTTAATCTGATTTCAGCCAAGGTTTTGCGCCCCATCGATTTTCAGCGCCCCTTTAACACTGGATGCAGGCGGCGGCGTGGGAGACGCACCCGACGGCGGACATTAATTTCGAGAGTAATCGAGGTTTCGCCGAATTCCCTTTGCTAGTCAGACGGGTTTCCGATAGCACACGAATAAACCTGGTGGGTTTTGCTTCTTCCCCGCTTTCCCATCTTCGGCGGAATCCAAACCACACCCAGCTGGGAGGAGCGCCCAGTTAGACTTTCCCTCGTACTACTGCTTCTTTGCAGTCACGTTAGTACACCAAGTGCTGTATTTTGATTTTTAAAGCTCACTGGAACTAACCATTTCAAACTGTGAGTATCGTTTACTTATTTACTTTAATATTAAAGAACAGGTTTAAAAAATATGGAAGTACACATCATCGTAATATCATGTTTTAAATAGCAGCACGTGATTTGTTAAAGGCGTGAGAAAAGAATGAACTTATGCTAAGCGTGTAATATTTCATATGCCTGGTATTATTTAGTTTATCCTACCGGGAAAGTTAATTTAACAGTTCTGAAACTCCATAAGATGAAAGGGGCGTTGTCTAGCGCATGTGGTCTCGCAGGGGTAAAATATGTATGATATATATTATACGATATGTTCACCAAACCGAGACATTACTGTAAATTAAAGTCATGAATATGAACAATATCTATAACAATAGTTTTTTAATTGTTGTTTTTTATTGAAATAGGCTAGACCCGAACGACTCAAAGTTATCTGCTAGGGCGAAAATGCTTTATTTTTGTTACATGTATTAATCGCGTCGTGTTATCATTTTTTTGTGTTCTCTAACTTTTGGAGGGAAACGATCAAAAAATGAAAAAGTTCAGTCGAGTCGAATTTATTCGTTGTTTACTACGCCGCTTGGTGTCAGATGTTGGTATTGCGCTGTTTTCGATTTGGCGGCTGCCGCATCTAGTTATTTACGTAGCAGCACAGTATATAGTCGTTTTGAGTATTTCGAGTAGAATAAGTTTGACACACGGTGTGTAGGTTCTAAATGTCTGGTTATTACATTAATTTTACCAGGTTGAACGATATATTATATTTATATTACATATATATTATATTTGACACCTCTGATAATAATTATTAATTTTGCAGCGCTAGATTCCTCTCTGCCACTTGGAATTGCCACTCGATTATTATTATCGTTTCGTGGCACGTACGTACCCTCACCAACACAGAATGTTTGCAGGGCGTAGTTCTGGGGCACACAGGCGCGTTCATATGGCGAAAGCTACCAAAAACACAGCGTGTGCGATTTAAAAGCCGCTCGATCGCATCGGTTTTTGTTTAGCACTGGAATACAACTCAGGTTATGGGTAACTTCACCTCTCGCCGTGTTTACGAAACTCTCCTAAGCCTGGTCAAAGACATGTCAAGTATTGATGTAATCTGCGATAAACTGCCGTTTCACTCAATGAATTTCATTATTTGATTTTCGCACCGATTATTGCGTAAAGATTTGATTGTTGGTGTCGGGAGAATATGAGGTTATTCTTAGAGAATTCTATTTTTCCATGTATTCACTTTCAATTCTTTTAACCGATGGAAGTGCACGGTCCTATTTCAGTCACTCCACAGATGACCGGATTATGTATTTAGCAGTGGCTCACGGCGGTATGAATATTGCCCGTTAAAACAGCTCCTCTCCAGGCACTTTGAGAGATTTAAGTTGTAAATTGGTGGCAAGGGCTGTTTTCAAATAAAACATACGCACATCCTGGCTCAAGGAAGTGTAACGAAAAAAAGTTCATATCGAGCTAACTGGTCCTGTCTGTGGACTTCATTAGTTAAGCAGACTGTTGTACCTGAGGTTTGAGCTCGCTGGGCTTCCACACTTTCGCCACGAAGATGTATATAATGATCATGAAGTGTAGGACAACGCCATTACATGACTGCCTGCATAACGGTATTGGGAATCGTGTTTTAACGTTTAGGTTAGTTCAGCCCATCACAGAGAACTGACATGCAACAAATATCCATATGAAGAAAAGTCACCCTTTGAAAGAAGGCAAATTAAGATACTGGGTGTAGATGTGTGAGTGTGTGTGTGCCTCCTCTGGGAAGAGTCTGGAACACTTAAATCCCCGAGATTTGTCAGGGAGGGTTATATCTGTCCTGGGACGGCAGACAATAAATTGCAGATGTCTTGTGTGAGTTTGGCTGAGTGAAGAAGCAGGAAGGCAAAAATTCTCCCCCCAGGGAGGGAGTCTGGGGGAGGGCCTCAGTTGGCAGGTGAAGCTGGATAGGAGTGGTTGGGAGGTTGGTCATCTGAGCTCACTGAATACAACCATAGCTGTAGGGGGGGGGGGGGTTGCAGCCACTTCAGTAGCCCCATATGGCTTTAACATTATCGGCATTATACACAGAGGCGCTGCGTTATGCTAAATCTGCTATTTGCATAAAATGACAAAACGAAGCAGATCTGATGAAAAAAACTGGTAACAAAGTGAGGCAGGCCAGCAGAGAAGCTTTCTGCGGGGATTCGGTCCTCCCAGCATACTCTATTACGTGTGTTCTTTTGAAGCGATACAGTTTTGTTAGTGGTCTGGGATTCAGGTTTTATTTTAAAGAGCTGGTTCCCAAACCACATTAGACGTAAAACAGCTGAATAGTGTCTAGTCTTCCGTAGATGTGCGAAAGCAAGTGTGGGTTTATGGTACGGGTTGCCTATAAATGTTCCTCATATAAAAGCCCTTCAGGCTGTCTAGGAACGCTGTTTTTTATTATTTACAGTAAACCTCAATACAATTTTGACATGGTTCTTATACAGTGACATTTGGAAAACAAGAGGAAAATATCCACACATTTGAAGATGTTTCATGGTGAAGACTTTAATTCTTCAGCATGTCCCACAGGCCATCCGAAGGGCAGAGGGCAAATACCCAGTTCCTTAGTCCATCAGGGGTTCACTATAGACTTCTTCTCTGACCCCGTGTGGGTCATGGCATCTCTGCCCACCCCCTACCCCCAGAGGCATCACTTTCCATAAGCAGCTTATGGCAAAATGCCTCAGAGGTGAAAAGGTCATGGGTGCACACTGGACTGGGGGCTCAGGTGCTGCCTCAGGGTGGGAGTGGCGCCAGTCCAGCTAGTTAATTTATGAAAAGTTAACAAAGTTAGTAATGGTATAGTCTTCTCACGCTGCTGCCCCCAATGACTCTGACCTGGATTAGCAGCGGATAATGGATGGATGGATAGAGTAATGATAAAGTACCCTATAATTGAGTATTTGTGGTAGTGACCAGTGGAATGGTATTCTATGGTATTCTTATGTGAGTAGAGTGTCTTGTGGGATGATATTCTATGGTAGCGTACACTTACGTGATTAGAGTGCCCTGTGAGAGTATTTTGTGATGGAGTACTCATGTGAGTAGGGTCCCTTGTGGGATGATTCTCTGTGGTAGAGTAGTCTTGTATGAGTAGAGTGCTGTATGTGGTGGTATTCTATGGTAACGTACGCTTATTCAAGAACTATGAGTATGTTGTATACACTTATACAAGTGGCTTATCGTATGTCTTGTGGGGTAGTTTCCTGTATGAAACACTGCAAGAAACAGTACTGTATGTTATTCATTGTTTCCTAAAAAGCACTAAATCATTTTGTAAAATTTGTATTTTGGAGAATGTCTTTGAATTTTGATAGAACTTCAATCTTAACATAATCACCCACCACTTTGACTGCCGCCCTCATATTTATTTCAGTCAGATAACTGATACGTGTGTTTGCTATGTGCTACCTAGTAGGCAGTGATGACTTCTGAAAAAGTCTGAACCCAGATGGAAGTTCATGCAAAAAGAATCACATTCAGCACTCTCCCTCCCTCTTTTTCCAGGAGTGTGCTTTTTTTTTTTTTTTTACTCTTTCCTTCTGGTCTGGCTTGAAAGTTGACACTGGGTGGGATTACCTCTCGTAGTAGAACGTATATACGAAACATGCCTTTGTTTGGTCCACAGACCTAAAACATTGTGCTGGATGGCCTCCAGGAAGGAACTTGCCTTTTGTGTTTTCTCTAAAAATAAAACCAGCGTCCACTTTGTTATTTGTGACCACAGAGGACAATGCCGGGCCATACCACTGTGCCAGATGAGGTGGTGTAAACAGATCAGACAAGAAAAGACAAACTCATTTTTTGTACACATCGAAGCAGAATAAACTTTTTCGTTTGGTCTGTTTTTGGAGCGTGTAGCTCTGCTATGGGTGCCCTCCTTTAGGCAAAGGCTACAATAAGGGAGACAAATGGCAGCGCTGATTTCCAGGCCTATTCTCCTACAGCACCATGTTTACTCAGTGCTGCCAGCGAAGGGAGCTTTGTTTGAAATGACACTGTGGTTGAGCTGAAGGTAGGTAAACACGGGATATAGCACTTTGGGAAGAAGAGAATCAGTGATAAAATTGGGGTGGCAGGTTAATAGAGCCACCTATAGTCGATCTGCATGATTCTCACTCTGCACAGGGGTATAATTTTGGACTGTGCATAAAAATACTTCCAGACAAGTAGTCTAGCCTCAAACCTCACAGTTATAAAGACTGAAGCAAAATTATCACTGAATATAATCTATTGTGTTGACTTAATATGTTCCTACTCTGAAGGCGTAGTTTCATTTACACAACGGTATTATTGTGAAGCATTAATGTTAATTTAGTGTTCTTCATGCATTTCACAGGTATTTAAGTACCTATTTCAAGGATTTCGGGCCATCCCTTTATTAATATTTATAGATGCTGCTCGGAGAGACAGTACAGAAAAATACACTTTTCAGTCTCAGAGTCTTATTACACAGTTTTCAAAAACCTGGATGTCATCATAACTGCATTGAGAAGAACAGTTGACGTTATCCTTGGGGGCCGTTTCTCTTTGTCTCCCCCCACATTTCTTCCAGTCACTTGCGCACAGGAATGTATTTTAGTTATTGCCGCATCCTGGCACTCCGCTGCTTGTGGTATTCCAAAGAGACAGAGGCTTAGACAGACATGTCTAGGTGCGAGGCCAGCAGAGACCCTGTCTGCAGCTGACCTTTCCGGAGCTCCAGATGCGCTAGTAGAATGCCAGGTATTAGTCAGGGACTGTCACAGATGCAGAAGCTGGTCGAAGTTCAGGTAAGTGTCTCTGGAAGGATTTAGGAATCACAGTACTGCTGACATTTCTCAGCTGTAGCCCCTGGCTCTGGATGTCAGGCACGATTCCTTATTTGCGTGTAGTATTTTTAAACCTTCTGCCAATAAGGCTGTAGACCCTATACTTGTAGTTGTCTATGCAAGATGATGAGGTTACAGAAAATGTAGCACTTTTCTCAGGTCAAAATTTAATGCATCTGTTTTCGAAGCAACAGACGACAGATAGATAACACAATGGTCCATTGTGAAGTAGCATTATGTCTACGTATATGAAAGCAGGCAGATGTGTATTTTCCCTCGTCTTGATCATTTGTTCCACGACTGCTGTGTTGTCAGCAGCAGCTGGTTTGGAAACATTTTGAGGCATGCTGGAGACTGTGGCTTTTGTTTTATGAAAAAAAATGACATTAAAACTCCAAAATCCAAGTCAGCAGTTTCGTTTGAGTGGAGAGGACTGGGCACAAGTTGTTTGCACACACGTGGCTAATGGACCCAACAAAATGCAGCTGTAAAGAGTCAAAGCAATTCAACAAGCAAATATTCTTTCATAGACGTCTGAACCTTGTGGTAGGTCTCTGCTGTCATTAGAAAACCAACCCAGTGTTGGCACTATGGAATTGAACCTACTAACTATAAAGTTGTCAAGATGACAGCTAGGGTAGGACGGTGTTAAGGTTATGTTTGGAATTAGCCTTGTGGTTTCAGGTCACAAACCAGCTTGCAATCAGATCATCTTGTGTGGCCTCCTTCTCTTATGCGAGTAGTGTGCACAACATCTGACAAAGGAAGCCTCGACCTCTCCGTCTTTGAGGATGGGCTTTGTGTACATATGTGTAGGCTGATCACGCAGTGCAAATCATGAATTTGCAGTGAGGGATGAATCTGTAATTGTGAATTTATGTTGCGAATATTTAAAAACATGAGTGGGCGCTCTATCAGGTCCCAATTCATTCTCTGGGAGCTTTCAGTGTAGGAAGGCCGGAATTCTGTATAGTTCTCTCCATGTGTTGACGCCTCCTAAGGTAGGTTGCTTAAAGGGAAGAAATTCTATATTTCATAGCAATCCTCCACTACCTCCAGTTTCGACATCTTGTGCTTGTTTGACAAAACAACACTGACTAGGCTGCCTTCAAGCTTGAGAAACACGCCGAAAGAAAATCAGGTTGGACATCACACAGGATAACGTTTGTTCTGATGCTTCCTTCCTGATTTGCTGCATAAGCTGTAAACCAGAATGTAAAGAAAATGCCCTCGCATGAATTCTTCCAGGAAGTTTTCACACAACTTTCCAGGAATGCAGGGAGAATGTGAAGAAGTTCACGCTTGAAGGCACCTCTGCTTTAAAGGGACCTCCGGTTAAAATTCTGAACAAGGTTCATTTATCATGAGAAACAGACTTGGGGTTTCTTGGCGTCGCGGGTGTGTTTTCCTCGCCACAGTCGCGTTCTCCCTCCTCTTCCTTCCCTCTTGCAGAGGAAGGGAGCTCCACAGTAAATTAAAACCATATGTGTAATGGGACGTCAGCACACCATGAGTTTTGGAAACTAACCCCCCACCTCACATGCTGAAAGACAGCAGGGTAGTTCACTGTTTTCTTCAGGCTTGGGGGGATGGAGTAAGGGGTTGGAAGTTTT